>CM074724.1:20690499-20795499 GCA_037306005.1 Rhinophrynus dorsalis | reverse complement strand
TTATTATGAAACATTACTATCCCTTTAAAGGGGAAGTTGGTTTGCATCCAAGAGTTTAACCCTTTGAGTTCCAGAGGAGTACGTAACGCATTGCAGAGCAATACGTAGCGCACCCCTCTGTCACTCAAAGGTTTAATAACTTTATACAACACATTGGCAATTGTTATCTGCCCCCTGTCATAAAGTTGGTTCATCCCAGAAACATTTCACATTGCTTTTGCACGTAAGGCCATATGTAACAATGATGCCTGTGCTGTGCATGCCCCCTACTACCAGGCGATAGATTACTACTTGCAAATGCTTGTAGGAACAATACAAAAAAAAACATCTGGGGATTTTTTTCATTAGCAGAACTGAAGAGATTGCAAAAGATCATCCACTGCAATTAAGGGAGAGGAGACTTTCCTTATTGAAAAGGAAAGGGTTTTTTTTATTGTAAGGACAGTAAAGATATAGAACTTACCACAGAGAGAAGTGGTGTTGGAAGACAGAGCAGGAACCTTCAGGAAAAGTTGCAATTCTTTTTAGAAAAAAACAAACAAACATTTTTATATACAGGGCAATACAAATTAATATAGACAAAGAAAACCAAATTAAGTTTAGGCCTATATTGGGGTACCTTGTCATGGTGCAAGTTTAGCATGCTATATCCATATTATGTGACTCAATTTAATGGAAATATTAATGCAGGCAATATGTTTCAGTGTAAAGGGTTAATATTGAATAAATATGGATATGCATAGCTGGCAACTGTCCCGATTTACGTGGGACAGACCCGATTTGGGGGCCCAAACCCGCTGTCCCGCTGCATTAGCACTATGTCCTGCTTTTCAGTTTTGCCTGGCTGATGTAGGTAGCCTGCAATGTATTCACCTTCTCTGCAGTGGTTGCACTGAGCGTCGAGATGCCGAAAATGACACTGTGCATCCGTGTTGCACTTCATATATGTGCACGCACGCAGCGTACGCTATACTTCCCCATGGCTGTGTCAGAAGATGCCAACAGCATTAACAGTCTCCCTGACCAGGTACTGGCTGATTGAGTTGCAGTGAGCCAGGGGGGCACCAGGGAGGTGTTTGGGTGACCCGCTATGGCAATTTCAAATGTTGGCAGGTATGTGCATGAACACCCTGAGTTATGCCTTTAGGTTAAAACTGGTTGCACTCCAGCGATCTGAATGTCTGTTTTTATTTTAGCTTGCTTACCAACCCCTGGATGGGAATTGTATATTTAGATGTTTGACAAGCTTCTATTAATCTAAGCACCCACCCGTCCCTCCCCAACACATGGAATGTTTTTTGCGTTTGGGACACTTTAAATTGCTAGTCAGAGACTCTCTTTCCATTACTGCCAGCACTGGGGCACGGTGGCATAGTCCCGAGCGTAGCATTCTAGAACCATATTATGTGACTATAAAAATAAATAAATAAATAAATAAAAATAAAACCTCTGTTTTAAAGGGATAGTAGTTTCAAAATAAAAGCAGCTCCAATTAATCTTCATAGTATTATGTTATATATGACAGTATTATTTCAGTACTGTCAGAGTTGTAGTACAAGAGTAATTGAATGATAAAGTTTCCCCCTCCCGCCCCTTTTACCTAGTGTAAGCCGCCTCCCCTCAGATGTGGAATCTGGTCCACAGACAGACAGATCACATCAAGGGACAATCTTTTTACTGTGAGAACAATGAAATCCCTACCCCCCCTTGACAGGTTTTTGAGGTTTTTCCTTATGATCACTGAAGATTGTCCCTCTCTGTGATCCATCTGGACAGTCTTGCTGCTCTGAGGTGAGCAGTGTTACACTAGGTAAAAGGGGCGGAAGGCGGATACTTTATCATTCAATTACTCTTGAACTACAGCTCTGACAGTATTGAAATAACACTCTCCATGGGCCAAATACTATGATGATTAATTGGAGCTGCTTTTATTTTGAAACATTACTATCCCTTTAACTCTTAGAGTGCCAATGCATTGGATACCACTCTGGCACTCGAACAGTTAATACAGTGATTATATGAATTTTGTAAGCCACAGTATAAGGAGTTATTATTGAAGAAATATGGATGTGTACCAATACCCTGTGGTTTTCCACAAAGTTGAGACATTGACCGAGCGAAGAATCAACGGGTATTTCTGGAGTCAGGAAGGATTTTATTCCCATTCGAAGAAGAATTGTAAGTGTCTTAAAGGGATAGTAATATTTAAAATTTTAAAAAAATATATGTTGTAGGGTTTATCCCCCTGAGTAAAACAAGGGTACTCCCACTGCTGAGAGATATTTTATTAAAAAATTATAACAGCTCAAACTTGAATTTTTTAGGTGCAATATCACAGTGGCCTGAAAATGTACAGTGGCGCTGTTGCTACACCATCCTATGGACTGCTTTGGTCTGTAGACCATAAATCTCCATTGGGTGGTTAGTAACAGCGCCACTGTAAATTTTCAGGCCACTGTGATATTGCACCAAAAAATTCAAGTTTGAGCTGTTATAATTTTTTAATAAAATATCTCTCAGCAGTTGGAGTACCCATTTGTATTCGGGGACATAAGCCCTACAACATATATTTTTGACATCTTAAGTATTATTATCCCTTTAAAGGGATAGTAATGTTAAAAATAAATAAATAAAAGCAGATCCGATTAATCTTCGTAGTATTTGGGCCATAGAGAGTATTATTTCAATACTCTCACAGTTGTAGTTCAAGAGTAATTGAATGATAAAGTATCCACCCTCCCACTCTTTTTACTGATGTAACACTGCTCACCTTAGAGCAGCAACACTGTCCGGATGGATTGCAGAGAGGGACAATCATCAGTGAGCATAAGGGAAAACCTGAAAAACCTGTCAAGGGGGCAGGGTTTTCATTATGATCACAGTAAGAAGATTGTCCCTTGCTGTGTCCTGTCCAGTCAAAAGACCAGATTCCACATCTGAGGGGAGGTGGCTTACACTAGGTAAAATGGGTGGGAGGGGATATTTTATCATTCAATTACTCTTGTACCACATCTCTCACAGTATTGATATAACGCTCTCCATGGCCCAAATACTATGAAGATTAATTGGAGCTGCTTTTTTGTGAAACATTACTATAACTTTAAATGGTAAGAAATCAGAGGACTACCTTGTTCATCAGCCGTTTGCCTATTCAGCGATTGCTAGTTTGTAACTGGGCCTTGCTCAGCCACCAGCGAGTGAAAGTCATATGTGTCCACCAATCCTATGTGCTAGCTTCAGACTTAATTCTGTGGAGGAAGATACATTCACACGCTAACCCTACATGAGTACATGTGTGTGTATTGCCAGAATGGCGCCATTTACACATTTTTTGTCAGATTTTCCTGCTTCACAAATGCTATGCAGTGAAATATGATCAGTCATTGATGAGTACCTGAAAGTATCCATCAGTGATCGTGGTGAAGAGCCTTGTATCTGATACTGCTACTTGATGAATCTTGGCCATTGTCGATCTATAAAAGGCTAACCCTTAGTGTGACAGAGATGTGAGTGATGTATTCCTTTGCACACCCCTCCTGCACTGTAAGGGTTAAATTTGATTGACATTTGTCCTTTTTTTACGACCTCCATAACCCTGTAATCATGATACTGTACATAATCTCTAAACCACTGATCAACCTCTACATTAATCCAGCTTTTTTCTCTTTACTTCTCCTTTCCCACAATGCACCGCTCTTAGCTGCAAACTTTAAGACAGGAGGATATATAATATTTCATTTATGTCAACAGTATACCCAGTCCTGTGACACATCAGTCAGGAAGCATCTTCCACTGTCCGATCTATTGAACCAAATTCCAGTAAAGTCATATAAAACCCAACGATTTCTGCTCCTACACTTGTGCCTGTACCCATTTATGTAACCTGCATGTTGTTGACATCATGTACCGGTTAATGTTTCTTATCCGAAAAATACATTTTAACCCCTTAACCACCACCCAATCTGGCAGAGGGCGGCCGTTAATGACCAAGGCCCCCCCTTTTTTTATTGTGATGAATGCTGGGATGGCACAGCCACATACTAGCCGGTCCTTAAGGGGTTAACCAAATCAGACAGTACTGGGCAGCACAATCCCACCACTCTCTCTTTCTCCCACCAGCTGTTCCCTGCCAACCAGGTATTAACAAGCCACACTGCTCTCTCTCTCCTACCTGCTACTTCCTGCCAGTCAGATATTAATATTTCACACTGCCCTCCGTCCTGCCTCCTACTCCCTGTTAGTCATTTACTAACATTCCACACTGTCCTCCCTCCTACCTCCAGTCATTTCCTAACATTCCATACTGTCCTCCCTCCTACCGCTACTCCCTGCCACTCATTTACTAACATTCCACACTGTCCTCCCTCCTACCTCTACTCCCTGCCAGTCACTTACTAACATTCCACACTGTCCTCCCTCCTACCGCTACTCCCTGACAGTCATTTACTAACATTCCACACTGCCCTCTGTCCTGCCTCCTACTCCCTGTTAGTCATTTACTAACATTCCACACTGTCCTTCCTCCTAATTCTACTTCCTGCCAGTCATTTACTAACATTCACACTGCCCTCTGTCCTGCCTGCTACTCCCTGACAGTCATTTACTAACATTCCATACTGTCCTCCCTCCTACTGCTACTTCCTGCCAGTCATTTACTAACATTCCACACTATCCTCCCTCCTACTGATACTCCCTGCCAGTCATTTACTAACATTCCACACTGCCCTTCCTCCTACTTCTACTCCCTGACAGTCATTTACTAACATTCCACACTGTCCTCCCTCCTACCACTGCTCCTTGCCACTCATTTACTAACATTCCACACTGTCCTTCCTCCTACTGCTACTCCCTGCCAGTCATTTACTAACACTCCACACTGCCCTCCCTCCTACCACTACTCCCTGGCAGTCATTTACTAACATTCCACACTGTCCTCCCTCCTACCACTGCTCCTTGCCAGTCATTTACTAACATTCCACACTGCCCTCCCTCCTACTGCTACTCCCTGCCATTCAGTTACTAACATTCCACACTGCTCTCCTTCCTGCTTCATACTCCCTGCCAGTCATTTTCTAACATTCCACACTGCCCTCCCACCTGTGAATCCCTGCCAGTCAGATACTGACATTCCACACTGCTCTCTTGCTTACCTGCCACACCGTGATGGCCATTAACTGACATTCCACACTGCTCTCCCTCTCCCACTGGCCACTCCTTGCCAGCCAGTTTCTGAAATTCCACACTGCTCTCCTTCTCCCACCTGCCACTCCCTGCCAGCCAGTTTCTGAAATTCCACACTGCTCTCCCTCTCCCACCTGCCACTCCGTGCCAGCCAGATACTAGCTCATGTGTATGAATTGACAAAAAAATATATCTAAATATCTCATGAACCAACATGTGAAATGAAAACATGATTAATATAAATATAAGTGATTGTAAAAGTTCTTTCTCAATCACCTATTTGTTACAAAGTGGCAGTTCCACTTTAACCCGTTAAGGACCAGACCTCTGGTCCTTACAGGGTTAACCGAGAGAGTCCGTTTTCGCAAGTGGCCCTGCAAACAAGCGGTTTAGAGCAATTATAACATTGCAGCTGTGACCGATCCATTATCACCGAGCAATGCTTTCTATTTTACTCTCTCGCACTTTCCATTTAGTTTCCAAATGTTAAAATGCCGTGATAAACAGTAACATAACTTATATAGTCATCAAATTCAATTCTATCAACTGCACTGTATAAAAAAAACTATCCTCTCTTTTTTTAATCTGTGCCTTGCTATTGCTTATGCATTACCCCCCAGGCCTTGTCAGCACAACGATCTGGTATCTGTCACCCTGTCTGGATCTTCCCCATCATCAAATGTCATCTTGCTACTTCGAAACAGTTTGGAACAAGAATTGCCTGCTTCCTCAAGTTGCTGTTGATAAAGAAAAAGGGATATTCAGCATTATTTGTATCAAATGCCTATGAGGATCGGGTCCTACAGTATTATTAGCTGCTTGCAGATGCTTTGGACTGTAGGCAGTTTGCGAATCAGTTTGACATGGTTTTATGCTACAGAGAATTACAGGTAAAAAACAAGGTATATTTTACAGAGCTTAAGTAAGGTCAGTTGTGTGCATTGGCTATAATACTTAGCATTGGAGCGATAAACTGCATTGGAACACAATCTTTACGAAATCATATTTTTTCCCATTTTTTTTTTCCTGGGTGGGGAGGGGGGGTTGGAAGCATAGCACGATTTAGGAAGGGTGTATTATTTTATTCATTTATTTTATTTATCTAGAAAATGTTTTATCAGGAAGATTACATTGAGATTTCTCTCCTTTTCATGTATATCCTGGATGGTTTTCAGTAAAAGGTTACATAGTTACACAAATTGAGAAACATTATATATTACATGTTATTATATATACATACACATATGAATATACATAAATACGGAATATTAACCCCTTAATGACCAGTGGTCGCAGGGTGTGTGGTCCTTTAAGGACCCGATAGGGAATTTCGGCGTGCCGCCCCACATGACTGATCACGTGGGGCGGCACGCCGAACAGAGGGACTGAAAGAGATCGCTCCGGTCTTGGAGCGATCAAATTCAGTCCCCGGTATTACTCACCGCGCTCCTGCAGGAGCGCGGTGAGTAATAGTACGTGACGTACCAGGACCATCACTGGTCCTTAAGTGCCGGACCAGCATGACGGTCCGGGTACGTCACCGGACGCGAAGGGGTTAAAATCAGGGCTTAAAATTTCCACTCGCCATTAGCCAATGGCGAGTGAAAATTTAGCCCTGGAAAGTAGAAATTCAGCCCTGATGGGTATGTTATGTCTTGCAGTGGTGAGTAACTTTTCAGGTCTGGCTAGTAGCAAGGGAATTAACCCTTTGAGTGCCAGAGTTGTACAGAATGCATTGCTTTGCAATGCATTCTGTATCCCTCTGGCACTCAAAGGGTTAAAATTGTAAACCCTGTTAAAATTATATACATTATATTGATATGACTATGCACAATACTAGGCACTGGAACCAATTTCTTAGAGCCAAGCCTTACTATCGCCAATTTACTAATCTGCGTATGGTGAGATTTCTCTATTTGCATCAAAGGGAGGGCGATGGGGAAAGTGTATGGGTGTTTGACCCTTTGAGTGCCAGAGAGGTATCCAACGCATTGTGTTGCAATGCGTTGGATACCTCTCTGGAACTTAAAGGGTTAAGAGTGTTACTTCTCCCTGCGTCTTGTTCAAATCTTTGTGCTAACAAGTAGCAGAGGAAAGTGCTGTAACTTTAAAGGGATAGTAATGTTTTATAATAAAAGCAGCTCCGATTAATCTTCATAGTATTTGGACCATGGAGAGTGTTATTTCAATACTGTCAGAGTTGTAGTTCAAGAATAATTGAATGATAAAGTATCCCCCTCCCGCCCCTTTTACTGATGTAACACTGCTCACCTCAGAGCAGCAAGACTGTCCGGATGGATTACAGAGAGGGACAATCTTCAGTGAGCATAAGGAAAAACCTGGAAAACCTGTCAAGGGGGGCAGGGTTTTCCTTATGATCACAGTAAGAAGATTGTCCCTTGCTGTGACCTATCCGGTCAAGAGACCATATTCCACATCTGAGGGGAGGTGTCTTACACTAGGTAAAAGGGGCGGGAGGGGGATACTTTATCATTCAATTACTCTTGTACTACAACTCTGACAGTATAGAAATAACACTCTGCATGGCCCAGATTAATTGGAGCTGCTGTTTTTGTGAAACATTACTATCCCTTTAAGGCATTTTCTTGCTCTGTACTGTAGGGGAGTTGTTCGGGATTAACGCTCAGTACAGTATAAATGGTGGCAGACTGTGTGACCAGTGTACACTAAAGCCATCAAACAGCCGCACGCTTTGGAAGCTAAAGCCACAGCAGCTGCACTGCCTAATTCATAGACCCCTCCCCTTAACATCCCCAGATTTATTTTTCCTTAAAGGAAAAGTAATAGGTACTGATAATAACAATTCATTTACCTTCCTAAGACCAGAAAACCCTAATGGCCACTATGAATTTGTTCCCTGGGGAGTGTGAGAAGTGTGCTAGTGCATCCTCAGCTGGTCTCCTGTAGGAGGGTAATGTTCATCTAGACTCATGTATTGCAGCTATCATTGGCTGGTCTCATTTAATGGGGTAATGCACAGGTAGCGTCATGTAATTGTATAAAGCTTGACTGGTCTCATGTAAAGGGGTAACGCACAGGTCTAGTTATGTAATTGTATAAAGCTTGACCGGTTCATGTAATGGTATAAAGCTTGGCTGATCTCATGTAATGGGGTAAGGCACAGGTCGAGTTATGTAATTGTATAAAGCTTGGCTGATCTCATGTAATGGGGTAATGCACAGGTAGAGTTTTGTAACTGTATAAAGCTTGGCTGGTCTCATGTAATGGGGTAATGCACAGGTAGCGTCATGTAATTGTATAAAGCTTGGCTGGTCACATGTAATTGTATAAAGCTTGGCTGGTCTCATGTAATGGGGTAATGCACAGGTAGCGTCATGTAATTGTATAAAGCTTGACTGGTCTCATGTAATGGGGTAATGCACAGGTAGAGTCATATAATGGTTTAAAGCTTGGCTGGTCTCATGTAATGGGGTAAGGCACAGGTCGAGTTTTGTAACTGTATAAAGCTTGGCTGGTCTCATGTAATGGGGTAATGCACAGGTAGCATCATGTAATTGTATAAAGCTTGGCTGGTCACATGTAATTGTATAAAGATTTGCTGGTCTCATGTAATGGGGTAATGCACAGGTAGCATCATGTAATTGTATAAAGCTTGGCTGGTCACATGTAATTGTATAAAGATTGGCTGATCTCATGTAATGGGGTAATGCACAGGTAGAGTCATGTAATTGTACAAAGCTTGGCTGGTCTCATGTAATGGGGTAATGCACAGATAGAGTTATGTAATTGTACAAAGCTTGGCTGGTCTCATGTAATGGGGTAATGCACAGGTAGAGTCATGTAATTGTATAAAGCTTGGCTGGTTTCATGTAATGGGGTAATGCACAGGTAGAGTCATGTAATTGTATAAAGCTTGGCTGGTCTCATGTAATGGGGTGATGCACAGGTAGAGTCATGTAATTGTATAAAGCTTGGCTGGTTTCATGTAATGGGGTAATGCACAGGTAGCGTCATGTAATTGTATAAAGCTTGACTGGTCTCATGTAAAGGGGTAACGCACAGGTCTAGTTATGTAATTGTATAAAGCTTGACCGGTTCATGTAATGGTATAAAGCTTGGCTGATCTCATGTAATGGGGTAAGGCACAGGTCGAGTTATGTAATTGTATAAAGCTTGGCTGATCTCATGTAATGGGGTAATGCACAGGTAGAGTTTTGTAACTGTATAAAGCTTGGCTGGTCTCATGTAATGGGGTAATGCACAGGTAGCGTCATGTAATTGTATAAAGCTTGGCTGGTCACATGTAATTGTATAAAGCTTGGCTGGTCTCATGTAATGGGGTAATGCACAGGTAGCGTCATGTAATTGTATAAAGCTTGACTGGTCTCATGTAATGGGGTAATGCACAGGTAGAGTCATATAATGGTTTAAAGCTTGGCTGGTCTCATGTAATGGGGTAAGGCACAGGTCGAGTTTTGTAACTGTATAAAGCTTGGCTGGTCTCATGTAATGGGGTAATGCACAGGTAGCATCATGTAATTGTATAAAGCTTGGCTGGTCACATGTAATTGTATAAAGATTTGCTGGTCTCATGTAATGGGGTAATGCACAGGTAGCATCATGTAATTGTATAAAGCTTGGCTGGTCACATGTAATTGTATAAAGATTGGCTGATCTCATGTAATGGGGTAATGCACAGGTAGAGTCATGTAATTGTACAAAGATTGGCTGATCTCATGTAATGGGGTAATGCACAGGTAGAGTCATGTAATTGTACAAAGCTTGGCTGGTCTCATGTAATGGGGTAATGCACAGATAGAGTTATGTAATTGTACAAAGCTTGGCTGGTCTCATGTAATGGGGTAATGCACAGGTAGAGTCATGTAATTGTATAAAGCTTGGCTGGTTTCATGTAATGGGGTAATGCACAGGTAGAGTCATGTAATTGTATAAAGCTTGGCTGGTCTCATGTAATGGGGTGATGCACAGGTAGAGTCATGTAATTGTATAAAGCTTGGCTGGTTTCATGTAATGGGGTAAGGCACAGGTAGAGTCATGTAATTGTATAAAGATTGGCTGGTCTTATGTAATGGGGTAATGCACAGGTAGAATTATGTAATTGTGTAACGAATGGCTGGTTTCATGTAATGGGGTAATGCACAGGTAGAGTCATGTAATTGTATAAAGCTTGGCTGGTTTCATGTAATGGGGTAATGCACAGGTAGAGTCATGTAATTGTATAAAGATTGGCTGGTTTCATGTAATGGGGTAATGCACAGGTAGAGTCATGTAATTGTGTAACGATTGGCTGGTTTCATGTAATGGGGTATGCACGGGAGGAGTCATGTAATTGTATAAAGCTTGGCTGGTTTCATGTAATGAGGTAATGAACAGGTAGAGTTATGTAATTGTATAAAGCTTGACTGGTTCATGTAATGGTATAAAGCTTGGCTGATCTCATGTAATGGGGTAAGGCACAGGTAGAGTCATGTGACTGTATAAAGCTTGGCTGGTCACATGTAATTGTATAAAGCTTGGCTGGTTTCATGTAATGGGGTAATGCACAGGTAGAGTCATGTAACTGTGTATCGATTGGCTGGTTTCATGTAATGGAGTAATGCTTGATTAGATTTAAGAAATGGGTATTTCTCAGCTAGTCTCATGTTGTGAGTAATGCTCAGGTGTTCTTGTGCTGGTGTAATGTTCACATAGTCACACACAATGGGTAATTCTTGGGATCCTTATTTATTGGAGTAATGCTCAGATAGTCTGTTCTAGTTTATAATACTTGGCTGGTCTCACATGTTTAGGTAATGTTTAGCTAGTCTTATGTGGTGGGTAATACTATAATGCGCAATCGTTGGGATAATGCTCAGCTAGTCTTTTGTAGTGGGCAATGCTTAGCCGATCTCAGTGCTAGGGTAATGCTCAGCTAGGCTCATGTATTGAGTAATGCCGGTTTAATCTACTGTATTATTGAGGTAATGTTAGTCTGGTCTCATGTAATGGGGTAATGCTTTGTGCATCTTCTGTACTGGGTAATACTTTGCTGACATACTGTTTTGTGGTACTTCATTGCCAATTGCTATTTCACAGAGTTTATATCTTTTTTTTTTTGGTGGGGTGACAAAGGCAATTTTTACACAGGGCACCATTCGCCCTATGTCCGGCCCTCCTTAAAACAGGACAGGCTGGAAATGTGAAATACTTACATATCCTATTCCGCAGATGACAACAACCAAGACAGCCTTGGGACAGCAGTCAGTTTGGATGAACCCTGTGACTGCTGGAGGGGATGAGCAGTACATGTAGAAGTAATGCATTTCACATGCCTCTGGCACTGAAAGGGTGAAGTATCTGAGTGCAGTGACAAATGGACTTTAAAGCAAACACAAGCTGGGCTTCCATTCACTCCGGCATATTTTCTTACAGGAGATTTCTCAGTGTAAATACTTCAGTGACAGTAATAAAGTAGCAGGATATTTAACACCTGGATTGTCTTAAACAGCTACCGTGTCCCCTGACCCCGTGCACCTCATGCGAACTGCCGATGTTGTGCCAACTGGGGATGGGCCATAGGTACAAAGACAAAAGTATGTATAAAGGCAAAGGTGGAGCCATGCTGGGACAAAAAAAACAAAACAATTCCCATTTATTAATATGGGGCTCTCGACACCTTGAATGTTAAAGAGGTCTCAACACATTTAATGCTGTCTGAATGCCAGAGAGATCTCCAACACATTTCACCCCTTGAATGCCAGACAGCTCTCCAATGCATTTCACCCCTTGAATGCCAGAGAGATCTCCAACGCATTTCACCCCTTGAATGCAAGACAGGTCTCCAATGCATTGCTTCGTAATACTTTGAATACATCTCTATTTAACTCTTTGAATGCCAGAGGGGTACGCAAAGCATTGCTCCACAATACATTGCGTACCCCTCTGGCTTTCAAAGGGTTAAACAGATGGGTATTATACGTACCCCTCTGGCACTCAAAAGGGCCAGGAGGTTAATAGTCTAATTGAAACCCCATTTTAACAGTGGGGAATTCTTATTTGTACCATAAAGATGCAGTTGTTTGGTCTCAAAATTGCTCCTCTTTTCTCTTCATACATATATCCAGCTTTTATGTCTTAATAGATTCTAAAGGTGCAATTTTGGAGCAAACCCCCTGCACCGTAGGGAAGAAAATGAAACATTTCCATTTATTTAAATGGGCTTTTAACCCTTCGAATGCTAAATAGGTCTCCAACGACTGCAAAGCGATGTGTTGGTGCCTCTCTAGCAGTTAAATGGTTAAAACCCCATGGGAATGTGTATTTGTTCTCTATGGTGCAGCTGGATGTCCCCCAATTGTTCCACTGTTGATTGTATATGTGCGACCTCCGTTACATTTTTCCTCTAGATAAATTGTATCTCCACAATGGGAGGCCTCTCGTCCCAACAATGTTCTAATGATGTGATTCGCATCATAAAGTGCCAAAAGAAGAAAGGAAGGGAGAAAAAACGGGGCACCCCTTGATGTTTACACCAACACCAAAATCCACTTTCAGATATAAACTCACAAAATGAATGTGCTGGAGATGACATACGCCCAATCCAACCTTCAAGGCTTCTGGAATTATAAACTGTCTCCAGTCACAGTATTGTCCGTGGGCGGATTGTCCTATCGGGGGATCGGACATCCCCCGGTGGGCCACTAGATCATGGGCCGATTGGGGAGATCAGAGGATCTCACCTTCCCACAATATTTTGAAGGAGAGGTCTATGTTGCCACCGGCACTCTCTGTGATAGCCCTACCGTTCCTTGTCAATGCTGAGCGCCAGGATAGGACATAATATCCTGGCGCCTGCAATCCCATGCCGCACAGGGACCACAAGGGGGCATCAATAGGGACATCGGTGGTGGAGGCTGCACGGACCTCTCACTCCCCACACTGGACCACCAGTGAATGCAAGAGGAGGAAGAGACACATAGCCAAGAGATGTGTTGAGAGGCAGAGGAAAAGAGGAGAATACTAGATGGAGAGGGAGGTGGGTAGGAGAAAGGCAGGGGACTGAGGAGGTCTGACTGAGCAATATTAGGGAAGAGGGGGAAGCAATGGGAGAGAGTGGAGGGGGGCAGGGAAGAGGGGATGAAATAGACTGGAGGAGAGAGGAAGCAGCAAAGAGGCCTGTAGGTAGAAAGTGACAGGGGTAATAGGCTGGGAGTGAGAGTGTAGAAAAGGGCCGGGGAAGAGAGAGTGGGGGAAAGGGGGTGGGAGTTGCTAGGGATGTATTTAACCCTATGAGTGCCATAAATGTATCCAAAATTTTATATATATATATATATATATATATATATATATATATATATATATATACCAAAGTTCGTTGTAGAAAAGCACTCACAGCTGGCATCAATGGCACAAAATACTTGAAGTTTATTAAACCAACGTTTTGGCCAACCTCTGTGGCCTTCAAGTATTTTGTGCCATTGAAGCCAGCTGTGAGTGCTTTTCTACAACGAACTTTGGATTATGAAATACTTTTTGGATTAGCATCCAGACGAAATTAATGACTACTAACAGTGGTGCTGCCACATTCTGTGTTTATATATATATATATATATATATATATATATATATATATATATATATATATATATATAAACACCAGCTAGTGGGCTGCTTTAAAAAAAAAATTGCCCGGGCTGGTATTCCCCTACAATCCGCCCCTGGCATTCTCATTGGCTGCTCCTCCAAAAGCTCGCTCTCCCAAGCGGTATAGTAATCCGAAAAGACAAAGAACAGAGACTCTGGGGACAGCGAGTTCCCTTGTAACTCTGCCCAAAACACTTCCAATCACGCTCCGCCCATTTTAAGGGAAACCACACCTCCCCTCCTCCCAATCCCACCAACTCAAATCAAGCACCTCCCCTTTATGATGGAAAAAGACAAAGAACAGAGAAGCGCCAATAGTGCAATATTGTTACTAAAATATTAACCAGTTAATGAAAGATCTTGTTATGCACTCACATTGAGTTGTTGCCAAAGACTCGTTACCAAGAATGCTGGATATCACGCACACGGAGAATTTAACCCGTCTCCGTTCGGGTACACACAACTCGCCAGCAGTTGAAATTCACTTTTCAAATTTAGATATAATTTATTAAAAATCCACATAGGTGATTTAACATATGTAGTTACAAATTCCACAGGTTAATAATGCTAACAAGTCTCTGGCAACAACTCAATGTGAGTGCATAACAAGATCTTACATTAACTGGTTTATATTTTAGTAACAATATTGCACTATTGGTGCTTCTCTTTTCTTTGTCTTTTTCCATCATAAAGGGGGAGGTGCTTGATTGGTGGGGGTGGAGTTGGGAAGAGGGGAGGTGTGGTTTCCCTTAAAATGGGCGGAGCGTGATTGGAAGTGTTATGTGCAGAGTTACAAGGAAACTCGCTGTCCCCGGAGTCCCGGAATTAACCAGACTCCCTGGCTGAATCTCATAATATATCCAAAGTGTACAAAATTTAGAACTGGGATAATAGAAATGAGAAATGTAATCTATAGTATATACAAACACATGCAAACTTATAAAGCGTTTTCTCCACAGTACACATAGTTAACCCCTCAGATGCTAGAAAAAGTCTCCAATGACCTCTCTAGCATCAGAGGCTAACCGTTTGAGTGCCGGAAAGGGTACGCAACGCATTGCAAAGCAATGCATTGCATACCCCTCTGGCACTCAAAGCATTAATATGTACCCATCATGTTCCACCTTTATAATAACGCTCCTGTTTCTGTTGATCCAGAGGAAGGCAGGAATCTCCCTGACTCAACAACCTACCTGTGTTGTCCATAATGTTGCCAAAACAGCATCACATCCTTACTTCCCTTACTGTAAAAAAATCCCCGACTTTGTTTATTTGAAATCGGCTTTCCTCTAGTAGTAAAGAATTCCCCCTTGTTTTGTGCTCAGCTCTTTCATGAAATACTGTAGTTCTCCAGGGAGTTCTTTGTATTGGCCTTGAACATATCTGTAAATGGTAATCATATCCCTCCTAAGACCTCTCCTCTCTAATCTAAACAAAACAAGTTTGGTTAGTCTCTCTTTATAACTAAAAATGTTCAATCCCATTATCAGTTTTTTTCCACATCGCTGTACTTTTTCCTGTTCATTGATGTCTCTGGCACTCTGAGGGTTAAACCTCTTACTCTCCAGTTGTTAGAGTAATATTCCCATCAGTTGGTTAATCGGAGCTGTAGTCCAATAACCACTGCAGAGCCACAGGTTGCTCAGTCTTGATCTAAGCAGTGTACACAGGGTATGAAATCCATTATGGGTTGTGTGACAGGTGGTATGTATTATTCATAGGCTTGTGTAAACAGGTGAGATTTGAATCTTTTTCTTTAAATACTTGCAGTGACTGGGGCCTCTCAGACTGTGGGGGGAGGGGTTTCCACAGAGTTGGAGCAGCATGGCTTAACCCTTAGAATGCCAGAGGGGAATGCAAGGAAACAATGTGATAAAGGGATAATAATGTTTCTCAAAAACAGCAGCTCAGATTAATCGTCATAGTATTTGGACCATGGAGAGTGGTATTTCAGTACTGTCAAGTTGTAGTTCACGAGTAATTGAATGATAAAGTATCCTCCTCCTGTCCATTTTACTGATGTAATACTGCTCACCTCAGAGCAGCAAGACTGTCCGGATGGATCGCAGAGAGGGACAATCTTCATTGAGCATAAGGGAAAACCTGAAAAACCTGCCAAGGGAGGCAAGGTTTTCCTTATGATCACAGTAAGAAGATTGTCACTTGCTGTGTCCTGTCCAGTCAAGAGACCAGATTCCACATCTGAGGGGAGGCAGCTTACACTAGGTAAAAGGGGCGGGAGGGGGATACTTTATCATTCAATTACTCTTGTACTACAACTCTGACAGTATTGAAATAACACTCTCCATGGCCCAAATACTATGATGATTAATTGGAGCTGCTGTTTTTTGTGAAACATTACAATCCCTTTAAGAACCCCCTCACATGCAAGGGGGTAAGGGCAACTATGACATGAACTGAACAGACCTATCAATGAAGTCAGGGGTGCATTATGCATTGTGAATGTGAGAAAAGACCTCAACACTCCCTCGTTGATCCAGAGACAAGAGACTGAAGCGCAACACTGAAGACTCACAGGAGAAGAGGTATAAAACTGGTTTCATAAATATGCCCCTGCTTATTCTAACCCAGGGGTGATCGATCAGTCCTCAAGTAACCCTTAACTCACTACATCTTAGAAATGTCGTTGTAAAAATACTCAGTACACAAGCAGGACATCTCCCTCTGCATTCCTCGTATGAATGGTCCCAATCTATAGGCTAAAGGAACAGTTAACAGGTGCAGATAATGTAGTAGTAGCATTGAATTGTCTCAGCCTGAGAATTTGAGCTTAGGAGATCAGACTGTGTGGTGTGTGTATATAAGTGTATCACCCTGGTGTCCCTGTGTTTAGGAGATCAGATTGTGTGGAGTGTATAGAAGTGTATCACTCTGGTGTCCCTGTGTTTAGGAGATCAGATTGTGTGGAGTGTATAGAAGTGTATCACCCTGGTGTCCCTGTGTTTAGGAGATCAGACTGTGTGGTGTGTATATAAGTGGATCACCCTGGTGTCCCTGTGTTTAGGAGATCAGACTGTGTGGTGTGTATATAAGTGTATCACCCTGGTGTTCCTGTGTTTAGGAGATCAGACTGTGTGGTGTGTATAGAAGTGTATCACCCTGGTGTCCCTGTGTTTAGGAGATCAGACTGTGTGGTGTGTGTATATAAGTGTATCATCCTGGTGTTCCTGTGTTTAGGAGATCAGACTGTGTGGTGTGTATATAAGTGTATCACCCTGGTGTCCCTGTGTTTAGGAGATCAGACTGTGTGGTGTGTATATAAGTGTATCACACTGGTGTCCCTGTGTTTAGGAGATCAGACTGTGTGGTGTGTATATAAGTGTATCACCCTGATGTCCCTGTGTTTAGGAGATCAGACTGTGTGGTGTGTATATAAGTGTATCACACTGGTGTCCCTGTGTTTAGGAGATCAGACTGTGTGGTGTGTATATAAGTGTATCATCATGGTGTCCCTGTGTTTAGGAGATCAGATTGTGTGGTGTGTATATAAGTGTATCATCCTGGTGTTCCTGTGTTTAGGAGATCAGACTGTGTGGTGTGTATATAAGTGTATCATCCTGGTGTTCCTGTGTTTAGGAGATCAGACTGTGTGGTGTGTATATAAGTGTATCACCCTGGTGTCCCTGTGTTTAGGAGATCAGACTGTGTGGTGTGTATATAAGTGTATCACCCTGGTGTTCCTGTGTTTAGGAGATCAGACTGTGTGGTGTGTATATAAGTGTATCACCCTGGTGTTCCTGTGTGTAGGAGATCAGACTGTGTGGTGTGTATATAAGTGTATCACCCTGGTGTCCCTGTGTTTAGGAGATCAGACTGTGTGGTGTGTATAGAAGTGTATCACCCTGGTGTCCCTGTGTTTAGGAGATCACACTGTGTGGTGTGTATATAAGTGTATCACTCTGGTGTCCCTGTGTTTAGGAGATCAGACTGTGTGGAGGGTATAGAAGTGTATCACCCTGGTGTCCCTGTGTTTAGGAGATCAGACTGTGTGGTGTGTATAGAAGTGTATCACCCTGGTGTCCCTGTGTTTAGGAGATCAGACTGTGTGGTATGTATATAAGTGTATCACCCTGGTGTCCCTGTGTTTAGGAGATCAGACTGTGTGGTGAGTGTGTATATAAGTGTATCACCCTGGTGTCCCTGTGTTTAGGAGATCAGACTGTGTGGTGTGTATATAAGTGTATCACCCTGGTGTCCCTGTGTTTAGGAGATCAGACTGTGTGGTGTGTATATAAGTGTATCACCCTGGTGTCCCTGTGTTTAGGAGATCAGACTGTGTGTGTGTGTATAGAGGTGTATCACCCTGGTGTCCCTGTGTGTAGGAGATCAGACTGTGTGGTGTGTATATAAGTGTATCACCCTGGTGTCCCTGTGTTTAGGAGATCAGACTGTGTGATGTGTATATAAGTGTATCACCCTGGTGTCCCTGTGTTTAGGAGGTCAGACTGTGTGGTGTGTATAGAAGTGTATCAACCTGGTGTCCCTGTGTTTAGGAGATCAGACTGTGTGGAGGGTATAGAAGTGTATCACCCTGGTGTCCCTGTGTTTAGGAGATCAGACTGTGTGGTGTTTATATAAGTGTATCACCCTGGTGTCCCTGTATTTAGGAGATCAGACTGTGTGGTATGTATATAAGTGTATCACCCTGGTGTCCCTGTGTTTAGGAGATCAGACTGTGTGATGTGTGTATATAAGTGTATCACCCTGGTGTCCCTGTGTTTAGGAGATCAGACTGTGTGGTGTGTATAGAAGTGTATCACCCTGGTGTCCCTGTGTTTAGGAGGTCAGACTGTGTGGTGTGTATATAAGTGTATCACCCTGGTGTCCCTGTGTTTAGGAGATCAGACTGTGTGGTATGTATATAAGTGTATCACCCTGGTGTCCCTGTGTTTAGGAGATCAGACTGTGTGGTGTATATAAGTGTATCACCCTGGTGTCCCTGTGTTTAGGAGATCAGACTGTGTGGTGTGTATAGAAGTGTATCACCCTGGTGTCCCTGTGTTTAGGAGATCAGACTGTGTGATGTGTATATAAGTGTATCACCCTGGTGTCCCTGTGTTTAGGAGGTCAGACTGTGTGGTGTGTATAGAAGTGTATCAACCTGGTGTCCCTGTGTTTAGGAGATAAGACTGTGTGGTGTGTATATAAGTGTATCACATTGCTCCACAACAATAAAACTCAGATTAAAGTTTTTAGAGAGTTTAGTATATGTATTTGTGTAAGTAAAATACTTGCTTCAAATCATTTATTCAGTTGCACAGAGATGTCAGTAGTTCATGAAATAACCTAACAATTCTCAGTAATGCCCCACCCACTAGCCACTCCGCCAGAAACACCACCTAAAACACAAATGTCCCTCTTTGGCTATTTGAAATGTTGGGAGGAATTTGCCAGTGACAGTGCAGATTGGTAGATTCTACAACCTACAAGTTAGGAAGACCCTGAGCCAGCTAATTACTCTGCCATCCAATCCATGAAGTCTTTCAAGCAATCAATTAAAATGCCGTTGTCTCCCTTGCTAAATACTGCAGGCAGGTCAAGGAGGATTAGTGCTGAACAATGGCCACTGTCTCCAGCCGTCAGCAGACCATTGAGCCTTTACACAAGTGCTGTCTCCTAACCCTTGACTAGAATGGGCTGTAAGTGCTGACAGACAGCTGGGCTACCAGTATGGTTAACCTTTTGCGTGCCAGAGGGAAACGCAACACTTTGCAATGCATTGCGTACCCCTCTAGCACTCAAATGGTTACCATAAAATCTCAGGTATAATACGCACCTGTGTATAATACGCACGTGTACATTATACCCAAGATTTTAGGGGAAAACAAGAGTTCCTATGTATAATACGCACCCTTGATTTCCCCTGTCACACACAAAAAAAATGCCATTTCCGCACTGCTTCCCTGCCTCCCCGCTTACCCGTGGCCTCCTATGCCCCTCCATAGTCCAATTTCGGCATCCTGACAGGGTCCCAGCGGGCTGCATGCTTGCATCTGCCGCCCGCTTCCAACATTGCCTTGTCAGGACCTCTTCTGCCTAGTCAATGGTAATGTCCTTGCAGGGCAATACCACAGATCCAATTCACATAACTATGTGTATTGGATCTATGGTATTGCCCTGCAAGGACCTCAACAATACCATTTGTTAGGCAGAAGAGGTCCTGACAGGGCAATGTTGGAAACGGGAGGCAGAATAAAGCATGACCATACCTGGGAGCTTTGTACTTTGCTCTCCCTGAAGGGGAGTCCTCTGGTGCCAGTGGGGGGTGAAAAATGACACAAATCTTGTCAAAATGGTGGTGGGACTTAACTGCAAGTGGGGGTGGAGCTAAATAAGCTAGGAAAAAATAGGCTGAGAAAGGAAGAGAAGTCTCAGAGCGTAGGAGGAAAGACTTAACAAGAGAGGAAGTGGGTGGAGTTTAAATAGATACTCCCCAGATCCGGAGACTTAGCCCCTGCCCCGGACTCCCGGTAATGCAGTCTGGAAACAGGAGTCTCCGGGCAAATCAGGAGAGTTCCCAGCTATGAGCATGCTGCCCTCTGGGACCCTGTCATGGACCAAGGTTGGCAGGGGGTAGGGTAGGAGCGGGGAGGCTCATCCCGGCCGGCATGCCTCAGGAAGGGAAGTAAGCGCGGTGCTGCTGGGATTTTGGGTTCCCCTGCTGCAATTTCTAACCTCAGGAGAGAGGCGTGAGGATTGTCCCACCTGCCCACCTCTGTTCACTTTATAATGGTAAGGTGGACACATCTTGGCGTGTGCCTGCTGGATAAGTGGTGAGGTTGAATGGGGTGGACGTGCTTGAGGGGTGATTGGTGTGGTATGTGGCTGCACCGCCTGGAGTTTTTGATGTGTTCTTGTCACTGTATGTTTGGGTGAATGCTAAGTGAAGCCCAGGCTTCATAGTGTTGCCTTCCTGATTCAAGATGTGGCTCCTCGAGCTTGGTCTCAGGAGTTGGGGTTACTGCTGTTGGGCTCTTACCTGGAAACTCTCCGGATTTGCCCCAGATAACCCCTTTTTTCCAGTTAATTACTAGGTCTCTGGGAACAGACACTGATTCCCTGGTGATGGGGAGTTTCTTATGAAACACTCCCCACTTCTCCTCCTTCCTACCCTGTTCCTCCCAATTCCCTCCTACTTCTCCTCCTTCCCACCCTGCTCCTCCCACTTCCCACCCACTTCTCCTCCTTCCCACCCTGTTCCTCCCACTTCCCACCCACTTCTCCTCCTTCCCACCCTGCTCCTCCCACTTCCCTCCTACTTCTCCTCCTTAACACCCTGTTCCTCCACTTCCCATCCACTTCTCCTCCTTCCCACCCTTTTCCTCCCACTTCCCTCACACTTCTCCTCCTTCCCACCCTGTTCCTCCCCCTTCCCACCCACTTTCCCTCCATTTCACCCTGTTCCTCCACTTCCCACCCACTCCTCCTCCTTCCCACCCTGTTCCTCCCACTTCCCACCCACTTTCCCTCCATTTCACCCTGTTCCTCCACTTCCCACCCACTCCTCCTCCTTCCCACCCTGTTCCTCCCACTTCCCACCCACCTCTCCTCCTTCCCACCCTGTTCCTCCCACTTCCCCTTCCCACCCTGTTCTGCCCACTAACTGCCCACTTCTCCTCCTTCCCACCCAGTTCATCCCACTCCCCCTCCATTTCATCCTGCTCCTCCCACTTCCCTCCCACTTCTCCTCCTTCCCACCCTGTTCCTCCCTCTTCTCTTCCTTCCCACCCTGTTCCTCCCACTTCTCAGCCACTTCCCCTCCATTTCACCCTGCTCCTCCCACTGTGGGCATTAAGTGGGCAGAACAGGGTGGGAAGGAGGAGAAGTGGGCAGAACAGGGTGGGAAGGAGGAGAAGTGGGCAGAGTTTCATAAGAAACTCCCCATCACCAGGGAATCTATCTAATATCTATCTCTCATATCTATCTATCTATCTATCTATCTGTCTATCTATCTATCTATCTATCTATCTATCTATCTATCTATCTCATATCTATCTATCTATCTATCTATCTATCTATCTATCTATCTATCTCATATCTATCTATCTATCTATCTATCTATCTCATATCTATCTCTCATATCTATCTGTCTATCTCATATCTATCTATCTATCTATCTATCTATCTATCTATCTATCTATCTATCTATCTCATATCTATCTCTCATATCTATCTGTCTATCTCATATCTATCTATCTATCTATCTATCTATCTATCTCATATCTATCTATCTATCTATCTATCTATCTATCTATCTATTTATCTATCTATCTATATATCTATCTATCTCATATCTATCTTTCTATCTATCTATCTATCTATCTATCTATCTATCTATCTATCTCATATCTATCTATCTAGCTAATATCTATCTATCTATCTCATATCTATCTATCTATCTATCTATCTATCTATCTATCTATCTATCTATCTATATCTATCTATCTCATATCTATCTATCTATCTATCTATCTATCTATCTATCTATCTATCTCATATCTATCTATCTAGCTAATATCTATCTATCTATCTATCTCATATCTATCTATCTATCTAGCTAATATCTATTGCCCCAGAACCTTTATAATTCATCAGCTGGACACTGACTTGCCTAAAGTCATGACGAGCTGACACGGGCATTAAACCATATTTTCTCTGCTTTACAGTCAATGTCCTGGCTTCAGAGTCGTCAGTTTTAACCCCATATTTCATATTTTAATGCTATTGTTCCCTTAACCCTTTGAGAACCAGAGCATTAATTAGCAAAGCGTTGCACACGCCTCTGGCACCCAAACGGTTAAGCAGTCACAAAAGACGTTTTTTTCTCCCAGGTCAGACTTGAATCCATCCATTAAAATCATGGTGTTGACATCTGCGGCATCCAAAGTGTTAATGAAGAATACGCCGAGCCTCCGTTTTTATTATCAATCACATAGAGACGCAATTCATACCTTTCAGATTTTTTTGGGATGTAAAACACTGTGTCTGCCACAGGAAAAAAATATATATACTTTGGGTTCAGTGTGTATCAAATGAGCTCCGAGGGGAAATTCAAATTAAAATTTTGCTTTCCTGCGCCTCTCGAAAAACTTGCCATGACTGACTGCGCCTTTAAAGGCCATATCATCTCAACAAGATGCCAAAAAAGAGGGGAGAACGCTTGCCTTGATAGGGTGCCAAACTGCACTGAGATTCCTTTGCTAGTGACTTATAAGTCTTCAAGAAAATGTGCTTCTCATTCCCTGCAGTGTCTCTCTTCACACCCCGAGGCCATGAAGAGACGTGAGATTCTTCCCAAAGCCATTCTACTTAGGACCATCGTAGATCAGGTTAGGACTGTCTGACTTCCATCAGTTATATATATATATCGTGTGATACCGGTTCTCCTTCCATGTCAAAAATACGCTATCACTATTATCAGAATTTCCTTTTTAAATGAGAAGTGAGCGGTTATATTATTTTAGAGATGAAGCTTCTATATTAACCCTCATGCACCCATGTGCCACTTAAAAGATTAAACGCTAGCGATATCACCAACGCATTGCGAAGCATTGAAAATATCTGTACTGTGACAGACTGTAAGCAATGCTAGTTGAAGACCCGTGTACACAGACCACAGTGCCGGCCGGTAGCGGTGCAGTCATGCACAGTAGATACTGCCCGTGACGCGACTGATACTGAGCGAGGTGGTCCGAATTCAGACTGTGGTCCTTTCTGCACACAGAATCAGCCATGTCATAGGCAGTCTCTACTGTGCATGACTGCAGCGCGGGCAGTCTCTACTGTGCATGACTGCAGCGCAGGAAGTCTCTACTGTGCATGACTGCAGAGCGGGCAGTCTCTACTGTGCATGACTGCAGAGCGGGCAGTCTCTACTGTGCATGACTGCAGCGCGGGCAGTCTCTACTGTGCATGACTGCAGCGCAGGAAGTCTCTACTGTGCATGACTGCAGAGCGGGCAGTCTCTACTGTGCATGACTGCAGAGCGGGCAGTCTCTACTGTGCATGACTGCAGAGCGGGCAGTCTCTACTGTGCATGACTGCAGAGCGGGCAGTCTCTACTGTGCATGACTGCAGCACGGGAAGTCTCTACTGTGCATGACTGCAGCACGGGCAGTCTCTACTACGCATGACTGCAGCGCGGGAAGTCTCTACTGTGCATGACTGCAGCGCGGGAAG
This sequence comes from Rhinophrynus dorsalis, assembly GCA_037306005.1. Lineage (NCBI taxonomy): Eukaryota > Metazoa > Chordata > Amphibia > Anura > Rhinophrynidae > Rhinophrynus > Rhinophrynus dorsalis. Next base: position 20,771,493 of record CM074724.1, on the reverse strand, counting down.
TCTCTACTGTGCATGACTGCAGCGCGGGCAGTCTCTACTACGCATGACTGCAGCGCGGGAAGTCTCTACTGTGCATGACTGCAGCGCGGGAAGTCTCTACTGTGCATGACTGCAGCGCGGGAAGTCTCTACTGTGCATGACTGCAGAGCGGGCAGTCTCTACTGTGCATGACTGCAGCGCGGGAAGTCTCTACTGTGCATGACTGCAGAGCGGGCAGTCTCTACTGCGCATGACTGCAGTATGGACCCCTAATATCTCCTGGAGGTATGGACCCCTAATATCTCCTAAAGAGGACACTTGGGAGGTATGGACCCTTAATATATCCTAAAGAGGGAAACTCGAGAAGCATAGACCCCTAATATCTCCTAAAGAGGGACACTTGATAGGTATGGACCCTTAATATCTCCTAAAGATGAACACTTAGGTGGTATGGAGCCATAATATCTCCTAAAGATGGACACTTGGGAGGTATTTGTACACACGCAGTTGCACACACATTCACACACACACATACAGAAAATCACATATACATACATAGACAGAAACACTCATAAATACACACACACACACTCTAATACACACTAATCTGCTCACACACATATACACACACATAGACACATACACAGACACACAGATGTACGCACACAAACATTTAACCACACAATCACACTCACAGACACACAACCATATGCACAGACATACACATATATAAATACACGCAAACACATGTGTACATACAAGCGCACACACGCACACACACAGACGTGCGCTGGAAACCTCTCTGGCACTCAACTGGTTAAAGGTGTATGAAACGTATTTACTTTGCAGGTGATAATGTTCCTTTAAGAAGTTGGTGGTACCACTGCTTTTAAACCTCCCCTCAACCAGACGAGTCTGCACCCCATTCATTACAGGTCCTCCACTAACAAAGGGATTAGACACAGTTTTACTTGGTACAGAAATAACACCAAATTCCCTGTAACAATGGGCCCTTTGTATGGTCTATGAAAGTGGTATAAATATTAGTGTTGAGCGAGCATGCTCGGCCGATGCTCGGATCGGCTCGAGCATCGCTCTGCTCGGCACATGGCGGTACTCGTACGAGTACCGCATGTGCTCGCCCGCCATGTTCGGGTCTCCTCCCCGCACGTTTTGCGGCTGCTGCGCAGCCAATAAACGTGCAGGGAGGCTCTGACATCGGTGTAATGCCAGCAGCCATGTTGGCTGCTGGCATTACACTGATTGGCTGGCCAGAACCCGTGGTCAGGTGCTGTATAGCACCTGACCATCGAGTTCGGCTCAGTCTGAGCCAGGGAGAGCTGAGGATAGGAAGGGAAAGGCAGTGTAGGGAGGAAAAAAACAAAAATTGTGAAAAAAAAAGAACCAAAAGTCCTTTTTAGGACTACTGTGTGTGGGGGCAGCAGGTTATTTGGTGTGGGGGGAAAAAAACAAAAAAAAAAAAAAAAAAATATATATATTCTGTTTAGTGTGCAAAGTTGCAGATTAGAGCACATTCTGTTTAGTGTGCACAGTTGCAGATTAGAGCACATTCTGTTTAGTGTGCAAAGTTGCAGATTAGAGCACATTCTGTTTAGTGTGCAAAGTTGCAGATTAGAGCACATTCTGTTTAGTGTGCAAAGTTGCAGATTAGAGCACATTCTGTTAAGTCTTCAAACTAAAATATCAAAGTCACGTATTCCATTCAGTGTGCGTCGCCGCAGTTTAGCAGCACATTCTGAGTACTGTGCAGAGTTGCAGAATAGGAAGAAATACTGTTAAGTCTTCAAACTAAAATATCAAAGTCACATATTCCATTCAGTGTGCTTCGCCGCAGTTTAGCAGCACATTCTGTGTACTGTGCAGAGTTGCAGAATAGGAAGAAATACTGTTAAGTCTTCAAACTCAAATATCAAAGTCACATATTCCATTCAGTGTGCTTCGCCGCAGTTTAGCAGCACATTCTGTGTACTGTGCAGAGTTGCAGAATAGGAAGAAATACTGTTAAGTCTTCAAACTAAAATATCAAAGTCACATATTCCATTCAGTGTGCTTCGCCGCAGTGTAGCAGCACATTCTGTGTACTGTGCAGAGTTGCAGAATAGGAAGAAATACTGTTAAGTCTTCAAACTAAAATATCAAAGTCACATATTCCATTCAGTGTGCTTCGCCGCAGTTTAGCAGCACATTCTGTGTACTGTGCAGAGTTGCAGAATAGGAAGAAATACTGTTAAGTCTTCAAACTAAAATATCAAAGTCACATATTCCATTCAGTGTGCTTCGCCGCAGTGTAGCAGCACATTCTGTGTACTGTGCAGAGTTGCAGAATAGGAAGAAATACTGTTAAGTCTTCAAACTAAAATATCAAAGTCACATATTCCATTCAGTGTCTTTCACCGCCGTTTAACAGCCTATTCTGTGTACTCTGCAGAGTTGCAGAATTATAAGAAATACTGTTAAGTTTTCAAACTCAAATATTAAAGTCACATATTCCATTCAGTGTCTTTCACCGCCGTTTAACAGCCTATTCTGTGTACTCTGTACAGTTGCAGAATTATAAGAAATACTGTTAAGTTTTCAAACTCAAATATTAAAGTCACATATTCCATTCAGTGTCTTTCACCGCCGTTTAACAGCCTATTCTGTGTACTCTGTACAGTTCCAGAATTATAAGAAATACTGTTAAGTTTTCAAACTCAAATATTAAAGTCACATATTCCATTCAGTGTCTTTCACCGCCGTTTAACAGCCTATTCTGTGTACTCTGTACAGTTCCAGAATTATAAGAAATACTGTTAATTTTTCAAACTCAAATATTAAAGTCACATATTCCATTCAGTGTCTTTCACCGCCGTTTAACAGCCTATTCTGTGTACTCTGTACAGTTCCAGAATTATAAGAAATACTGTTAAGTTTTCAAACTCAAATATTAAAGTCACATATTCCATTCAGTGTGTTTCAACGCCGTTTAACAGCCTATTCTGTGTACTCTGCAGAGTTGCAGAATTATAAGAAATACTGTTAAGTTTTCAAACTCAAATATTAAAGTCACATATTCCATTCAGTGTCTTTCACCGCCGTTTAACAGCCTATTCTGTGTACTCTGTACAGTTCCAGAATTATAAGAAATACTGTTAAGTTTTCAAACTCAAATATTAAAGTCACATATTCCATTCAGTGTCTTTCACCGCCGTTTAACAGCCTATTCTGTGTACTCTGTACAGTTCCAGAATTATAAGAAATACTGTTAAGTTTTCAAACTCAAATATTAAAGTCACATATTCCATTCAGTGTGTTTCAACGCCGTTTAACAGCCTATTCTGTGTACTCTGCAGAGTTGCAGAATAGTAAGAAATACTGTTAAGTTTTCAAACTCAAATATTAAAGTCACATATTCCATTCAGTGTCTTTCACCGCCGTTTAACAGCCTATTCTGTGTACTCTGTACAGTTCCAGAATTATAAGAAATACTGTTAAGTTTTCAAACTCAAATATTAAAGTCACATATTCCATTCAGTGTGTTTCAACGCCGTTTAACAGCCTATTCTGTGTACTCTGCAGAGTTGCAGAATAGTAAGAAATACTGTTAAGTTTTCAAACTCAAATATTAAAGTCACATATTCCATTCAGTGTGTGTCACCGCAGTTTAGCAGCCTATTCTGTGTACTCTGCAGAGTTGCAGAATAGTAAGAAATACTGTTAATTTTTCAAACTCAAATATTAAAGTCACTTATTCCATTCAGTGTGTGTCACCGCAGTTTAGCAGCCTATTCTGTGTACTCTGCAGAGTTGCAGAATAGTAAGAAATACTGTTAAGTTTTCAAACTCATATATATTAAAGTCATATATATCGTGTAAGATGAAGAAGGCGGGTAAAAAGGGACGGGGAAGTGGACGTGATCCTGAAAGTTCAGGGCGCGGGTCAGGACGCGGAGAAACTGTGCCTGGTGCCAGAGCACAAGAAAGAAAGACATCCACCATACCTAGCTTCATGTCTGATTTCACAGGGCGTCGCAGGACATCACTCTCGAGGTCCGACCAGTGCGAACAGGTGGTCGGTTGGATGACAGCTGATACTGCTTCCAGTCGGTTAAGCACCACCCTGTCTTCCACCAAGTCCACTCTCAGTAGCCAAGAGTCTGGTCAACATAATCCTCACTCTGATCATCCTTCCTCCCACCATACACGGTCTGGTCAAAGAAGTGATCCCACACTGGGATATAGTGATGAGCTCGTCTCATCACCAATCCTTCATTTGACCCTCTCTCCAAGCACGCTTGCAGAGGAACATGACATCTTGTGCCCTGATTCACAACCTCTAGAGGCTACCCAATCACAAGAAGATGACAGATGTGAACGGCATTTAAGGTCAAAGGAAGTAGTGGATGATGATGATGATGATGATGAGACACAGTTGCCATTAAATCAACCACTATTTCCGTCTCAAGACCTTGTTGAGGAGAATGTTATACAGTTGTCAATGACTGAGTATGTGGTGGGATCAAGACTTGAGGAGGATGATCAGAGTGAGGAAGTGGAGGAGGACTTGGTGGACGATGAGGTGACTGACCCCACCTGGGAAGGTGTAGAGCCGAGCGATGACAGCAGTCCTGAGGGTGAGCCATCTGCAGCACCGCAACAGGCTGGAAGAGGCAGTGGTGTGGCTACAGAAAGAAGGCGGACCGCACCAAACCGGCCCGCAAATGTTCCACGGAGCACCCCCTTGCGTAAATCTACCTTGCCAAGGGGTAGGTGTTCCGCGGTATGGCGTTTTTTTAAGGAAAGTGCGGACGACAAAAGAATTGTAGTTTGCAACCTGTGCCACACCAGAATGAGCCGAGGCATGAACACTAGAAACCTCACCACCACCAGCATGATCCGACACATGGCATCCAAGCACCGTAGTAAGTGGGAGGAACGCCTGGATCGCCCATCTGTGTCTGCAGGCCACACCACTGCCTCCTCTTCCCCTGTTTTCGGTGCCGGCCAATCGCCTGTCGAAGGCGCAGGCCCGCATACCTCCCGCCCTGCACCTGTACCATCTGAAGCACCATCAGCGACCACATCCACTTCCCTGTCCCAGCACAGCGTCCAAATGTCGTTACCCCAGGCATTTGAGCGCAAGAGAAAGTACCCAGCCACCCACCCACAGGCCATAGCACTAACCTCACACCTTTCAAAATTACTGGCCATCGAAATGCTGCCATTTAGGCTTGTGGACACTGAGTCCTTCCGCAGCCTGATGGCAGCAGCTGTCCCTCGGTACGCGGTCCCCAGCCGCCACTACTTTTCCCGGTGTGCCATCCCCGCATTACACCACCATGTGTCCCGTAACATCACCCGTGCCCTGACCAACGCAGTTACTGGGAAGGTCCACTTAACGACTGACACATGGACAAGTGCTTGTGGCCAGGGACGCTACATTTCCCTGACGGCACACTGGGTGAATGTCGTGGAGGCTGGGAGCGACTCGGACCCTGGGATGGCACGGGTGCTACCCACGCCGAGGATTGCGGGCCCTACCTCCATCAGGGTTTCCACCAGCACCTACGTTATTGGCTCCTCCTCCTCCGTTTCCACCTCCGAATTCTCTACACACACCGCCACTCCCCCATCAGCCAGTAGCTGGAAGCAGTGTAGCACTGCAGTGGGGAAGCGTCAACAGGCCGTGCTGAAGCTGATCTGCCTTGGGGACAAACAGCACACGGCCTCAGAGCTGTTGCAGGGGATTAGTCACCAGACCGAGCAGTGGCTCTCGCCACTCAACCTGCAACCAGGCATGGTTGTGTGTGATAATGGGCGTAACTTGGTGGCGGCTTTGGAGCTCGGCAAGCTCACACACGTACCATGCCTAGCGCATGTATTTAATTTAGTGGTGCAGCGATTTCTAAAAACCTACCCCAATGTGCATGATCTCTTGACCAAGGTGCGCCGCGTGTGTGCACATTTCCGTAAGTCATCTACAGCTTCGGCCGGCCTGTTGAAGCTGCAGCAGCGCTTACAATTGCCAGCTCACCGGCTGCTGTGTGACGTGAGCACGCGCTGGAACTCCACCTTCCACATGTTGGCCCGGCTTTGTGAGCAGCAGAGGGCAGTAGTGGAGTACCAGCTGTTACACGGTCGTCGCCTCTCCGTTCAACTTCCTGTAATCAGAAGTGAGGAGTGGGAATGGATGTCAGACCTCTGCGAGGTTTTACGCAATTTTGAGGAATCGACACAGATGGTGAGCGGCGATAACGCTATTATCAGTGTAACCATCCCACTTCTGTGTCTACTGAAACGCTCGCTGCTCACAATTAAAACCGACGCTTTGCATGTGGAAGAGGTGGAAATGGGGGAGGAAGAGCTTACACAAGGTGATAGCCAGAGCACCCTCACTTCGTCTTCTCAGCGACAATTGGAGGAGGCGGAGGAGGAGGAGGAGGAGGAGGAGGAGGAGGAAGACACGGTTGCCTCCGCTACAGAGGGTAGCCATGGAACTTTAGTTCCATCTCTTCAGCGTGGGTGGTCAGAAGAGGAGGAAGAGGATGAGGATATTGAGAGTCAGCCTCCTGGTGAGGACAGCGAAATCTTGACTGTTGGTACTCTGGCACACATGGCTGACTTTATGTTAGGCTGCCTTTCCCGTGACCCACGCGTTGTACGCATTTTAGACAACACGGATTACTGGGTGTTCACCCTTCTGGACCCCCGCTACAAAGAGAATTTCTCATCTCTCATTCCTCCGGTGGAGAGGACAAGCAAAATGGTGCAATACCAGAAGGTTCTTGTTGAAAAATTGCTCCAAAATTTTCCATCTGACAACGCTGGCGGCAGAGTACGTGCTACCTTGGCCAACCGAGAAGGGGAGAAAAGGGGAGCACACAGCAGTTCCGACAAAGGCAGGGCAACACTCTCCAAGGCGTGGGACACCTTCATGACACCCCGCCAGCACCCTCACCCTGATGCGCAGCCTAGTGTCACAAGGAGGGAAAAGTTTTGGAAGATGGTGAAGGAGTACGTAGCAGACCGTGTCAGCGTCCTCAATGATCCCTCTGTGCCTTACAACTACTGGGTGTCCAAGCTGGACACGTGGTATGAACTGGCACTCTACGCCTTGGAGGTGCTGGCCTGCCCTGCCGCCAGCGTTCTGTCTGAGCGGGTATTTAGTGCTGCTGGTGGCATCATAACAGATAAGCGTATCCGCCTTTCCACCGACAATGCTGATAGGTTGACACTTATAAAAATGAACAAGGCCTGGATTTCCCCTGACTTCTCCACTCCACTGGAGGAAAGCCCCGGGGGAACATAAACTCACTTTATATATGTTATTTACAATGATGGGAATACTCTGTATTCCCATTCACCCCTTCCACCCCAAAAACGGGTATATGGTTGACTCTTAATGTTCTCATCCTCCTCCTCCTCTTCCATATGCCCTGGGATATAATTTTTATATAGGGCCAGCTCACCAGCGTGCCCTGGGATATAATTTTTATATAGGGCCAGCTCACCAGCGGGCCCTGTGATATAATTTTTATATAGGGCCAGCTCACCAGCGGGCCCTGTTTGCCAATTTTTATATAGGTCAGCTCACCAGCGGGCCTTCTCATATAATGTTTTATTGGGTCAGCTCTCTAGCGGGCCCTCTCATATAATGTTTTATAGCGTCAGCTCACTAGCGGGCCTTCGCATATAATGTTTAGGATGGTCAGCTCTGCAGCAGACCCTCACCCATAATGTTTTAGATGGTCAGCTCAGCGCACGTTTCCCTCTTAATCATGGCCTCAGTTCTGAAAATCAAGGAAATTTTTGGGAGAATTTGCCTCTGCGCACGTTTCCCTCTTAATCATGGCCTCAGTTCTGAAAATCAAGGAAATTTTTGGGAGAATTTGCCTCTGCGCACGTTTCCCTCTTAATCATGGCCTCAGTTCTGAAAATCAAGGAAATTTTTGGGATAATTTGCCTCTGCGCACGTTTCCCTCTTAATCATGGCCTCAGTTCTGAAAATCAAGGAAATTTTTGGGAGAATTTGCCTCTGCGCACGTTTCCCTCTTAATCATGGCCTCAGTTCTGAAAATCAAGGAAATTTTTGGGAGAATTTGCCTCTGCGCACGTTTCCCTCTTAATCATGGCCTCACTTCAGAAAATCGATGAAATTTTTGGGAGAATTTGCAGATGATATACAAGTAAATATACAGCAAATACTGTTTGGTAACAATTTTTCGCCTAAAGTCGTTTTTATTTTCCTTTTTGTGTGTTTTACGGTCAGTCTGTAAAAATGGCGTACTACGGGCGAAAGATCGTTCCCAGCAGCGATGTTGGAGTCCAAGGTGCATCCAGACATCCTCCCTATGCTGTCCCTGAACCATTTCTGTAGTGTTTCCATCTTTTTCTGCCCTTTTCCTATGGACCAGGCACCCTCCCCTCATCAGAGCAGGGGGTGCCTGGTGTAATGCTCGAGTCCTCCCATTGACTTCAATGGGGCTCGGGTGCTCGGCCGAGCACTCGAGCCTCAGGGGGTGCTCGGTCAGAGCACCCGAACATCCGAGCATTGGGGTGCTCGCTCATCACTAATAAATATTCCTAAGACTGAAGTGAGCTGTGTCCAACCCATTTTCAATAAGAAGTACAGGGAAATGATAGGTGACTGTAGGGTAACACACATTAAAGGGATAGTAATGTTTCACAAAAACAGCAGCTCCAGTTAATCTTCATAGTATTTGGGCCATGGAGAGTGTTATTTCAATACTGTCAGAGTTGTAGTACAAGAGTAATTGAATGATAAAGTATCCCCCTCCCGCCCCTTTTACCTAGTGTAAACCACCTCCCCTCAGATGTGGAATCTGGTCTCTAGAGCAGACAGATCACAGCAAGGGACAATCTTCTTACTGTGATCATAAGGAAAACCCTGCCCCCCTTGACAGGTTTTTCAGGTTTTTCCTTATGATCACTGAAGATTGTCCCTCTCTGCGATCCATCCGGACAGTCTTGTTGCTCTGAGGTGAGTAGTGTTACATCAGTAAAAGAGGCAGGATGTCCATGGCTCACCAAAGTGCCACAGCACCCTGTCTGAGAATGACTGGTCCAGTGCAATAAATATTAGGGTATGGGAGCACTGGGGATTCTTTTTTGATCTACACAAAATACAAAAAGCCCTATAACAACAGCACCATCCTATAGTGTCTATCAATGGAAGTACTATACCCTTACAAATCAAAGTTTGAGCCTCACCCCTATTAGCTAAGGAGTGATATGATTACCATTTACAAATATATTCAAGGTCAGTACAATGAACCCTACACGGACCTATTTATTCAAAGATCTTAGCAAGGAACAAGACATTATCAACTGAGGCTAGAGGAAAGGAGCTTTCGACTAAAAGGTATGGATTTTTTACAGTGAGGGCAGTAAAGTTAATGAATCCTTTGCCTCAGTTTGCTGTGCTTGCAGATACTATGACTGGTTTCAAAAAAGTAATGGATACCTAACTATCACAGAATAATATTGATAATTATGTCAGTTGGCTTCAAGTGCAGATAGGAAGTTGATACAAGGAAATGTCTGACTGCCATTTCAAGTCAGAAGGATTTTTTTGCCAAACTTGTGGCTTACTTGTAAATGGTTTTAATGGGGGGGGGGGTTGCCTTTCTCTGTATCAACAGGGGTGATATGGCAGGGGCTTAACTTGAAGGATGCAGATCTTTTATCAGCCTCATCAGCTATGTTACTATGTTAGCTGCCTGCTTACTGAGACATCAAAGCAACCAATAGGAATCATCGTTTCCTCACTGACGCTCACAGATCCATGAAGAAGGAGCCCAGGGGGGACCTGTACACCAAGGGCTGTAGTTTTATAAAATGCTATTATCAGAATGCCAGCCTCATTACTGTTTTACAGGTGTGTGTGACATAACAGCAGCCAATATAAATCATCAGTTGCTTCTCTGATGCCCATAGATGGGGAAAGAGGAGCCCAGGGGAACCTGTACACTGAGGGCTGTAGCTGTATGATGTGCTGTTGTCATAAGTGAGACTACCATTGCCATCCTCATTACCATTGGCTGTACAGGTGTGTGTGACATCAGAGTTTGCAATAAGAATCATCAGTTGCCTCACAGGAGCTCACAGATCTGGGAAGGAGGAGGAACCCGGGGGAACCTGTACACCAAGGGCTGTAGTTTTATAAAGTGCTTTTGCTAGAATGACACTAACAGGCCAGCTTCATTACTGTTACATGACATCACAGCAGCCAATAGGAATAATTGGTTGCTTACATGTTGCTCAGAGATCCAGGGAAGAGGTTGCATAGTGTGCTATTGTCATAGACAGAGCCTGCCTCATTACTGTTGCATACCTCCCAACATTACAAATTGCCAAAGAGGGACACTTGCGTTTTAGGGGGAGTGGCTGGAGGTGCGGCTGGTGGGCGGGGCATTTGCGAGAATTTTTAGGCTATTTCATGACCTATTGACACCTCCTTGTGTAACCTAATAAATGACTTCTAACAAGACCAAAGTATTTTATGTACACAGATTAATTTATAAACATATATACTGACGTTTAAACAAACAATAATGTTTTATTGCTGTGACGCAATGTGATACCCTTATATACACACCACACAATCTGGTTTCCTAAAAAGAGGGACATCGGGGTAGGAAAGCGGGACAGAGGGATTTGGGTCAAAAAGAGGGACTGTCCCTCCTTAAAGGGATAGTAATACTTCATTTTAACTTTATTTTATTTTGTAGGCATTAAAAAAACATGAAGAATGATATAAGTCTTATCTCTCAAACCTTTATGGTTTATGAGATATTCACAAACAAAGTATCCCCCCCCTGTTCAACCAGATCAGAAGGGAGGTGCCCAGGTAGACTGCAGAGAGGGACAATCTTCAATTAAGATAAGGGAAAAACCTGAAAAACTTGTCAAGGGGGGCAGGGCTTTCATTGTTCTTATAGGAAGAAGATTGTCCCCTTCTGTTATCTGTCTAGTCTTACAACCAGATTCACATCTGAGAAGAGCTGGCTTACACTAGGAAAAAGGGGCGGGAGGGGAAACTTTGCTTGTGAATATCTCATAAACCATAAAGGTTTGAGAGATAAGACATATCATTCTTCATGTTTTTTTAATGCCTACAAAATAAAATAAAGTTAAAACGAAGTATTACTATGCCTTTGAGAGGGACACTTGGGGGGTATGCTGTTGGCTGCACAGGTACATGTGTGACATAGTTGCTGAGAGGAATCATCAGTTACCTCCGTGGAACTCACATGTATGGGGTCAAAGAGCTCAGGTGGGAACAATGCACTGAAGTCTGCAAATGTATAGTGCTGATGCTGCTGAAGGTGGGACTAGCAGTGCCAGCCTCATTCCTATTGGCTGTGTAGGTAGGTGTGACATCAGAGCAGCCAATAGGAATCATCACCTGCCTTTCTGAATCTCACAGTTCTGTGAAAGAGACGTGAATAATTCTGCTTCTGACACATAACAAGACTGAGCTTTAACATGTGTTTTTTTTTTCTTTCATATCAGTTTTCATTTGAATACGAGAAGAGGTTAGTTTAAAATTTCTCCCAAAGTGACTAACTTAAAGTCATAAGGAGCTGACACGGGAAATGAACCAGCCTGCCTGGTGTCACAACCAATTAAAACCCTCATTATGATCCCTTATGGTTCCCCTTTGACCATCTGTTTTGAAACAATCGTTGATTCCATCTCCAGGCTTATCTACAGTCTTTTACACCCAGCGGAACTCTACGATTCTCTGTTAACCCTTTGAATGCCAGAGAGGTATCCAACATATTGTGTTGTAATTCTGGGACTCAAAGAGTTAGAGGAATAATAATCCTTTATTTTAACGATACATATTCTGCATGTACATAATATGTACAGCTAAATTGCCTATATGTCTTTTTTTTTTCATCTCCACCCCTTTTTCATTCTTTTCTATTCCCAAAACTGAACTCCCACCAGGGACAGTGTAACATTATATTACATCACACAGAACATTCAGTGCTGCAGGGATAGTGTAACATTGTATTACATCACACAGAACATTCAGTGCTGCAGAGAGAGTAACATTGTATTACATCACACAGAGCATTCAGTGCTGCAGGGAGAGTGTAACACTGTATTACATCACACAGAGCATTCAGTGCTGCAGGGATAGTGTAACATTGTATTACATCACACAGAACATTCAGTGCTGCAGGGAGAGTGTAACATTGTATTACATCACACAGAGCATTCAGTGCTGTAGGGATAGTGTAACACTGTATTACATCACACAGAGCATGCAGTGCAGCAGGGAGAGTGTAACACTGTATTACATCACATGCAGCATTCAGTGCTGCAGGGATAGTGTAACATTGTATTACATCACACAGAGCATTCAGTGCTGTAGGAATAGTGTAACATTGTATTACATCACACAGTGCATTCAGTGCTGCAGGGAGAGTGTAACATTGTATTACATCACACAGAGCACGCAGTGCAGCAGGGAGAGTGTAACACTGTATTACATCACACAGAGCATTCAGTGCTGCAGGGATAGTGTAACATTGTATTACATCACACAGAGCATTCAGTGCTGCAGGGAGAGTGTAACACTGTATTACATCACACAGAGCATTCAGTGCTGCAGGGAAAGTGCAACATTGTTTTACATCACACAGAGCATTCAGTGCTACAGGGAGAGTGTAACATTGTATTACATCACACAGAGCATTCAGTGCAGCAGGGAGAGTGTAACATTGTATTACATCACACAGAGCATTCAGTGCTACAGGGAGAGTGCAACATTGTATTACATCACACAGAGCATTCAGTGCTGCAGGGAGAGTGTAACATTGTATTACATCACACAGAGCATTCAGTGCCACAGGGAGAGTGTAACATTGTATTACATCACACAGAGCATTCAGTGCTACAGGGAGAGTGCAACATTGTATTACATCACACAGAGCATTCAGTGCTGCAGGGAGAGTGTAACATTGTATTACATCACACAGAGCATTCAGTGCAGCAGGGAGAATACAGAGCATTCAGTGCGGCAGGGATAGTGTAACATTGTATTACATCACACAGAACATTCGGTGCTGCAGGGAGAGTGTAACATTGTATTACAACAAACAGATGATTTAGTGCTGTTGGGAGAATGTAACATTGTTTTACATTACACAGAACATTCAATGCTGTTGGGAGAGCAAACTCCTGGCACACTCCTCCTTTCAACCACCCACGCCCATCGATTAAGCCCCACCCACAATATGACAAAAAACACATAATTTTGATACTCCCATACTCAACTCTACAGTGCTTGTCCGGGGACTTGGGACAAGAACATTTCCGGTACTGCCAAGAGCCAGACGTGCAGAATCCAATGCAGATTATACTGGGCATTTTATGTTTGAAATAAATTATCATGAAACACAACTGAATCATCAATAAAGACGTTGGTTATTGGGTCTCAAAGTAAAATAGGATCTCACCAATATGCATGTGAACTGGTAGCTCTTAATTTTAAGCAGTTAGATTTTTTTTTTAATGGCAATTAAGAGGATCTGTGCCTTTTATTATTAACTAGTTGAAGAGCCCGCTACACAGGCCACAGTGCCACTGCCAGCTGGTCGCGGGGCAGTCATGTGCAGTAGAGACTGCCCGCGCTGCGGCTGATACAGAGCTGGGCACTCCTATCGGTGGGCGCTCGTCTCTGACGCCTTGTTCGCCATTTTGTAGTTTCCTGTATGCGTGGCCTAGATTGCTCCGCCCCCGGCAATGGCCTTATAACCTTCTGCGAACTGGGCTTAGTCACCCTTTCGGAATGCTTCTGTGCGCATTCCAGTGTTGCTCGTTTTGACCTTTGCTTGGCGTTTGATATCTCCTGGTTCTCGATCCCTGGCTTGTCTATCTGATCCGGTGTTTGACCTTGACTTGTCTGACTATCGGATCCAGTGTATGACCGTGGCTCTGTCTGACTAACTGATCCATGTATGACTCTGGCTTGTCCGACTACCCGCTCTGTGCTGACCCCGGCTGTGGCTGACTACTCAATCCGGTTCCTGACTGTGACTTGTCTGACCTATGCTCTGTGTTACTCTCGCTCCTGTCTGACTACCACTGTCCCCAGGTATAGCTGTAGGTGCACTTTACCTGTTCGATGCATCTGCTACCCTGCCGGTAGCGTTGCTAGTTGCCTCCACATTGTGGGATTCCTTCCTAGCCAGTCAACTCTCTTGTGGTGTTACCTATATCGCTATACCAGTTGCCTCCTGGTACACTACCTTTGTGCGCTCCCTGCTGTCTCTGCCTGTCTCACTCTGAGTTCATACTGTACTACTGCAATTACATATTTAGCAGCCTCCTAGTGCACCTCCGCTGTGTGGCCTTCGTTCGGTACCTTGCTGTACATTACTGTGCACTCATCTAACCTCTCTCTCTGGAGGTTGTCCAGGTACTCTCCATTACTATTCCTGGTGTTCCAGGTGAGAGCCAAGTCTGGCTCAGTACCCGTGTTATCTATTATCCAACTGCATTGCAGTGTCAGCTTGAGTAGTGGACTACACTGTCCTTACGCCTGTCTCCCCAAAAGTGAGGAAGTGTTCCCTCTTATTATCATTCATATTACTTCTATTGTTACTATTATTTTCTTCAATAAACTGGTTAAACGTATTTGTACTGTGTTGTGTGATTATTTGCCTGGGTTACCATGACATCCATAAAACCATACAATTCTATGCTGACTGGTGATAGTATTATACAGAAGAAAACTAGACTATGCTATTTAACCCTTGAATATTTTGCAACGCCTTGGAGACCTTTCTAACCTTGGGGTTAAACCCTTTGAGTTCCAGAGGGGGGACACAATGCATTCTATATCTTATAAGTTCATTCATTATGTATATTTTGTATCTCTTGGCGAAGCGTGAATAGCCTTGCGAAACGCGTTGGCAAATAAAGTTATATTTCTTATCCTGTTCCTTTTCTTTTTCTCATTGGTTATCTACATTCAGACCTATTGGTGTTGATTGTACATCACATCTGGGGAGCGTATTTCAGTTGGGGCCGCCATTTGGGATCACTTGGTGATACAGTTTTACCCTTAGAGGGTACTAGCCTGCATAAAAAGAGGTATAGAAGCAAGGGATGCTAATATTATCCTACCTCTGTATAAATCCTTGGTTAGGCCTCATCTACAATATGGGGTACAATTTTGGATGCCTGTTCGTAAAAAAATACATTACTGAACTGGAAAAGGTGCAGAGTCGTGCAACAAAACTGATAAAGAGATTGGAGGGTCTGAGTTATAAAGAGGGACTAGCCAAACTGGGTTTGTTTACATTAGAGAAGAGACGTCTAAGGGGTGATATGATTACCATTTACACATACATTTAAGGTCAATACAAAGAACTATCCAATGAATTATTTATGCAAAGAGCTGAGCTAAGAACAAGAGGTCATCAATTAAGACTAGAGGAAATGTGCTTTTGACTAAAACAAAGGCAGGGATTCTTTACAGTAAGGGCGGTAAGGCTATGGAATTCTTTGCCTCAGGATGTTGTGCTTGCAGATAATGCAACTGCATTCAAAAAAGCAATGGCTGCCTATCTAGCACAGAACAATATTGATAATTATGACAGATGGCTTCAAAGCAAATAGGATATTGATCCGGGGAACTATTTGACTGCCAGTTGGAGTCAGGAAGGAATACATTTTCCCCCCACTTGGGGCTAGATTGGAAATGGCTCCAGGGGGCTTTTTTGCCTTCCTCTGGATCAACAGGGGTGTTTTTGGCATGGGCTGGACTTGATGGACACATGTCTTTTTTCAGCCTCATCTACTATGTTACTATGTTTATTTTCACATTTTAGGATCTCCTATTAACCCTTTGAGTGCCACAGGGGTATGGAATGCATTGATTTGCAATGCATTTAGGTATCAGTAGGGACTGACAGCTTTGCAATGCATTCCATAGCCCTCTGGCACTCAAAGGGTTAAGGAATTTCAAGGTCAAATCCTCCAATTCAGTTCAGGAATGCATATAATGGACGGCTCTGATCACCTCCATTGGTGAAAAGGATTGTTTTGTATAGTAGATACATCCGTATATTCACCAAATGATTTGGGCATTGATATCAAGAATTGTTCCTATAAGTGCATTTCTTTCATAGTGGTTTATACCCGTGGCTCCTTAGCTACTTTCAAATGTTTTGCCCTCATCTTTCCGCTCTTGTTGCATTGAGGAGCAATGAGTTGCATCCTCTCCTTGCACCCAGAGGGTTAAACTTTGAGTGCCAGAATTCGAGCAAAATATTGCTCTGCAATGTGGCATTCATCCCAATGGCACACAAAGGCTTAAAGGGATAGTAATGTTTCATAATAAAAGCAGCTCCAGTGAACCTTCATAGTATTTTGGCCATGGAGAGTGTTATTGCAATACTGTCAGAATTGTAGCTCAAGAGTAATTGAGTGATAAAGTATCCCCCTCCTTCCCCTTTTACCTAGTGTAATGCTGCTCACCTCAGAGCAGCAAGACTGTCCGGATGGATCGCAGAGAGGGACAATCTTCAGTGATCATAAGGAAAAACCTGTCAAGGGAGGCAGGGTTTTCCTTATGATCACAGTAAGAAGATTATCCCTTGCTGTGACCTGTTTGGTCAAGAGACCAGATTCCACATCTGAGGGGAGAAGGCTTATACTATGTAAAAGGGGAGGGAGGGGGGAACTTTATCATTCAATTACTCTTGAACTACAACTCTGACAGTATTGATATAACAGTCTCCATGGCCCAAATACTATGAAGATTAATTGGAACTGCTGTTTTTGTGAAACATTACTATCCCTTTATCCCCTTAAAGACCAATACCATGCCAGGACCGTCACGGCTGTCCTGCACTTAAGGACCAGTGAAGGTCCTGCTACGTCATTGAATTCAGGGGTCAACGTGTGGCTTCACACAGCTCGGAGATCCCTAAATTGAATACCACAAGTAAAAAAAAAAGTCCCATGGTCCTTAACTGTGCTTAAGGGATTAAAGAAAAATAAAATTACAAAAAGAAAACATTTTTAAATGTTCCTTTAAGGCGATGGTAAATAACACAGACACAACCCCTTACAAAGCGGCCCCTCAGATCACATCACTGATTGACAGGTGTCACGTCTTGGGGTCAGCGGGTCTTGCCCTTAGAATATTAATATCCCAGTTTATGTTACGGGGAAGCAGGGAAGGAAAAACATCATTCTCCCACTGTAGAAATGAAGGTGCCTTAGTGTGCGGTAATAATGAGCTTGTGATCCCCATCCAAACTGCCCTTTAATAAAAGATCTGAGCTTAATATAGATATATCAAAAGAATCCCACAGAGCCTTAACTATTCACTAATCAGCTGCATTAATCCCCGCGTTCCCGCATAACAGGTACTTTAGAAAGTTCATTTTAACCCTTTGATCGTCAGAGGGGAGTCCAACGCCTTGCGTTGCAGTGTGTTGGACACCCCTCTGGCGTTCAATTGTTTAAAAGTACAAATTAACCTTTTCTTTGCTAGAAAGGACTGAGCAACACAGTCCAACCACCTCTAGTAGGTACATATTTAAATTGTATTATTAAAGGGGAACTATCGCCCCAAAGAAAGTCTCCCCTCCCCAGCGATACACTTTAAAATAGTAGATTAGCCATCAGAATTACAGCGTTAGTTAGAAATCCTACTTCTGCCGTGACTGACGGCCAGGCAACAGCGCAGACATCTTTGCTTACAGACATCTGCACGCCTGCACTGTCAGACATGGTCCCTTCTAGGAGGTGCTGCATGGTACCTTTAGGTACCAGTTACAGGGACGGCGGGCAGATTCCTTTACAGAGCTGTGGCCTGGCTCATCGTCAGTCTCAGCAAAAGTAGGATTTCTCAGTAATGTGGTGATTATGCTGGATAATACTACTATAGTTAAGCGTACCGCTAGATAAGTATTTGTTGGGGGGAAACTTTATTCGGGGTGATAGTTCCCCTTTAGAGGGACAGTAATACTTAAAATGTAAAAAAATATATGCTGTAGTGTTTATCCCCTTGATAAAACAAGGGCACGCCCACTGCTGAAAGGTGTTTTATTCAAATGTTAGTGCAGTCCAAACTTGAAATTTTTTTAGGTTTAGTATCACAGTGACCTGGAATTGCACAGTGGCGCTGTCTCTACACCATCCTATGGACAGCACTGGTCAGATGACTATAAATCTCCACTGGATGGTGAGTGGGAGTTCTCTTGTTTTACTCAGGGGGACAAACCCTAAAACATATTTCTGTTTACAGTTAAAATGGAGACACCGCTCTCCCTGCTACTTGATAAATGTCTGCCTAGTCATTAATGAAAACCAACTTTGCAGTCGGCACATTGATAATGTAGGTACAATATATTGCACTCACGTCACAGAATTAAGCAAGACATCATGGGAAACCAAGGGTTAATTGCACAGATACAAATGTGAACCAGTTGTGGGGCAAACAGATTGGGGGAGATTCACTAAGCGCTGATAAAGAGGTGATAAAGTAGAGATGACTTCTCCAGTTTATCACTTCTCCAGTTCCTGTGTTATTCTATGGAGCCAATGCACTAAGATTTCTTCAGTTTTGGAGATCTTGGTGCATAGGTTCCAGAGAATAACGTCAGATGCGTAACTAGAAGCCACTGGGTCCTGGTGCAAAAATTGCCATGCCCCCCCACCCCCGACCACAGTGCCCCTCAATGTCCTTTCTCCACATTGCCCCCCCAATGTCCTTTCTCCACCTCCACATTCCCCCAAATGTTATCTCTCCACATTCCCCCCAATGTCCTCTCTCCACATTGCCCCCAATATCCTCTCTCCACATGCCCCTCAATGTCCTTTCTCCACATTGCCCCCCCAATGTCCTTTCTCCACCTCCACATTCCCCCCAATGTTATCTCTCCACATTCCCCCCAATATCCTCTCTCCACATTCCCCCCAATGTCCTCTCTCCACATTGCCCCCAATGTCCTTTCTTCACTTCCACATTGACCCAATCTCCCACAGTGTTTATCTCCTACCTCCCTGGTTCCTCCTGCACAGACCTCTAAGCAACTCGGAGCTCCAGCGCTGTCCTCTCTCTAGTAATGCAGAGAGTTGCGAGATGATGTCATTTCCCAGCGATCTGTGCATTACTAGAGTGTCGGAAGGAGCTTGGCTTCTAATAGAGGTCTGTGCCAAAGAAGGCGCAGACCTCAGGTACCCCTATTGTTATGCCACTGAATAACATAGGAACTGGAGAAATGATATCACTGGAGAAGTCATCTCCACTTTATCACCTCTTTATCACCGCTTAGTGAATATCCCGCCTAGTATCGTAGGGAACAAATAAAAGTCTCCGTTGGCTGAAATGTTTTGTTTTATATATTTTTTAACCCTTTGAATGCTAGAAAGGTCTTTGCAATGCATTGGAGACCTCTCTAGCATTCAGTGGGTTAAATCCACATTTCTATCAATCGGAATGCTTATTTCTTCCTTACGGTAAATTTATTTCAGCCCAGAATTGTTCTTTATATGATTTTACACATATAACCAGTCTTTTCCTTTCCTATAATTTTTTTTCATAGCGATTCATTTTATTTTAGTGTTGACATATCTTACTATTTTCCCTTCATATTAATTTCTTTATAACACCTACTCCTGAGTTAGTTTGTTGACTGTCCCCAATGTCAGCGCGCAGGCAGCTCTAACTAAAATCTCCATTTTCTGTAACGCAGCCTCTCCTCTCCTTCTTAAGCTATCATTACTATATGGCTAAAGAGACGTCTTCTATACACTTGGCTTCAGGCAAGGAAACGTCACAGATGTACAGCCCTAGCAAGTGAAGTTTCTAGGGAGCAAATTAGACTAAAATCATCTTCTGGAGAGACAGGCAGCTAGGAATTAAAAGACACCCGAAAGAGGAAGGTTTTGCAATAAATGTTTCATTTATTGAGTCCCACTCTTACTAAAAAGACATCTTCTCACCAGAAGCTGCTGACAGCAAAGAAGCTGACTTTTTTGCTTTAGAAAGTTGTTTTTTTTTTAAAGGAGCAGTATTGCTTTATTTTAACTTCTATTATTTTAGTGATATGTGATGATAGATTTCATTTGCTGGCTTTCTTTTTTTTCTTTAATTCTGTGAACTTATCTTGAGTTGCCTCATGCAGTATTTTTTTTTCTTCCATTTTCAGAGATGTAAGCTCCCTCTACTGGTAGGCAGTAAAAACAGTCTGCGACTTGGATGTATTTCTAAAGTCTGCAAGTGTATGTCTCAATCTCTTTTCGAGAGGATTTGGTGTTGAGTTGAAGAGAAAATAGACAGTAAGGGAGTAGTGATTGAGACACCCAATAACACACACACACAGATGCACTCACATACACGTAAACACCATACCTGGGAACTCTCCAGTTTCGTCCCAGATGCTCCAGATTTCACAGTGAATTACCGGGTCTCCGGGGCAGTCTTTCAATCTCCGGGTTGTTCTCCATCCCGCCCCAGTTCCTCCCATTCCCCGCACTCTTACCCTCAGTCAACATATATTTTTCTTTTTTTCTTTTTTGTCCCGCCCCCCCTCACGACTAAGCCCTGCCCTTTTATGACACAAATCTCGTAATTTCCCTCCCCTATCTCGCTGGCAGGGCTGCCCTCTGGGAAGCCCTGCCTGTCAAGTTCCCAGGTTTGGTAAACACACAAGAGAAAGATTTAGGAGTACTGATAGATGATAGACTTTAAAGCAGTGTGCTGGTGAAAGAGCAAATAGGGTAATATCCTGCATAAAAAGAGGCATTGATGCACTGGATGCAAATATAATTCTACCTCTATATAAATCCTTGGTAAGGCTTCATCTAGAACAGTGGTTCTCAACCCGTGCCCTCGGGACCCACTAACAGACCAGGATTTGAGGATTTCCTTGTGAAAGCACAAGTGAGTTAATCAGTGTGAATGAGCCTCTGATCACGATTTCCTTGTTAGAGCGCAGGTGAGTTAATCAGTGTGAATGAGCCTCTGATCACATGATTTCCTTGTTACAGCACAGGTGAGTTAATCAGTGTGAATGAGCCTCTGATCACATGATTTCCTTGTTAGAACACAGGTGAGTTAATCAATGTATATGAGCCTCTGTTCACATGATTTTCTTGTTAGAGCACAGGTGAGTTAATCATTGTGAATGAGTCTCTGATCACATGATTTCCTTGTTAGAGCACAGGTGAGTTAATCAGTGTGAATGAGCCTCTGTTCACATGATTTTCTTGTTAGAACACAGGTGAGTTAATCAGTGTGAATGAGCCTCTGATCACGATTTCCTTGTTAGAGCGCAGGTGAGTTAATCAATGCGAATAAGCCTCTGATCACCTGATTTCCTTGTTAGAGCACAGGTGAGTTAATCAGTGTGAATGAGCCTCTGATCACATGATTTCCTTGTTAGAACACAGGTGAGTTAATCAATGTATATGAGTCTCTGTTCACATGATTTTCTTGTTAGAGCACAGGTGAGTTAATCAGTGTGAATGAGCCTCTGGTCACATGATTTCCTTGTTAGAGCACAGGTGAGTTAATCAGTGTGAATGAGCCTCTGATCACATGATTTCCTTGTTAGAGTACAGGTGAGTTAATCAATGTGAATGAGCCTCTGATCACATGATTTCCTTGTTACAGCGCAGGTGAGTTAATCAATATGAATGAGCCTCTGATCAACACACTTGTGTTCTAGCAGAGAAATCCCTAAGTCCTGGCCTGTTAGTGGCCACTGAGGACACAGGTTGAGAACCCCTGATCTAGAATATGGAGTACAGTTTTTAGGCACCAGTTCTTAAAAAAGACATTATTGAACTGGAAAAATTCCTGAGTCATGCAACAAAACTGATAAAGGGATTGGAGGATCTGAGTTATAAAGAGAGACTAGCCAAACTGGGTTTGTTTACATTAGAGAACAGACGTCTAAGGGTTGATATGATTACTATTCATTTATATATTCGAGGTCAATACAAAGAACTCTCCAATGAATTATTTACTCAAAGAGCTGAGCTTGCACACACACAAACACACACACATAAATACAGAGACACAATATATATATCAGCAAAAACTCAACAGCAAATACTAAACAAGTGGAAGAATTTTATTCCATAAAAATGAAGGACAATAACTGAAGGCAGTATCAGATGCTGCATATGTGTCAGAAGTTTTGGTAGAAAAGTAGAAGCTACAATAAAATCAATGAAAAATGGCAGAGCAGCGGAACCTAATAAAGTTACAATTGAAATGTTGAAAGCCGGAAATCGACCCTTATTCAAAGGTCTAGCAAACTATTTTCAAAATGTCTAACACTTGCTAAAGTGCCCGAAACATGGGCAAATGCAGAAGTCATCCTGCTGCACATAAAAGGTGATACGTAGGATCTAAAAAAACTACCTAACAATAAACCTACTGACAGGTTTTCATAAATGTACTAACAAAAAGAATTGACACAATACTTGAAGCGGCACAATGAACAAGCAAGTTATAGGAGCTGTTTCAGTATAATGGACCACTCTGCCTCAAGAGAAACGTACGTCTGAGGTTGGCTGTTTCTCTTGTTCAGAGAGGAATTGCCTGGAATTTTGTGGTTGGACTGCTGTAATGGCAGGATCAGTATGATATGGTTTAGGATATTTCCTCTCTGTGAAAGGCACTAGTGGGCTGAAAGATACTGCACCTTGGGTAGAACACCATTCCTATAGAGCCTGAAAATTTGTATTGAAGGTTTGTTCCTAGTTGAGCATCTCTGACGTTTGACATACATATGCAAATTACCCTTGGAATTAGTCACCCCAAGGGTAATAGGGGGAATCCAGCATTGGACCCCTTGCTCACAGTGCTTAGAGAGATCAGCTACGCCTCACTGATGAGGCCCAACAAGGCCGAAACGTATGTCTGGGTTTGCTGTTTCTCTTGTTCAGAGAGGAATTGCCTGGCACTTCGTGGTTGGACTGCTGTTATGGTAGGACCAATATGATGTGCTTTAGGATATTTCCTCTCTGTGAAAGGCACTAGTGGGCTAAAAGAGATTGCACTCTGGGTAGGACACCATTCCTATAGAGCCTGCAAATTTGTATTGAAGGTTCGTTCCTAGTTGAGCATCTCTGACTTTTGATATACGTATGCAAATTACCCTTGGGATTAGTCACCCCAAGGTTAATAGGGGGAATCCAGCATTGGACCCCTTGCTCACAGTGCTTAGAGAGATTAGCTACATCTCACTGATGAGGTCCAACAAGGCTGAAACGTACATCTGGGGTTGATTGCTTCTCTTATTCAGAAAGGAATTGCTTGACATTTTGTATTTGGACTGCTGTAAGGGCAGGACCAATATGATATGGTTTAGGATACTTCCTCTCTGTGAAAGGCACTAGTGGGCTAAAAGAGACTGCACCCTGGGCAGGACCCGATTCCCATAGAACCTGCAAATCTGTATTGCAGGTTCGTTCCTAGTTGAGCATCTCTGACTTTTGATATACACATCCAAACAGTGACACAAGTTATAGAGCGACATAATGAAAGCAACCTTCCATTATGCATTTCCTTCATTGACTATGAAAAGGCCTTTGACGCAGAGGCAAAAGCAAGTAATAATTGATGCTCTAATCAACCAAGGAATAGATGGAGCTTATACAG
This sequence comes from Rhinophrynus dorsalis, assembly GCA_037306005.1. Taxonomy (NCBI): domain Eukaryota; kingdom Metazoa; phylum Chordata; class Amphibia; order Anura; family Rhinophrynidae; genus Rhinophrynus; species Rhinophrynus dorsalis. The sequence continues at coordinate 20,747,843 of CM074724.1, read as the reverse complement.
CAATGTCCTGCAACTGATATATGAAAATGCAACTGCATCAATACAGGCAAACAATGATAAAGTCCAGATCAAAAAAGGGGTCCAACAAGCATCACAATTTCCCCAAAACTATTTTCGGATTGTTTAGAAGATATTTTCCACAAACTAAATTGGGACAAAAAGGACTGAAGCTAAATGGAGAATATCTACATCAATTACATTGTGCAGATGATATAATACTCTTTGCCAGTAGTCCTGAAGAATTATAAGAAAGCATAGAAGAGCGACAACAGGAAATCAAACATTTGGGTTTGAAGATGAATATCAACAAAACACAAGTCATGTTTAACACATTTGCCATACCAAGGGAGATCACAGTAGACAAGAACTATAAGAAGTGGACAAGTATGTTACCTTGGACAGAAAATGTCAACGGATGGAAACACCATGATGGAAACTGAGCGACTAATAAAACTGGGGTGGCAAACATTTTGAAAAATTAGCAGTACTGTCTTTAAGACAAATTTACCACTCTACCTCAAGCGAAAGGTTTTTGACAAGTGTGTCCTCTAAGTCCTTAAATATGGCGGTGAAACACGGACACTGAATGCCAATGCCATGCAAAAACTTAAGGTGACATAAAGAAGTATGGAGTGGCGAATAACAACAAAAACAGACTGAAAAACATGTGCGTGGATTCATCAGCAAACAAAGGTTTATAATGTAATTGAAAGAGTAAAGAGCCGATAATGGGCAGGCCACGTAGCAAGAACATCTGATGGTAGACGGACAAAACTAATCTTGGAATGAATTCCACTTGTTACTAAACTCCCAAGAAGAACAAAGACAAGACGGGTAGTGGCAGTGGTAGTGGCACAGGATGACCAAAGTTTTTGGAGGCTTGCTGAGGAGGCCTTCATCTTGCAGTGGATCGACAATGGCTGAAGAAGATTATTTTCTATCTATATATATATATATATATATATATATATATATATACATATACAGGGCTTAAAATATGAAGTCCTTTGCTGCTAGCCAGACCTGAAAAGTTACTCGCCACTGCAAGTCATAACATACCCACCAGGGCTGAATTTCTACTCGCCAGGGCTAAATTTTCACTCGCCAGTGGCTAATGGAGAGTGGAAATTTTGAGCCCTGTGTGTATATATATATATATATATATATATATATATATATATATATATATATATATAATTTGTGATTTCTTCCTGTGAGACTCAAAGCGCTTTACAAATATACAAACAGACATAAAAATTAAGCATTCCTTATGGTCAGATGAGTTGACTGAATGCCTCATAAAAGAGATGGGCCTTTAGCTTTTTGTAAAAAGTCTGTAATGGTGGTGCCTCTCTGATTGAGGATGGTAAAGAGTTCCAGAATGTGGGGGCAGCGTGGCTGAATGCCCGGGAACCTGAGGTTGTCTTTATTCTGGGCACTGACAGGAGGGATCTGTTGGCTGACCGCAGGAGCTCTTTCAGGTACTGTGGGCCTTGTTTATTTAAGGCTTTGAAGGTCAGCAGGCCAATTTTAAAATATGTTTGCCATTTAATTGGAAGCCAGTGCAGGGAGTGGAGAACGGGTGTTATGTGACATGAGTGAGTTTGATTGGTCAATAGTCTAGCTGCTGCATTTTGTACTGTCTGTAGGCGATGGGTTCTTTTTCTGGGAGGCCCAAGTAAAGTGCATTACAGTGATCAAGACGAAAGGACACAAATGCATGGACTAATGTTGGCATATCATCCGGTGGAATTAAGTGTTGTATCCTGGCTATGTTTTTCAGATTTTATTACAGAAGAAATCTGCTGTTTATGCAACAGTCCAGAGTCAATAATCACTCTGAGATTTTGTACCTTTGTTGAACTAATGAGTTCAGAGCCTCCGAATTCCAGGCCAGTTGGGTGATCATGAGATATTCTTGTTGCCTGGGGTCCCCTCACCAAGAGTAACTCTGTTTTGTCAGGGTTCACTTTTAGCCAACTAGCATTCATCCACTCTATGAGGTCTGCTAAGCAACTGCTGATGAGGCATGTTGGGTCTTTAGTATCTGGAGCAAAGGAGAAGTAGAGTTGTGTGTCATCTGCATAGTAATGATATATTAGGCATTGTCGCCTGATGATGTCCCCAAGTGGTAGCAAGTAAATTGCGAATAGCATGGGAGACAAGATGGAACCTTGTGGAACTCCGCAGGCTAATTCTCTTGGTGCAGATGACCAAGATCCTGATTAGTGATGAGCGAGCACCCCAATGCTCGGGTGTTCGGGTGCTCTGACCGAGCACCCCCTGAGGCTCGAGTGCTCGGCCGAGCACCCGAGCCCCATTGAAGTCAATGGGAGGACTCGAGCATTACACCAGGCACCCCCTGCTCTGATGAGGGGAGGGTGCCTGGTCCATAGGAAAAGGGCAGAAAAGGATGGAAACACCACAGAAATGGTTCAGGGACAGCATAGGGAGGATGTCTGGATGCATCTTGGACTCCAACATCGCTGCTGGGAACGATCTTTCGCCCGTAGTACGCCATTTTTACAGACTGACCATAAAACACACAAAAAGGAAAATAAAAACGACTTTAGGCGAAAAATTGTTACCAAACAATATTTGCTGTATATTTACTTGTATATCATCTGCAAATTCTCCCAAAAATTTCCTTGGTTTTCGGAAGTGAGGCCATGATTAAGAGGGAAACGTGCGCAGAGGCAAATTCTCCCAAAAATTTCCTTGATTTTCAGAACTGAGGCCATGATTAAGAGGGAAACGTGCACAGAGGCAAATTCTCCCAAAAATTTCCTTGATTTTATTGAACTGAGGCCATGATTAAGAGGGAAACGTGCGCTGAGCCGACCATCTAAAACATTATGGGTGAGGGTCTGCTGCAGAGCTGACCATCCTAAACATTATATGCGAAGGCCCGCTAGTGAGCTGACGCTATAAAACATTATATGAGAGGGCCCGCTAGAGAGCTGACCCAATAAAACATTATATGAGAAGGCCCGCTGGTGAGCTGACCTATATAAAAATTGTCAAACAGGGCCCGCTGGTGAGCTGGCCCTATATAAAAATTATATCACAGGGCCCGCTGGTGAGCTGGCCCTATATAAAAATTATAGCACAGGGCATATGGAAGAGGAGGAGGAGGATGAGAAGATTAAGAGTCAACCATATACCCGTTTTTTGGGTGGAAGGGGTGAATGGGAATACAGAGTATTCACATCATTGTAAATAACATATATAAAGTGAGTTTATGTTCCCCCGCGGCTTTCCTCCAGTGGAGTGGAGAAGTCAGGGGAAATCCAGGCCTTGTTCATTTTTATAAGTGTCAACCTATCAGCATTGTCGGTGGAAAGGCGGATACGCTTATCTGTTATGATGCCACCAGCAGCACTAAATACCCGCTCAGACAGAACGCTGGCGGCAGGGCAGGCCAGCACCTCCAAGGCGTAGAGTGCCAGTTCATACCACGTGTCCAGCTTGGACACCCAGTAGTTGTAAGGCACAGAGGGATCATTGAGGACGCTGACACGGTCTGCTACGTAGTCCTTCACCATCTTCCAAAACTTTTCCCTCCTTGTGACACTAGGCTGCGCATCAGGGTGAGGGTGCTGGCGGGGTGTCATGAAGGTGTCCCACGCCTTGGAGAGTGTTGCCCTGCCTTTGTCGGAACTGCTGTGTGCTCCCCTTTTCTCCCCTTCTCGGTTGGCCAAGGTAGCACGTACTCTGCCGCCAGCGTTGTCAGATGGAAAATTTTGGAGCAATTTTTCAACAAGAACCTTCTGGTATTGCACCATTTTGCTTGTCCTCTCCACCGGAGGAATGAGAGATGAGAAATTCTCTTTGTAGCGGGGGTCCAGAAGGGTGAACACCCAGTAATCCGTGTTGTCTAAAATGCGTGTAACGCGTGGGTCACGGGAAAGGCAGCCTAACATAAAGTCAGCCATGTGTGCCAGAGTACCAACAGGCAAGATTTCGCTGTCCTCACCAGGAGGATGACTCTCAATCTCCTCATCCTCTTCCTCCTCTTCTGCCCACCCACGCTGAAGAGATGGAACTAAAGTTCCATGGCTACCCTCTGTAGCGGAGACAACCGTGTCTTCCTCCTCCTCCTCCTCCTCCTCCTCCTCCTCCGCCTCCTCCAATTGTCGCTGAGAAGACGAAGTGAGGGTGCTCTGGCTATCACCTTGTGTAAGCTCTTCCTCCCCCATTTCCACCTCTTCCACATGCAAAGCGTCGGTTTTAATTGTGAGCAGCGAGCGTTTCAGTAGACACAGAAGTGGGATGGTTACACTGATAATAGCGTTATCGCCGCTCACCATCTGTGTCGATTCCTCAAAATTGCGTAAAACCTCACAGAGGTCTGACATCCATTCCCACTCCTCACTTCTGATTACAGGAAGTTGAACGGAGAGGCGACGACCGTGTAACAGCTGGTACTCCACTACTGCCCTCTGCTGCTCACAAAGCCGGGCCAACATGTGGAAGGTGGAGTTCCAGCGCGTGCTCACGTCACACAGCAGCCGGTGAGCTGGCAATTGTAAGCGCTGCTGCAGCTTCAACAGGCCGGCTGAAGCTGTTGATGACTTACGGAAATGTGCACACACGCGGCGCACCTTGGTCAAGAGATCATGCACATTGGGGTAGGTTTTTAGAAATCGCTGCACCACTAAATTAAATACATGCGCTAGGCATGGTAAGTGTGTGAGCTTGCCGAGCTCCAAAGCCGCCACCAAGTTACGCCCATTATCACACACAACCATGCCTGGTTGCAGGTTGAGTGGCGAGAGCCACTGCTCGGTCTGGTGACTAATCCCCTGCAACAGCTCTGAGGCCGTGTGCTGTTTGTCCCCAAGGCAGATCAGCTTCAGCACGGCCTGTTGACGCTTCCCCACTGCAGTGCTACACTGCTTCCAGCTACTGGCTGATGGGGGAGTGGCGGTGTGTGTAGAGAATTCGGAGGTGGAAACGGAGGAGGAGGAGCCAATAACGTAGGTGCTGGTGGAAACCCTGATGGAGGTAGGGCCCGCAATCCTCGGCGTGGGTAGCACCCGTGCCATCCCAGGGTCCGAGTCGCTCCCAGCCTCCACGACATTCACCCAGTGTGCCGTCAGGGAAATGTAGCGTCCCTGGCCACAAGCACTTGTCCATGTGTCAGTCGTTAAGTGGACCTTCCCAGTAACTGCGTTGGTCAGGGCACGGGTGATGTTACGGGACACATGGTGGTGTAATGCGGGGATGGCACACCGGGAAAAGTAGTGGCGGCTGGGGACCGCGTACCGAGGGACAGCTGCTGCCATCAGGCTGCGGAAGGACTCAGTGTCCACAAGCCTAAATGGCAGCATTTCGATGGCCAGTAATTTTGAAAGGTGTGAGGTTAGTGCTATGGCCTGTGGGTGGGTGGCTGGGTACTTTCTCTTGCGCTCAAATGCCTGGGGTAACGACATTTGGACGCTGTGCTGGGACAGGGAAGTGGATGTGGTCGCTGATGGTGCTTCAGATGCTACAGGTGCAGGGCGGGAGGTATGCGGGCCTGCGCCTTCAACAGGCGATTGGCCGGCACCGAAAACAGGGGAAGAGGAGGCAGTGGTGTGGCCTGCAGACACAGATGGGCGATCCAGGCGTTCCTCCCACTTACTACGGTGCTTGGATGCCATGTGTCGGATCATGCTGGTGGTGGTGAGGTTTCTAGTGTTCATGCCTCGGCTCATTCTGGTGTGGCACAGGTTGCAAACTACAATTCTTTTGTCGTCCGCACTTTCCTTAAAAAAACGCCATACCGCGGAACACCTACCCCTTGGCAAGGTAGATTTACGCAAGGGGGTGCTCCGTGGAACATTTGCGGGCCGGTTTGGTGCGGTCCGCCTTCTTTCTGTAGCCACACCACTGCCTCTTCCAGCCTGTTGCGGTGCTGCAGATGGCTCACCCTCAGGACTGCTGTCATCGCTCGGCTCTACACCTTCCCAGGTGGGGTCAGTCACCTCATCGTCCACCAAGTCCTCCTCCACTTCCTCACTCTGATCATCCTCCTCAAGTCTTGATCCCACCACATACTCAGTCATTGACAACTGTATAACATTCTCCTCAACAAGGTCTTGAGACGGAAATAGTGGTTGATTTAATGGCAACTGTGTCTCATCATCATCATCATCATCCACTACTTCCTTTGACCTTAAATGCCGTTCACATCTGTCATCTTCTTGAGATTGGGTAGCCTCTAGAGGTTGTGAATCAGGGCACAAGATGTCATGTTCCTCTGCAAGCGTGCTTGGAGAGAGGGTCAAATGAAGGATTGGTGATGAGACGAGCTCCTCACTATATCCCAGTGTGGGATCACTTCTTTGACCAGACCGTGTATGGTGGGAGGAAGGATGATCAGAGTGAGGATTATGTTGACCAGACTCTTGGCTACTGAGAGTGGACTTGGTGGAAGACAGGGTGGTGCTTAACCGACTGGAAGCAGTATCAGCTGTCATCCAACCGACCACCTGTTCGCAGTGGTCGGACCTCGAGAGTGATGTCCTGCGACGCCCTGTAAAATTACACATGAAGCTAGGTATGGTGGATGTCTTTCTTTCTTGTGCTCTGGCACCAGGCACAGTTTCTCCGCGTCCTGACCCGCGCCCTGAACTTTCAGGATCACGTCCACTTCCCCGTCCCTTTTTACCCGCCTTCTTCATCTTACACAGAATATGTGACTTTAATATTTGAGTTTGAAAACTTAACAGTATTTCTTATTATTCTGCAACTCTGCAGAGTACACAGAATAGGCTGCTAAACTGCGGTGAAACACACTGAATGGAATATGTGACTTTAATATTTGAGTTTGAAAACTTAACAGTATTTCTTATTATTCTGCAACTCTGCAGAGTACACAGAATAGGCTGCTAAACTGCGGTGAAACACACTGAATGGAATATGTGAGTTTAATATTTGAGTTTGAAAACTTAACAGTATTTCTTATTATTCTGCAACTGTACAGAGTACACAGAATAGGCTGTTAAACGGCGGTGAAACACACTGAATGGAATATGTGACTTTAATATTTGAGTTTGAAAACTTAACAGTATTTCTTATTATTCTGCAACTGTACAGAGTACACAGAATAGGCTGTTAAACGGCGGTGAAACACACTGAATGGAATATGTGACTTTAATATTTGAGTTTGAAAACTTAACAGTATTTCTTATTATTCTGCAACTGTACAGAGTACACAGAATAGGCTGTTAAACGGCGGTGAAACACACTGAATGGAATATGTGACTTTAATATTTGAGTTTGAAAACTTAACAGTATTTCTTATTATTCTGCAACTGTACAGAGTACACAGAATAGGCTGTTAAACGGCGGTGAAACACACTGAATGGAATATGTGACTTTAATATTTGAGTTTGAAAACTTAACAGTATTTCTTATTATTCTGCAACTGTACAGAGTACACAGAATAGGCTGTTAAACGGCGGTGAAACACACTGAATGGAATATGTGAGTTTAATATTTGAGTTTGAAAACTTAACAGTATTTCTTATTATTCTGCAACTCTGCAGAGTACACAGAATAGGCTGCTAAACTGCGGTGAAACACACTGAATGGAATATGTGAGTTTAATATTTGAGTTTGAAAACTTAACAGTATTTCTTATTATTCTGCAACTGTACAGAGTACACAGAATAGGCTGTTAAACGGCGGTGAAACACACTGAATGGAATATGTGACTTTAATATTTGAGTTTGAAAACTTAACAGTATTTCTTATTATTCTGCAACTGTACAGAGTACACAGAATAGGCTGTTAAACGGCGGTGAAACACACTGAATGGAATATGTGACTTTAATATTTGAGTTTGAAAACTTAACAGTATTTCTTATTATTCTGCAACTGTACAGAGTACACAGAATAGGCTGTTAAACTGCGGTGACACACACTGAATGGAATATGTGACTTTAATATTTGAGTTTGAAAACTTAACAGTATTTCTTATTATTCTGCAACTCTGCAGAGTACACAGAAAAGGCTGCTAAACTGCGGTGAAACACACTGAATGGAATATGTGACTTTAATATTTGAGTTTGAAAACTTAACAGTATTTCTTATTATTCTGCAACTCTGCACAGTACACAGAATAGGCTGCTAAACGGCGGTGAAACACACTGAATGGAATATGTGACTTTAATATTTGAGTTTGAAAACTTAACAGTATTTCTTATTATTCTGCAACTGTACAGAGTACACAGAATAGGCTGTTAAACTGCGGTGACACACACTGAATGGAATATGTGACTTTAATATTTGAGTTTGAAAACTTAACAGTATTTCTTATTATTCTGCAACTCTGCAGAGTACACAGAAAAGGCTGCTAAACTGCGGTGAAACACACTGAATGGAATATGTGACTTTAATATTTGAGTTTGAAAACTTAACAGTATTTCTTATTATTCTGCAACTCTGCACAGTACACAGAATAGGCTGCTAAACGGCGGTGAAACACACTGAATGGAATATGTGACTTTGATATTTTAGTTTGAAGACTTAACAGTATTTCTTCCTATTCTGCAACTCTGCACAGTACACAGAATAGGCTGCTAAACTGCGGCGAAGCACACTGAATGGAATATGTGACTTTGATATTTTAGTTTGAAGACTTAACAGTATTTCTTCCTATTCTGCAACTCTGCACAGTACACAGAATGTGCTGCTAAACTGCGGCGAAGCACACTGAATGGAATATGTGACTTTGATATTTTAGTTTGAAGACTTAACAGTATTTCTTCCTATTCTGCAACTCTGCACAGTACACAGAATGTGCTGCTAAACTGCGGCGAAGCACACTGAATGGAATATGTGACTTTGATATTTTAGTTTGAAGACTTAACAGTATTTCTTCCTATTCTGCAACTCTGCACAGTACACAGAATGTGCTGCTAAACTGCGGCGAAGCACACTGAATGGAATATGTGACTTTGATATTTTAGTTTGAAGACTTAACAGTATTTCTTCCTATTCTGCAACTCTGCACAGTACTCAGAATGTGCTGCTAAACTGCGGCGACGCACACTGAATGGAATACGTGACTTTGATATTTTAGTTTGAAGACTTAACAGAATGTGCTCTAATCTGCAACTTTGCACACTAAACAGAATGTGCTCTAATCTGCAACTTTGCACACTAAACAGAATGTGCTCTAATCTGCAACTTTGCACACTAAACAGAATGTGCTCTAATCTGCAACTGTGCACACTAAACAGAATGTGCTCTAATCTGCAACTTTTCACACTAAACAGAATATTTTTTTTTTTGTTTTTTTTGTTTTTTTCCCCCCACACAAAATAACCTGCTGCCCCCACACACAGTAGTCCTAAAAAGGACTTTTGGTTCTTTTTTGTCACAATTTTTTTTTTCCTCCCTACACTGCCTTTCCCTTCCTATCCTCAGCTCTCCCTGGCTCAGACTGAGCCGAACTCGATGGTCAGGTGCTATACAGCACCTGACCACGGGTTCTGGCCAGCCAATCAGTGTAATGCCAGCAGCCAACATGGCTGCTGGCATTACACCGATGTCAGAGCCTCCCTGCACGTTTATTGGCTGCGCAGCAGCCGCAAAACGTGCGGGGAGGAGACCCGAACATGGCGGGCGAGCACATGCGGTACTCGTACGAGTACCGCCATGTGCCGAGCAGAGCGATGCTCGAGCCGATCCGAGCATCGGCCGAGCATGCTCGCTCAACACTAATCCTGATGTTATTCTCTCTGATCTACCACTGAGGAAAGATTTAAACCAGCTCAGAACTGTGCCTCCTAGACCACAGATGTGCTGCAAGCGCGCTATTAAAATCCCATGGTCAATGGTGTCAAATGCAGCTGAGAGATCCAGGAGGATTAGGATGGAGTAAACACCTTTGTCTCTCACCAAAAGGAGATCATTTAGCACTCGGATTAGTGCTGTTTCCATGCTGTGGCACCATCTGAAACCTGACTGGGAAGGATCAAAGATGTTATAGCTTGATGGATGGGCCTCCAGCTGAGTTGCCACTACTTTTTAAATGATTTTCCCCAGAAATGAAAGGTTGGATACTGGTCTGTAATTTGCTATGCAGTCTGGGTCTAATGAAGGTCTTTTTAGGAGGGGTTTTACCACTGCTTCTTTTAGAGGATATGGGAAGTTTCTAGTTTTTAGTGAACACTGCACTATATTTGTGTGGGCTAGAGCGAGTGTTTCAGTGCATGCGGATATAAGAGGAGTTGGGGCAGGGTCTAAGTCACATGTAGTGGGGTGCAACTTTTGCATGGTTCTTTTAACTTCCTCTATATCCACATTTGTAAAAGTAGACCATAAGCTGGGGGAACCTGGCCTTCCACTGTAGTGGTTCAGGTGGGTAACTGGTTGGCCTGCTGTGATAGAGGCTCGGATGGAAGAAATCTTGTCTGTGAAGAAGGTTGCAAATTCCTCACACTTATCCTAAGAGAAGTTGGTGGGTATATGCATGCATGCTGGTTTGCAGAGCCTTTCTACTGAGCGAAACAGTTGCCTGGGTCTACTGCGGGAGAGTGTGATTTCGCGTGACAAAAATGAAGATTTTTTTCTGCGTTATCTTAAATTGATATTCATTGAGGTGTTAGGTAAGAGCGGCTTTGTCCTCTGGGTCACATGTCCTGCACCACCTTCTCTCGAGTTTACGGCCTGTTCTCTTCATTTGTCTGATGGTGCTATCAAACCAAGGTGTATTGTTGTGAGTTTTGATGGTGCAATACTTTCTAGGGTGTCTCTCATGGTTTTGTTGTACACTTGAACTAAGGAGCTGGGGTCTTCACAAGTGCTCACCAGTTCACTTAGAGCTATATATGATGTTACATCCAATGGTGTCAACCCTTTTAATGAGCGGCGTTTGACCAGGTTCTGAGTCTGGGGTCTGGCTGATTGTGATACAGTGGAAAAGTGTATGGAGTGGTGGTCTGACTATACAACTGGATTTATAGTTAATGGTGACAATTCTAGTCCAGACTGGAACACTAGATCAAGTGTATGACCTTTTCTGTGGGTGGAAGTGGCAACGATTTGATTGAAGCCGAGCACACTCATCAGGCTGAGGAGTTCCTGCCCAAGCTGGGATAGTGTGTCATCAATCCAAGTGTTGATGTCTCCTAATATAATCCATCTAGGGTGGATTAAACCAGTCAAAAGGTCTGAGAGCTCTTGAAGGAACCTCTTCCCATCGCCTGAGGGTCTGTATATTAAAAATATATGAAATCCTCTATCTTTTGAGATGCTAGCAGCTATGCATTCAAAAGACTGGGGTGTGTGTACTGATATTGACCTGGGGTTTAAGGACGATTTGGCACAAATCATTACTCCACCTCCCTTGCGCTCTTGTCTCAGGAGGTGAAACACTGTATAATTGCCTGGAACAGCTGCTTCTAGGATAGGCCCTGCATTGTCATCTAGACATGATTCTGTAATGCACACTAATTCACATGTTTCAATAAGGTCAGCGATAATAGCTGTTTTGTACTTTATTGATCCGGCATTGCACAGGATTGATCTGATAGGACAGTTTTGGGGTCCTGAGTTCTTGCTCTGTACTTTGGAAACGGTGTGTCTTCTTATAGGGAAAAGACAAAATGAGGCACGTTAGTAGCAATGTGAGGCCAGCCTAGCTTGTCATATATATAAAACACACACACATTATATATATTATTTTCTTTAAAGGGATAGTAATACTTCATTTTATCTTTATTTTATTTTGTAGGCATTAAAAAAACATGAAGAACGATGTAAGACTTATCTTACGGTTTGAGAGATATTCACAAGCAAAGTTTCCCCTCCTGCCCCTTTTACCTAGTGTAAGCCATCTCTTCTCAGATGTGGAATGCAGTCCATAGACCAGACAGATAACAGAAGGGGACAATCTTCTTCCTATGAGAACAATGAAAGCCCTGCCCCCCTTGACAAGTTTTTCAGGTTTTTCCCTTATCTTAATGGAAGATTGTCCCTCTCTGCAGTCTACCTGGGCACCTCCCTTCTGATCTGGCTGAGCAGTGTTACATCAGTAAAAGGGGCGGGAGGGGGGTACTTTATCATTGAATTACTCTTGAACTACAACTCTGACAGAATTGAAATAACACTCTCCAGAGTCCAAATACTATGATGATTAATTAGAGCTGCTTTTATTATGAAACATTACTATCCCTTTAACTGGCTGTCTATAGATCTCTATTCGGATTGACTTTTACCACAAAACTTGGAGCAGTCAGATCAGCATGTAAGATCAATGTGACATGAAATGTGTCTGACCCTCTTTTTCCATCCACACAGCATGACGATACATTTTTGCAGATTTCCTCCTTACATAACATCCTATCCATGAGTATCACCAAAAAGTACTGTTACCTTGAAGGTGAAGGAAAAAAATACTGTATTTATGATTTACACAATAAGATTGTAATAATTGCAACTTTTAAAAAGGTTTTAAATTGACAAATATTTTAATAATAATAATAATAATAATAATAATATACAAACTTTGAATACATATATTTGTTTGTATAATTAAAGGGTTAGTAATGTCTAGTTAAAATTATTTCTCCGAGTCTTCTTTATATTAAAATTAAGAGATTGCGCTACATTTAAATCTTTATTATGGTGTCGTTAATGAGTTATGCAGAGATAATGATCAACTGCCCTCCCCTTTTTGACATGTCCCTGAATCTGCAGTTTGGTATGGACGGCTGCAGCGAGGGACAATCTTCAGTAAGCAAAGGGAAATCCTGCTTTCCTTCTTCAAGGGACAGGCTTTCCCTTATACTTCATTACTGAAGTTTGTCCCTCGCTGCAGCCGTCGAGTTGCCCAATCTGATTACAGATTCAGAGGGAGGCGGCCAGAAGGAGCGGGCGGGGAAATCTTTATCTCTGCATTACTTTTGAACTGCACCAAAGCAAGGATTTATGACCACTTTACAAGTTTTGATCTATATTTGGAATACTTAGCGAATAATTATAAAACTTTATTTTTTTTATTTTTAAACCGTATTTGTGAGAAAATTATGTTTTAAAGGGATAGTAATACTTCGTTTTATCTTTATTTTATTTTGTAGGTATTTAAAAAAAACATGAAGAACGATATAAGTCTTATCTCTCAAACCTTTATGGTTTGAGAGATATTCACAAGCAAAGTTTCCCCTCCCCGCCCCTTTTACCTAGTGTAAGCCATCTCTTCTCAGATGTGGAATGCAGTCCATAGACCAGACAGATAACAGCAGAGGACAATCTTCTTCCTATGAGAACAATGAAAGCCCTGCCCCCTTGACAAGTTTTTCAGGTTTTTCCCTTCTCTTAATTGAAGATTGTCCCTCTCTGCAGTCTACCTGGGCACCTCCCATCTGATCTGGCTGAACAGTGTTACATCAGTAAAAGGGGTGGGAGGGGGATACTTTGTCATTGACTTACTCTTGTACTTCAACTCTGACAGATATGAAATAACACTCTCCAAAGTCCAAATACTATGATGATTAATTAGAGCTGCTTTTATTATAAAACATTACTATCCCTTTAAAGTATGCCCAGCAGCCTACTTCCGGGTACACGTCTCTTGCCGCTTTGCCTCTGCTCCCGTCACTCTTCCCAGCATCCTCTGGTGATGGAAGCGTTCTGTTGGTAAGCTGGAGCGATCTCATTGGCAGAGATCGATATCTAGCCAATGAGATCGCTCCAGCTTACTAACAGAACACCTCCGTCATTGGAGGATGCTGAGGCAAGTGACAGGAGCAGAGGCTGTGCTGGATGGACGATTCACTGCCAAGCCCTGTGGGAGTGTCTTCTGCACCATACGGAGCACGGCGGTACAGCTCGAACGTTATCAGCTAAAGAATTCATGTATCTTGTTGCTTAATTTATACAGATTTTTAGGCGAAAAGAAACACAGCAATATACACAGGGGACACAAAAGAAGGGATAAAGCCATGATCATACAGGGGTGAAAGTTCCCCTTTAAATATAGCGCAATCTTTTTGTTTTAATATAAAGAAGGCTCAGAGAAATAATTTTAACTGGACATTACTAACCCTTTAAGCCCACATAATAGGAACCCTCCAATAATGTGGATGACTGATTGAAGAAAATTGGTAGTGGGAACCAGTGTACCTGTGTTACACCAGCATTGAAGCATACCGTCCAAGTGTCCCTCTTTAGGAGGGACAGTCCCTCTTTGAGACCCAAATCCCTCTGTCCCTCTTTCCCACCCTAGTGTCCCTCTTTTTAGGGGATCAGACTGTGTGGTGTGTATATATTTATATCACATTGCTCCACAGCCATAAAACACACATTATTGTTTTTTAAATGTCATAATATGTGTTCATAAATTAGTCTGTGTAAATTAAATACTTTGGTCTCTCTCTAAATCATTGATTAAGTCACACAAAGAGGTGTCCGTAGGTCATGAAATCACCTATAAATTCTTGGTAATGCCCCGCCCACCAACCACGCCCCCAGTAACACCCCCTAAAACAAAAGTGTCCCTCTTTGGCCGTTTGAAATTTTGGGAGGTATGTTTAAGTATTGTATAGTGAATGTTCTCATACCGTGGCGGACAGTTTTCAATGCCTCCGATAAAACTGAGCACCATTCTTATTACCAGAAGTGTTTGGTGAAGGTCATAAGAGAAAAGAAAATTACACTTAGAGAACGCGTTCACTGTCTGTCTTCTTTTTGTTTTTTTGTGAGTCATGACTACCGAGGTTAAAGTGTTAGTAATGTCCACAAAAAATTGTTTTGCATTTAAAAGAGCTTAAAGAAGCAGTAAACTTTTTTTTATGAAAAAATATATATTGTAGGGATTTTCCTATTGAGTAAAATAAGGGTACTCCCACTGCAGAGAGATTTATATTTCCAGACTTATTACAGTTTAAACCCATGTTTTTTTTACATTAGCAGTGCCCTCTAGTGGTCAAATTCTAATTAGATTTCCTGTTAGATTCTAATGGAGAGGAAAGTCAGAAAAGTCAGAGACATGCAGTTCTCCATAGAATGTGATAGAAACTGCCTGTCACTTCCTGTCAGTTAGAGCTATCAGGAAGTAAACACAGTAAATTCACTTCCTGTCAGTTAGAACTATCAGGAAGTAAACACAGTAAATT
Source organism: Rhinophrynus dorsalis (assembly GCA_037306005.1). Lineage (NCBI taxonomy): Eukaryota > Metazoa > Chordata > Amphibia > Anura > Rhinophrynidae > Rhinophrynus > Rhinophrynus dorsalis. Next base: position 20,732,730 of record CM074724.1, on the reverse strand, counting down.
CACTTCCTGTCAGTTAGAACTATCAGGAAGTAAACACAGTAAATTTACTTCCTGATTATTTAAACTGTTATAAATGTTGAATAAAACATCTGACAGCGATGGGAGTGACCTTGTTTTATTCAGCAGGAAAAGCTCTATAAAATATGTGTTTTCATAAAAAAAAGTTTACTGCTCCTTTGAAAAGCTGAGCTAAATGCAAAAAACCGTATCTCTCAAACCGCTAAGGCTTAAGAGATACAGGCGTTTAAAGTTTGATCTCTCCTACTGAAAGCTGTAGTGCTGTCAGCTGGAGATTCGTGCCGGCCGACACGGAGGCGCTTGAGAAGTGCCGAGATCTCGTTATTTACCACGAATCCCTTCACTGGAATGGTTTAAAATGTGTTCCTGGTTTTCAAGCACTCATTTTAGACCATTCCAATGAAGGGATTTGCGGTAAATAACGAGATTGCGGAACTCCTCAAGCACTTCCGTGTCGGCCGACACGAATCTCCTGCTGACAGCTTTACAGCTGTCAGTAGGAGAGATCAAAATTTAAACGCCTGTATCTCTTAAAGTGTTAATAATGTCTAAAAAAACTTTTTTGCATTTAGAAGAGCTTAAAAAGCTGATCTAGATGCAAAAAAACGTATCTCTCAAACAGCTATGGCTTAAGAGATACGGGTGTTTAAAGTTTGATTTCTCCTACTGACAGCTGTAAAGCTGTCAGCAGGAGATCCGTGTCGGTCGACACGCTGGCGCTTGAGAAGTGCCGAGATCTCCTTACTTACACGGAATCCCTTCATTGGAATGGTCTAAAACGTGTGCCTGGACACTAGGCACACGTTTTAGACCATTCCAATGAAGGGATTCCTTGTAAGTAAGGAGATCTCTGCACTTCTCAAGCGCCTCCGTGTCGACCAACACGGATCTCCTGCTGACAGCTTTACAGCTGTCAGTAGGAGAAATCAAACTTTAAACACCCGTATCTCTTAAGCCATAGCGGTTTGAGAGATACAGTTTTTTGCATTTCGATCAGCTTTGTAAGCTCTTCTAAATGCAAAAAAGTTTTTTTTAGACATTACTAACACTTTAAACCATAGCGGTTTGAGAGATACAATTTTTTGCATTTAGCTCAGCTTTTGTAAGCGCTTCTAAATGCAAAAAAAACTTTTTTGTGGATATTACTAACACTTTGATGCACTAAAGTTGATATAAAGAGAAGATGCATTGCCCAGTGAGATACATTGTACAGTTCATGTTATTCTGTGAAAGACTGGAGTGTTTATCACGTCTTTATCTCACTTTAATGCATCTCCCCCCGTAGATTCCCAGATTTCTGGCAAATGTGTCAATCAATTCAGAAGCTATGAGCATGTGATAATCAGTATACACTTATATATAGTCATGGGGAAGATTAAGCCTAGTTCACATGTATGTCTTTGCTGAAGCCACTTTGTTACAAGGAGGTTTATTGTTTTCTAAGGGGTAATTCACATGGGGGATTGCTACAGCTAAAGACATTTTTAATACCAACTTTCTGTTACATCAACATCTTGCAACAAAGTAGCTGCAGCAAAGTCCCGTCACGTGAACTAGGCCTTACACTAGAGATGGGTACAGTCCCTGGGTAATCTGACCTGATTTATGGCTTGTTGTACACTTCCTCTAGATCAACAGTGAGCAATGTTATGCCTCTTAGTTATGTTGGACTAAACGTCCATCAGCTGTTGCCTGGCAGGGGATAATGGGAAATGTAGTCTAGCAGCAGCTGGAGGGCCTCCTGTTGCCTACCTATGCAACAGATCATTAAGCCTAAGAGGGGTATCCAATGCATTGGATTAAGGGTTAATTTCTCAATAGAATGGACCTCTCTACAGTGTTGTAAAGAGTCATTGGAGGTTCCCCAAAGCAAAACTTTTTTTGGCCCCTAACAAAGAAATATTGTCACTGGGGGCTTCACTGAACCTGTTGGGCCATGAGCCCCCTTTGATGTCTGACTGTGTCGCAAATGTACCCCTATCCCCCATAGATCCTCCCCTGCCTCACTCTTCTTATCTCAGTCTGTACATGGATGTCACATTGTCACTTTGTATTTTCTTCACTTTGCACAGTATCAGTTAACCCTTTGAGTGCCAGAGGGGTACACAACGCATTGCAAAGCAATGCGTTGTGTACCCCTCTAGCACTCAAAGGGTTAATACGGTGGTGCTCTATCAATAACGCATACCTCCCAACATTTCAAATTGCCAAAGAGGGACACTTGTGTTTTAGGGGGTGTATCTGGGGGCGTGACTGGTGGGCGGGGCATTACCAGGAATTTTTAAGCTATTTCATGCCTATTGTCACCTACTTGTGTAACCTAATAAATGATTTAGAACAAGACCAAAGTGTTTTATTTACTCAGACCAATTTATAAACACATATACTGACGTTTAAACAAACAATAATGTGAGTTTTATTGCTGTGGAGCAATGTGATGCACTTATATACACACCACACAGTCTGATCTCCTAAAAAGAGGGACATCAGGGTGGGAAAGAGGGACAGAGGGATTTAGGTCTAAAAGAGGGACACTTGGGAGGTATGATAACATATACTCATAATAATAATAATAATAACTCAGCAGTGGTGATGTATTGTGAAAATATAACTTCTGGCTTTTTCTGCAGATTGTAAGCTCTAGACAGAACATGCTATTTTAGCATGATTCGTCATTTAAAGGGATAGTAATGTTTCATAATAAAAGCAGCTCTAATTAATCATCATAGTATTTGGACTTTGGAGAGTGTTATTTCAATTCTGTCAGAGTTGTAGCTCAAGAGTAATTCAATGACAAAGTCTCCCCCTCCTGCCCCTTTTACTGATGTAACACTGCTCAGCCAGATCAGAAGGGAGGTGCCCAGGTAGACTGCAGAGAGGGACAATCTTCAATTAAGATAAGGGAAAAACCTGAAAAACTTCTCAAGGGGGGCAGGGCTTTCATTGTTCTCATAGGAAGAAGATTGTCCCCTGCTGTTATCTGTCTGGTCTATGGACTGGATTCCACATCTGAGAAGAGATGGCTTACACTAGGTAAAAGGGGCGGGAGGGGAAAACTTTGCTTGTGAATATCTCTCAAACCATAAAGGTTTGAGAGATAAGACTAATATCGTTCATGTTTTTTTAATACCTACAAAATAAAATAAAGATAAACGAAGTATTACTATCCCTTTAACGTCAAAGATATGAATTATCGCTTTTACCTAAACATAGGTATCTGATGTGACCGCTTTGATGCTAAATAGGTCAAGTAATGTACTGGAGGGCTCTCTGGCATTCAAGGGGCTTAAAGAGAAGGGTGTCTCTTTGGCAAGGCAAGCAAAGATCTGACAATATATAAAACTACAAAAAAAAAATCTATAAAATAAAATTGATGTAAAACATGTTGAAAATGCAAGACCTGACAGTGCCCTGACAGGTCATAAGTGGCCATTAACCTTTCAGTGACAGAGGGCTACGCAACGTATTGCTTTGCAATGCGTTGCATACCCTCTGTCACTGAAAGGGCTCAGTCTTTGAACTGTGGTACTGAAAGTGTTAAGACAGCCTTGTGCATCTGCATTGTTTCTGTTGATGCAGTTTATCGTTGTTTGGGTTACGTGATGTGTCACATCAGTTAGGACAGCAATATAAAGATACTAGCTGTCCTTTCACTGGAGGTTGTAGGAATATAAATGATGAAAATAATAATCATACAAATAATAAAAACATTTAATATCTCAGCAACATTGGTCCCTGTTATCTGCAGTACATATGCCAGCCGTTAATCATTTTATGATGACTTCGTTATCAGTTGCCCTGCAGAACCGAATTTCTCAACTCGTGTCCTTAAGCACTCCTAGACAGAGCAGGATTTCAGTGGGCACTTTCCCCCGGTATAATTACGTCTTCATTTGTTTAATAATGGTGTTACCTAGGAAGGCTCCTTCATACAGAAGTGAGTTCTGGGGAAGTAACACCGTCTAATAACCCTTACCTTACTGTTGTCAGAATATCATAATGCCCCCCCTCTGAATTTATTCCAGACTCCTTGATTCAAGAGATAATATCTTGAACCAGTCCTGGGTATCAAATCCACGGAGACGGACATGACAGTTGCTAGAAGGGACTTAGGACACAAACTACACCTACTCTGCACTGCAATATTAACCCTTTAAAAGGATAGTAATGTTTCATAATAAAAGCAGCTCTAATTAATCATTATAGTATTTGGACTTTGGAGAGTGTTATTTCAGTTCTGTCAGAGTTGTAGTTCAAGAGCAATTCAATGACAAAGTATCCCACTTCCTCCCCTTTTACTGATGTAACACTGCTCAGCCAGATCAGAAGGGAGGTGCCCAGGTAGACTGCAGAGAGGGACAATCTTCAATTAAGATAAGGGAAAAACCTGAAAGACTTGTCAAGGGGGGCAGGGCTTTCATTGTTCTCATAGGAAGAAGATTGTCCCCTTCTGTTATCTGTCTGGTATATGGACTGGATTCCACATCTGAGAAGAGATAGCTTACACTAGGTAAAAGGGGCGGGAGGGGAAACTTTACTTGTGAATATCTCTCAAACCGTAAAGGTTTGAGAGATAAGACTTATATCGTTCTTCATGTTTTTTTAATGCCTACAAAATAAAATAAAGATAAAATGAAGTATTACTATCCCTTTAAGGAACCCTCTGATTCCTATAGGGTTAAGGAGGCTCATGCACTACGCCTGCTTCAGTTTGAAAAGGAAAACTCCAGCAGCTGTCCGCCACCATGTACATGACACCCAGATGTTATCTCTGGAACAGAGGCACAAGGGCTAAATTCATAGGTGTCATTAGGATTTTCTGGGTATAGTAAGATAAGTGGGGAGGTTATGATTAAACACTGCTGAGTGGGGACTATTTACTACCATGAGTACATACAGATAAACCTTTAAGAATCATGGACGGGGCTCTTCATCTCTGTGGATCTAGCCCACCTCTCCCTTGGGTCTAAAATAGTGGGGGCTTTGTTCTCAATGGCCTTAGCCAGCACCGGCCAAGATTCAAAATGATGGGGCCTCTGCTCTCTATGACTTTAGCTAGCCCCATCCATGATTCTAAAGGGTGGGGCCTTTGCTATCTATGGCTTTAACCGGCACTGTCCATGATTCTAAAGGGTGTGGCCTCTTCTCTCTATGGCTTTATCCAGCCCTGCCCATGATTCTAAAGGGTGGGGCCTTTGTTCTCTATGACTTTAGCTAGCCCCACCCATGATTCTAAAGGGTGGGGCCTTTGCTATCTATGGCTTTAACCGGCACTGTCCATGATTCTAAAGGGTGTGGCCTCTTCTCTCTATGGCTTTATCCAGCCCTGCCCATGATTCTAAAGGGTGGGGCCTTTGTTCTCTATGACTTTAGCTAGCCCCACCCATGATTCTAAAGGGTGGGGCCTTTACTATCTTTGGCTTTAACCAGCACTGTCCATGATTCTAAATGGCGGGGCCCTTGTTCTCTATGACTTTATCCGGCACTGTCCATGATTCTAAAGGGTGGAGTCTTTGTTCTCTATGGCTTTATCCAGCATTTTCTGTGATTCTAAAGGGTGGGGCCTCTGCTCTCCATTGTTTTATCCAGCCATACCCATGATTCTAAAGGGTGGGGCCTTTGTTCTCTATGACTTTAGCTGGCCCCACCCATGATTCTAAAGGGTGGGGCCTTTACTACCTATGGCTTTAACCAGCACTGTCCATGATTCTAAAGGGTGGGGCCTCTTCTCTCCATGGTTTTATTCTGCCCCCCCCCCCATAATTGTAAAGGGAGGCGCTTCTGCTATCCATGGCTTTAGCCAGTTCCACCTATGATTCTAAAATGTGGGTCTCTCTCTGTCACTGTCCGGTCAAGAGGCCAGACTCCACATCTGAAGAGAGATGGCTTACACTAGGTAAAAGGGGCGGGAGGGGGATACTTTATCATTCAATTACTCTTGTACTACAACTCTGACAGTACTGAAATCACACTCTCCCTGGCCCAAATACTATGAAGATTAATTGGAGCTGCTTTTATTTTGAAACATTACTATCCCTTTAAATAGCAACTTTCACAAAAAACTAAAGCTGCTTCTTTGTGAGCAGACTTATGGTTATATGTATAAAAGAAAAGAGGAGAAATTGTGGGGCAAAGTAATTGCATTATGGGTCATAAACGACAGTCCCCAGACCTCCATTAATATAAAATGGTCTTACAACCCCTTGAATGATTTGCTAGCAGATGTATAAAGCTCAGTTTATATAATTGTGAATTTAGAGAATGTTTATTCATCATCTCCTTATGGTGGAACTGATTTGCTCCAAAACAATTTCAGTTCTTATTAGTACCTCAGCCTCAAAGGATTAACATTGGGGTCTTCATTTCACACTCTGAAGCTCATCTGCTCGATGGCAGCTTGTGTCTCTCTAAGACTTAAAATAGCCAGCATCTTGGCTATCACATAACATCGGCAACTATGGCATTGTTTGAATGCCTAATTTAGAAACAGGGGTAGGGGTGAAGTGATTGGGGAATCCTGATCTCTTGTACATGTGTTTTCTCTGCACCTGCTTTAAAACTGAATAATATTAGCTAAGTAACAGAGTGACACTGAGACACTGATATTACTTAAAGGGATAGTAACACTTCGTTTTAACTTTATTTTATTTTGTAGGCATTAAAAAAACATGAAGAATGATATAAGTCTTATCTCTCAAACCTTTATGGTTTATGAGATATTCACAAGCAAAGTTCCCCTCCCCGCCCCTTTTTCCTAGTGTAAGCCATCTCTTCTCAGATGTGGATCAGGTTGTATGACAGTACAGATAACAGAAGGGGACAATTTTCTTTGTATGAAAACAATGAAAGCCCTTCCCCCCTTGAAAAGTTTTTCAGCTTTTTCCATTATCTTAATTGAAGATTGTCCCTCTCTGCAGTCTACCTGGGCATCTCCCTTCTTATCTGGTTGAACAGGGGGGGGATACTTTGTTTGTGAATATCTCTTAAACCATAAAGGTTTCAGAGATAAGACTTATATCATTCTTCATGTTTTTTTAATGCCTACAAAATAAAATAAAGTTAAAATGAAGTATTACTATCCCTTTAAAATGGAGCTACACCATTCGATTTAATTAAGTTCATATAGTCTCTGAATAGATCATTGTATTACCATATATAGTCCAAAATCAAGAGCGCATCCATTACGTCTAATAGAAAGACACTTTCCACTAAAACAAAGTCAGGGAGTTTTTATAGCAAAGGCAGTAAGGATTTTAAAGTCTTTGCCTTGGGATCCTGCATTGCCATATACTGTAGATATTGTCAAAAAATATTGGTAGGGTTTTGATTGCCTATAGCATTGGTTCTCAACTCCTGCCCTCAGGACCCACTAACAGGCCAGGACTTAGGGATTCCTCTGCTAGAGCACAGGTGTGGTGATCAGAGGCTCATTCATATTGATTAACTCACCTGTGCTCGAACAAGGAAATCATGTGATCAGAGGCTCATTCACACTGATTAACTCACCTGTGCTCTAACAAGGAAATCATGTGATCAGAGGCTCATTCACATTGATTAACTCACCTGTGCACTAACAAGGAAATCATCAAATCCTGGCATGTTAGTGGGTCCTGAGGACAGGAGTTGAGAACCACTGGCCTATAGGATGTTGACAAGGGAGATATCCAATTGTCTTTTGGAGTCGGGAAATAAATGTTTTTTCCTTCTTGAGGCTTTCATTTGAAAAATGGCTTAAATGGATAGTAATGTTTCATAATAAAAGCAGCTCTAATTAATCATCATAGTATTTAGACTTTGGAGAGTGTTATTTCAATTCTGTCGGAGTTGTAGTTCAAGAGTAATTCAATGACAAAGTATCCCCCTCCCGCCCCTTTTACTGATGTAACACTGCTCAGCCAGAGCAGAAGGGAGGTGCTCAGGTAGACTGCAGAGAGGGACAAACTTCAATTAAGATAAGGGAAAAACCTGAAAAACTTGTCAAGGGGGGCAGGGCTTTCATTGTTCTCATAGGAAGAAGATTGTCCCCTTCTGTTATCTGTCTGGTCTATGGACTGGATTCCACATCTGAGAAGAGATGGCTTACACTAGGTAAAAGTGGCGGGAGGGGAAACTTTGCTTGTGAATATCTCTCAAACCATAAAGGTTTGAGAGATAAGACTTATATCGTTCTTCATGTTTTTTTAATGCCTACAAAATAAAATAAAGATAAAACAAAGTATTACTATCCCTTTAAATAGTGGTGGGCGTGGTTTTGACTCTGGATCATTAAAGGTGATAAGGCAAAGGGTGAACTTGATGGACACATTTCCTTTTTTGTTTTTCTTTCAACCTCATCAGCCTGAGGCAAAGCAATTACACCAGGGGAAGGAGGGGATGAACATGCTCACTGATATAATTAGCTGTTTTAACCATTTTAATGCTTCCGATGTCTCCAAATCATTGTGAAGCAATATACTGGAGACTCAATTATCTAGCATTCAGGCATTATACACCTGAGTAAAACAAGGGCACTCCCACTGCTGAAAGGCGTTTTATTAAAAAATTATTACAACTCAAACTTGAATATTTTAGGTGCAATATCACAGAGGCCTGAAACTGTACAGTGGTGCTGTTGCTACACCATCCTATGGAGATTTATAGTCAACTGACCAGATGTGTCCATGGAATGGTGTACAGTGCCACTTTACAATTTCAGCCCTCTGTGATACTGCACCTAAAAAATACACATTTGAGCTGCAATAACTTTTTAATAAAACACCTTTCATCAGTGGGAGTGCCCTTGTTTTACTCAGGTAGATAAACCCTACAATACATATTTTTTACATTTTAAGTATTACTATCACTGAAAATATAGTCATTCTTAGTTTTCAGGCAGAAAGGCAAAAACAAATACATCGTGGGTAACAATTTCCATAATTATACATGTGAAGCTGAACACAGACATTTTTGTTTGTCTTTATTAGGAGACCCTAAGTAGATCTCCAAGGCACCCCAAAAGTGTCACGGTACCCTGATTGAGAACAAGTGCTCTAGAGGAATGACTGGCCCCTAACAGCAACCAAGTAGGGCTGGCCCCCAACAGCAACCACCAACCATGTTTTGTGAATTGTCCTTCATTTTATTGTGGTAGTCTCTTGTAGGCTTCTATTCCTCCACTTTGTGTAACTTGCGCTTCCTTCAGTTTCTTGTCATTGTTTCTTGTAGACGTCTCTTCCTTTATTTTGTGGAACCTGCCCTCCCTTCATTTTCTTGTGGAAATTTCTAGAAGACTTCTCTCCCTCCATGTTGTTGTAGTCTGTAGTTTGCTCCTCCCCCCAGTGTCTTTTCCACCTACAATAGCATCCCGTCTACTCTGGTAAAGCTTGCCCTGTAGAAGGAGTTCTGCTTTGAATTCATAAGTGAAGCCTGAAATCTGAGTTGTAAAACATGAGGGGGGGTGGGTTATGCTCTAAGGAGTGATAAAGAGGTGATAATGTCAGTGGAATAACTATAGGGGTCACAGGGGTCTAACTGCGACCGGTCCTGTTACTCCAGGGGCCCGGCCGATCCCTGCAACCCTTCCGCCTGGGGCCTGCAATCTCCCTCCGGCTCTCTAGTATTGCAGAGCGCTGGGAGATGACATCATCTCCCAGTGCTCTGCAATACTAAGAGGGCCGCGCGGGAGCTCCAGGTTGGACGTAAGAGATGGGGGCATTGTGAAGATTGAGGGGCATTGTGGAGGGGGTCAATGTGGTGGTGGGGGCCTTGGCACTTCTTGCACCAGGGCCCGAAGGCTTCTAGTTACGCCTCTGGATAATGTAGAGATGACGTCTTCATTGATTTTACTTCTCCAAGTCCTATGTCATTCTAGGAGCCTATTCACTAAGATCTCTAAAGTTGGAGGAATCTTAGTGCATTGGCTCCTCAGAATAACGACAGGAATTGGAGAAGTGATATCACTGATGACGTCATCTCCATTGTATCACATTCTTATCACACCTTAGGGTTTATTAGTAAAAAGAGATAAAGTAAAGGAGGCATAATAGTTAGAAAATGGTAGATATGTGGGGAGAGATGAGGAAGTAGCTGACTGTCTAAATAAAAATTTCTGCTCAGTCTCTGCAGAATGCTGTGAGGAACGGGAGCCCCCATTTAGTAGAATAACGGATACTGTTAAACCAGTGAACACTACTCTGTTTACAGAGGATTAGTTGTTGCTAATATTATTAAAAATGAAAGTGGATACATCACTTAGTCCAGATGAGATTAATCCAAGAGTATTAAAAGAGCTTACGTCTATGTTTCCAGCACATTTGACTGAGATTTTGAAGCACTTTTTGTTGACAGAAGAGGGTCCAGGTGACTGCAAAATTGCTAATGCAGTGCAAATACACAAAAGGGCAGTAGGGAAGACTCTGGCAAATACAGGCTCATGAGTCTGACATCAGTAATTGGTAAAATAATGGAAGTGCAATTGAAGGGAAGGATTGTTAGATATCTGAAACTTAGTGATAGTAATGTTTCATAATAAAAGCAGCTCTAATTAATCATCATTGTATTTGGACTTTGGAGAGTGTTATTTCAGTTCTGTCAGAGTTGTAGTTTAGGAGTAATTCAATGATAAAATATCCCCCTCCTGCCCCTTTTACTAATGTAACACTGCTCAGCCAGATCAGAAGGGAGGTGCCCAGGTAGATTCCAGAGAGGGACAATCTTCAATTAAGATAAGGGAAAAACCTGAAAAACTTGTCAAGGGGGGCAGGGCTTTCATTGTTCTCACAGGATGAAGATTGTCCCCTGCTGTTATCTGTCTGGTCTATGGACTGGATTCCACATCTGAGAAGAGATGGCTTACACTAGGTAAAAGGGGCGGGAGGGGAAACTTTGCTTGTGAATATCTCTTAAACCATAAAGGTTTGAGAGATAAGACTTATATCGTTCTTCATGTTTTTTTAATGCCTACAAAATAAAGTAAAGATAAAACGAATTCTTACTATCTCTTTAATGAATAACAAGATCCATAGCAGCATGGCTTTACAACAGGAAGATCTAACCAAAGAGATCTAGTTAAATTTTTTTATTAAGTTACTCAAGTGATAAACAAAGGCAGAACAGTAAATGTAGTCAGTTTGAGTTTTACTAAAGCTTTCTACACTCTCCTACATAGGAGGCTGATTGATAAGATGTATAGTGTCTGACTAAACTCAAATATAGTTGAATGAATGAGAAATTCGATGAAGGGCAGGGTATCATAGTCAATAGAATGATAGAAGGGAGGCAAGCAATGCAGTAAAGCATTGTAAAGTGTTAGCTTTAGTGGGGTTAAACCTGTGAGTGCTAGTGGGGTATGCAATGCTATGCAATGCATTACATACCCAACTGGCACTCATAGGGTTAATTTTTCTACCATTTCACATATTTTTTCATTACTTCAGGTGTATTGATTTGATCCTTAAGGGAATAGTAATTTTTAAGTATTACTTAAAAGTATTACTTAAAGTGTTAGTAATGTCCAAAATAAAGTTTTTAGCATATAGAAGAGCTTAAAAAGCTGAGCTATATGAAAAAAAATGTATCTCTCAAACCGTTTTAGACCGTTCCAATGAAGGGATTCTTTGTAAGTAACGAGATCCCAGCACTTCTCAAGCGCCTCCGTGTCGACCGACACAAATCTCCTGCTGACAGCTTTACAGCTGTCAGTAGCAGACAGCAAACTTTAAACGCCTGTATTTCTTAAACCACAGCGGTTTGAGAGATATGGTTTTTTGCATATAGCTCGGCTTTTTAAGCTCTTCTATATGCAAAAAAATTTTTTTTTTCTCCTTCAATTGCTGCATCGGCAGGTTAAAGGGATAGCAATACTTAAATATTACTGTCCCCCATCTTGTAGCCCTTCAAAAACTTAGTAAAACGAGCCCAGCAGCATCTCTCAAACCTCTATGGTTTGAGAGATATCCACTTTCAAAATTCCCTCTCCCCTGACGTCAGGGTTCTAGCTGACAGCAGGGGAAACAGGTCCCCGGACCAGCGGAGGCTCTGCAGCAGAGCTGAGATCGAGTTAATATAAAAGAAATCCTTAAAGGAGCAGTAAACTTTTTTTATGAAAAAATATATATTGTAGGGATTTTCCTATTGAGTAAAATAAGGGTACTCCCACATCAGAGAGATTTATAGTTCCAGAGTTATTACAATTTAAACCCATGTTTTTTCCATTAGCAGTGCCCTCTAGTGGTCAAATTCTAATTAGCTTTCCTGTTAGATTCTAATGGAGAGGCAAGTCAGAAAAGTCAGAGACCTACAGTTCTCCATAGAATGTGATAGAAACTGCTGAGTCACTTCCTGTCAGTTAGAACTATCAGGAAGTAAACACAGTAAATTCACTTCCTGTCAGTTAGAACTATCAGGAAGTAAACACAGTAAATTCACTTCCTGATTATTTCAACTGCTATAAGTTTTGAATAAAACATCTGACAGCGATGGGAGTGACCTTGTTTTATTCAGCAGGAAAAGCTCTGTAAAATATGTATTTTCATAAATAAAAGTTTACTGCTCCTTTAACTTAAAAGGTGTTCTATGTGTGCTTGCAAACCAAGCACATGTAGAAGACCTTTTTAGTGAAGGATTTCTTTTTCATTACTGCGATCTCAGCTCTGCTGCAGAGCCTCTGCTGGTCCGGGGACCTGTTTCCCCTGCTGTCAGCTAGAACGCTGACGTTAGGGGAGAGGGAACTTTGAAAGCGGATATCTCTCAAACCAGCAGAAGTGGTAGATAAGTGGAATAGCCTACCAGAAGAAGTGGTAGAGCGCTGGTGGTACATTGTACCAGTGTCCTTGCTTTAAAGGGATAGTAATACTTCATTTTAACTTTATTTTATTTTGTAGGCATTAAAAAAACATGAAGAATGATATAAGTCTTATTTCTGAAACCTTTATGGTTTAAGAGATATTCACAAACAAAGTATCCCCCCCCTGTTCAACCAAATCAGAAGGGAGATGCCCAGGTAGACTGCAGAGAGGGACAATCTTCAATTAAGATAATGGAAAAAGCTGAAAAACTTATCAAGGGGGGAAGGGCTTTCATTGTTTTCATACAAAGAAAATTGTCCCCTTCTGTTATCTGTACTGTCATACAACCAGACTCACATCTGAGAAGAGATTGTTTACACTAGGTAAAAGGGGCGGGGAGGGGAAACTTTGCTTGTGAATATCTCATAAACCATAAAGGTTTGAGAGATAAGACTTATATCATTCTTCATGTTTTTTTAATGCCTACAAAATAAAATAAAGTTAAAACGAAGTGTTACTATCCCTTTAATGTAGGAATATACTAACGTATGTGTTTAGAAACAAATAATTTCTAACTCTCCTGGTACGAAAATAAAATTGAATGCCTGATGTTAATGGTAGTTATCGTCTATGGGGATGTAGTATATGCTTCTTCACCACAAATCCATCTTACAAACATAGAAATATAGAATCTGATGGCAGATAAGAACCATTCGGCCCATCTAGTCCGCACATTTTTCCTACTGTAAAAACCTCAAACCTTAACACTCAGAAGGATAAGTAGTTTGAGAGCAATTGAATGATAAAGTGTCCCCCTCCCACCCCTTTTACTGATGTAACACTGCTCACCTCAGAGCAGCAAGACTGTCCTGATGGATCACAGAGAGGGACAATCTTCAATGATCATAAAGAAAAACCTGAAAAACCTGTCAAGGGGAGCAGGGTTTCCTTATGATCACAGTAAGAAGATTTTCCCTTGCTGTGACCTGTCTGTTCCCAGGACCAGATTCCACATCTGAGGGGAGGCGGCTTACACTAGGTAAAAGGGGCAGGAGCGGGATACTTTATCATTCAATTACTCTTGAACTGCAACTCTGACAGTATTGAAATAACACTCTACATGGCCCAAATACTATGAAGAGTAATCTGAGCTGATTTTATTGTGAAACATTACTATCCCTTTACGGGGTTTGCAGTTCAAGGGTTAAATATCCCAAACCACTGGGCTAGTTCAGTTCCTCTGCAATTATGAAAATTTCTTGGAACTGCACAGATGAAAGGTCACATGTATGATAAATGATATTGTGTAAATCACAGCTAAGCGCATCCCACAGGCGCAGTGCAAGTAACATTCTTACCAGGTCCCGATCAAGGGGGCTGATGAACTGCAGGTCCAAGTCCAATTAAAACAATAGGCCCATTCTTATGAGTAGTTAGGGAACTGCACTGATCCACAAGGAGAACTGCAACTTTGTTGCTTAATATTGACTGAAACTTTGAATAAAACATTACTTATTACTTAAACAAGCCCTGTGAGTACTGTATTTTGCCATCTATTACACCGTATCTACAGATCATTGTACACCAGAAGTGGGCAACCTCAGGCCCTCCAGATGGGCCATAACTGCTGCCGAAGGATGATGGGAATTAAAGTCCAGCAACAGCTGAGGGAGGCCTCATATTTCCAACATATACTCTTCCAGTGAGACAGACCTATCAAACCTCTCAGTTTAGGATTAGTAGGACCTAAGCAAAATCAATAGTAGTTCTCACCAGGGGTATGCACCAAGGTAATAAACAGGCATTGACTCAATCCATATAAAAATGATATACTTTAATGTAATCCTTATAATAAAATTTGAACCTGTGTACACATCAACACGATTCACACCTATATGGTTTTGTTCATGAGTACGTATCATCTGGGTGCGAAACGCATTGATCTGGTTTCGTGGAAATATCTGCTTGCTCTTTTAGGTTCCCACTCCATGGGGGATGTTCACTAAGTGGTGATAATCAGGTGATAAAGAGGTGATAAAATGGAGATGACTTCTCCAATGATATCACTTCTCCAGTTCCTATGTCATTCCATACAGCCTATGCACTAAGATTTCTTCAACTTTGGATATCTTAGTGCATAGGCTCCATCGAATAACATAGGAATTGGAGATGTGATATCACTGGAGAATTCATCTCCACTTTATCACCTCTTTATCACACCATGGTGAATCACCCCCTTTGAGTCTCTCCTCCAAGTCTTTGTATGAATTGTGAAGTGCACACTGGTACAAATTTTATTATCTGGCGTGCAATAAAGTACGGCATTTTTATATGATTGATTCAATCCCTGTTTTTTACCTTGTATACACCTGGTGAGCACTACTCTTGCTTTTGGAATTTGCTAGGAGAAATATAACGCTTCTCCAGTTTGCACACTGGGGTAAAACAAGTGATAAAGTGGAGGTGACTTCTCTAGTTTATCACTTCTCCAATTCCTATGTTATTCTATGGAGCCTATGCACTAAGATATTTTCACCTTTGGAGATCTTAGTGCCATTAGTCTGCACAGTGCACTGATGATGCATTTGGTTGTCCTGAGTGACAGAGCTGTGGGGAACTATCAACTTCCCTGTCTAACTCTTAAGGTGCAGTATAACAGTGGCCTGAAATTGTACAGTGGCGCTGTTGCTTCACCATCCTATGGACAGGTCTGGTCAGTTGAACATAAATCACCATAACACCACCACTGTACAATTTCTGGCCACTGTGATACTGCACCTAAAAAAAATCAAGTTTGAGCTGCAATAACTACTGAATAAAACACCTTTCAGCAGTGGGAGTACCCTTGTTTTACTGAGGGGGATAAACCCTACAATATTTATTTTTTTACATTTTAAGTATTACTATCCCTTTAAAGGGATAGTAATACTTAAAATGTAAAAAAAAATGTTGTAGGGTTTATCCTCCTGAGTAAAACAAGAGTACTCCCACTGCTGAAAGGTGTTTCATTCAAAAGTTATTAATTTTCAACGTTGAATTTTTTAGGAGCAGTATCACAGTGGCCTGAAATTGTACAGTGGCGCTGTTGCTACACCATCCTATGGAGCTGTCCATAGGATCGTGTAGCAACAGCGCCACTGTACAATTTCAGGCCACTGTGATATTGCACCTAAAAAATTCAAATGTGAGCTGTTACAATTTTTTAATAAAATATCTCTCAGCAGTGGGAGTTCTCTTGTTTTACTCAGGGGGGTAAACCCTACAATATTTATTTTTTTACATTTTAAGTATTACTATCCCTTTAATGAGACAAAAAGCTGGTAGGATACAGATCCAGCACATGCCAGTCACTGGGAGAAATACGTGACATTGCCAGGTGTGCTTATACAACAGTCTAACCTATCTATATATATATAGTATATTTGCATTGTGTCTGCAGGTGGATTTATTTGCAGATCTTTGTTTGATATTTGTATCTAGTTCACATGCCCTCACAATACATAATATACATGGGGGGTACTAATCCATCTGTGCAGCTCATTTTCTGATATGGGATCCTGGTTCCCCGCTCCTACACTATAGAGAATTGACACTTTGATTGCCAGAGGGGCGTGCAAAGCATAGCAGGGTGGGCCCGGTGCAAACATTATTTTGGGCCCTGTAAAATATTTTTACAGAGCCATGACTGGAAGCTATTGGATATTGGGACAGATGAGTTCTCATTGAATGCTGGGCCCTTTCATAATACCCCCCCCCCAAAATAGTTATACCCCTGATTATGACAGTATATGATTGTTTTTGTTCATACCAGAGTACACATTCAGCCATTGTCAAGACTTTAAAGGGATAGTAATGTTTCATAATAAAAGCAGCTCTAATTAATCATCATAGTATTTGGATTTTGGGAAGTGTTATACCAATTCTGTCAGAGTTGTAGTTCAGGAGTAATTCAATGACAAAGTATCCCCCTCCTGTCCCTTTTACTGATGTAACACTGCTCAGCCAGATCAGAAGGGAGGTGCCCAGGTAGACTGCAGAGAGGGACAATCTTCAATTAAGATAAGGGAAAAACCTGAAAAACTTGTCAAGGGGGGCAGGGCTTTCATTGTTCTCATAGGAAGAAGATTGTCCCCTGCTGTTATCTGTCTGGTCTATGGACCAGATTCCACATCTGAGAAGAGATGGCTTACACTAGGTAAAAGGGGCGGGAAGTTAAACTTTGCTTGTGAATATCTCTCAAACCATAAAGGTTTGAGAGATAAGACTTATATTGTTCTTCATGTTTTTTTTTAATGCCTACAAAATAAAATAAAGGTAAAACGAAGTATTACTATCCCTTTAATGCTAGCAAGTTCTGGACACCTCCCCTATAGCCTGCTCCCCTCACCACGGTACAGCTCTGTACCACACAGCTGTCTGTCTTCTTCCCTTCTCCTTCCCTGTTGTTCCTTGTTCCCTCCTCCTCGTCTAACACTCGGATCCCCATGTGACCTTGCGCGCACTTGCCTAATATCACCTAAAGAGGGACACTTGGGATGTATGTACCCCTAATATCTCCTAAAGAGGGACACTTGGGAGGTACAGACCCCTAATATCTCCTAAAGAGGGACATTTGGGAGGTATGGATCCCTAATATCTCCTAAAGAGGAACACATGGGAGGTATGTACCCCTAATATCTCCTAAAGAGGGACACTTGGGAGGTACAGACCCCTAATATCTCTTAAAGAGGGACACTTGGGAGGTATGGATCCCTAATATCACCTAAAGAGGGACACTTGGGATGTACAGACACCTAATATCTCCTAAAGAGGAACACTTGGGAGCTATGGATCCCTAATATCTCCTAAAGAGGGACATTTGGGAGATATGGATCCCTAATATCTCCTAAAGAGGGACATTTGGGAGGTATGGATCCCTAATATCTCCTAAAGAGGGACACTTGTGAGGTATGGACCCTAATATCTCCTAAAGCGGGACACTTGGGAGGTACGGATCCCTAATATCTCCTAAAGAGGGACATTTGGGAGGTACGGATCCCTATTATCACCTAAAGAGGGACACTTGGGATGTATGGACCCCTAATATCTCCTAAAGAGGGACACTTGGGAGGTACAGACCCCTAATATCTCCTAAAGAGGGACACTTGGGCGGTATGGATCCCTAATATCGCCTAAAGAGGGACACTTGGGAGGTACAGACCCCTAATATCTCCTAAAGAGGGACATTTGGGAGGTATGGATCCCTAATATCTCCTAAAGAGGAACACATGGGAGGTATGTACCCCTAATATCTCCTAAAGAGGGACACTTGGGAGGTACAGACCCCTAATATCTCTTAAAGAGGGACCCTTGGGAGGTATGGATCCCTAATATCACCTAAAGAGGGACACTTGGGATGTACAGACACCTAATATCTCCTAAAGAGGAACACTTGGGAACTATGGATCCCTAATATCTCCTAAAGAGGGATATTTGGGAGATATGGATCCCTAATATCTCCTAAAGAGGGACATTTGGGAGGTATGGATCCCTAATATCTCCTAAAGAGGGACACTTGTGAGGTATGGACCCTAATATCTCCTAAAGCGGGACACTTGGGAGGTACGGATCCCTAATATCTCCTAAAGAGGGACATTTGGGAGGTACGGATCCCTATTATCACCTAAAGAGGGACACTTGGGATGTATGGACCCCTAATATCTCCTAAAGAGGGACACTTGGGAGGTACAGACCCCTAATATCTCCTAAAGAGGGACACTTGGGCGGTATGGATCCCTAATATCGCCTAAAGAGGGACACTTGGGAGGTATGGATCCCTAATATCACCTGAAGAGGGACACTTGGGAGGTATGGATCCCTAATATCACCTGAAGAGGGACACTTGGGAGGTATGGATCCCTAATATCACCTGAAGAGGGATACTTGGGATGTATGGACCCCTAATTTCTCCTAAAGAGGGACACTTGGGATGTATGCACATTTTTTTTTTTTAAGAAACATTATCTCTTTTTGGAGATTTCAATTTCAATTTTGATGTTATCATTAATATTTGAAAAATCAGGAAATTCCCTATATATTTTTAATTTCCCCGTACCCTTATCAATCTCAGTTTTTAATTCAGCAATCACTTTTTTATTTTCATCAATAATTAAATTAATACGTTCCAATGAACATCTAGTTAACACCTCGTGCCATTTTTTCAAAAATTCTTCATTTTGTAAATTTTTCCCTGGTAAAATTCGAATATGTAAGCCTCTAGGAACAATCTGGGCTCAAGCGTACACCTCCAAACTGGAGATGTCCCATTTCAAGCGCAGCTGTTTAATAAGATTCTTTTAATGTTCATTAAATTTTGTATAAAGATCTTGTTTAGAACTCCCTTGAAAAAGCTCAATATTGGTGGGCAAGACGCGTTGGAGAGCAACCCAGAGAGAACTTGGGAGATATGGACCCTAATATCTCCTAAAGAGGGACACTTGGGAGGTACAGACCCCTAATATCTCCTAAAGAAGGACACTTGGGAGGTACAGACCCCTAATATCTCCTAAAGTGGGAGGTATGTTTTTGAAAATGTTAGTAGTCAATGGGGCATATGTATGAAAATTAAAAAGAATGGAAACGTCTCCATGTGGGATTATTTTCCAGAAATGGAATAGGTTGATAAAACTTTATACAGCATGAATTTATAGCTGGTATGTGTAAGAATTCATTATTCCTGTTACATCCCTAAATTATAATCCTAAACTTGCTTTTTAACATGTGTAAATTGTTTTCCCCCAGAGAGGTTTAAGTAACATTGTTTGCTCTTCTATTCAGAAAGGCTTTTACCCCCAGCCCATTCACAGATAATCTTGGACAATCAAAGGGAGCCTTGTAAAAGGAAGGAATGATTGCTCCATCACAGCATATATAAGACTAGATTTTAGGCCTCAGAAATCAAACAATTTTACAGATGCTGCATTAAATACAGGGTATTTAATGGAGCAGTAAACTCTTGCTATGAATATATATATATATACTAGCAATGTGGGACGGCATTGCCCGTCATGTTATGACCATTGGGCGTACGTGTGTGAAATGCAGACACACTGATAAACACAGACATATGCAACACACAGACAGACACATATCATACATCCCAAGTGTCCCTCTTTAGGAGGGACAGTCCCTCTTTGAGGGCCAAATCCCTCTGTCCCTCTTTCCCACCCTGTTGTCCCTCTTTTTAGGAGGTCAGACTGTGTGCAGGGCCGGCTCCACCTATAGGAGACGTAGGCGCCGGCCTAGGGCGCACACGTACTGGGGGCGCGGGCATGCAGCGGAGAAGAGCTGCGCCCGCACACATACCACGGCGGGAACCACAACACAGTCAGGTCTGTGTCGCTACAGCGCTCCCTCATCTGGTCGGATCTTTAGTAATGCAGAGCGCGTTGGGAGTCATGATCTCCCACCTCGCTCTGCATTCCTGAAGAGAAGACTGCGCGGGAGCTACAGGTATGTGATGGGGGGCAAGTTGGAGCTGAGGGGGCAAGTTGAAGCGGATGTGGGGCAAAGTGGAGATGATGGGGGCAAGTTGGAGCTGTTAGGGGAAAGCTGGAGCAGAGGGGGCATAGTGGAGCTGGTGGGGGCAAGTTGGAGCTGATGGGGGCAAAGTGGAGCGGATGAGGGTCAAAGTGGAGCTGAGGGGGGGCAAGTTGATGCTGAGAGGGGGCAAAGTGGAGCAGATGGGGGGCAAGTTGGAGCGGATGGGGGGCAAAGTGGAGCAGATGGGCAAGTTGGAGCGGATGGGGGCATAGTGGAGCTGGTGGGGGCAAGTTGGAGATGGTGGGGGCAAGTTGGAGCGGATGGGGGGCAAGTTGGAGCGGATGGGGGGCAAAGTGGAGATGATGGGGGTAAGTTGGAGAGGATGGGGGTCAAAGTGGAGCTGATGGGGGCAAAGTGGAGCTGAGGGGCCAAAGTGGAGCTGGTGGGGGCACGTTAGAGCAGATGGGGGGCAAAGTGGAGCTGGTGGGGGCACGTTGGAGCGGATGGGAGGCAAAGTGGAGCTGATGGGGGCAAGTTGGAGTGGATGGGGGGCAAAGTGGAGCTGATGGTGGCAAGTTGGAGCTGATGGTGGCAAAGTGGAGCTGGTGGGCCAAAGTGAAGCTGATAAGGGGCAAGTTGGAGCTGGTAGGGGGCATCTCTTACAGGCATCTCCAGACCAGGGGCAGACTGGCCCAGGGGGCAGAGAGAGGACAATCATGAAAAGAGGTGGGGTATAAGTAGGCAGGGTATAAAGGGGTGGGACACAAGGGGCGGAGCGAAATGGGCGGCAAAATTAGGTTTTGCCTAGGGTGGCAAAAATCCTTGCACCAGCCCTGACTGTGTGGTGTGTTTTACTTTGCTCTCCAGCAATAAAGCAATAAACTTCAGTATATGTGTTTATACATTAGTCTGTGCAAATAAAATACTTTGGTCTTGCACTAAATCATTTATTCAGTTACATAAATAGCCAGTAATAGGTCATGAAATAACCTAAAAATTCTTACTAATGCCCTGGCCACCAGCCACGCCCCAACAATATCACCTAAAACTACAGTGTCCCTCTTTGGCCATGTGAAATGTTGGGAGGTATGCACATACACACAGTGAGCGGCAGAAACATGCAAAAGACACGCACACACACAGACTCACTGGAGATGCACACATATGTAACAGATGTACACACACAGACACACTGGAGATGCACACATGGACACATATATGTAACAGAGATGGACACAAACACACATGCAACATATATGAGCAGAAACACATGCACTCATGAGTTGTGCACCCCTCTGGCAGTCAAAGGGTTAAGATATACAGAGGCATGTCAGAGTTAAACAGCAGTGGGAAGTGTGTTCATACCTGGGAACTTTGACTTGTGGAGTCCCTAGAGGGGACTGATGTGGTGCTGATGTGGAGAGACAAATGGGGCAATCTGGGTTAAAAGGGGGCGGGGCTTATTCGCGAGTAGGGGGCGGGGCTTAACATAAATGTGGAAAAGTGCTAGTAATAGGCTGTGGAAGGAGGAGAAGTGGGAGGGAAATGCAAGTTTACAGTGTGAGGGGTTTGATCACACTCCCTGAGGGCAAAAACTTGATACACAACCCTGTGGCAGTCAGTGAGTTAAGTGTGAATCTGATGGCTGTCTGTCCTGTGTCTTGCATGCCAAATGATGACAGTGAAGAAATAATTGAGCAATGAGGGCCTACCTTAAACCTTTGAGTGCCATTTTGTTCTTCTGGTGCTGCACTACAGGTCCTGCTGAAGCCACTGGGAGTCAGGGTGAGTGAGTGTGTGTCAGCCATATTTATTTCTGGCTTTGTGTGTGTATGTGGTGCTGTGTGTGTGTGAGTGGGGGCATGTGTGTTTGGTGCTGTGTGAGTGGGGCATTGTGTGTGGTGGTCTGTGTGTGTGAGTGGGGCATGTTTGTGTGGTGCTATGTGAGTGGGGCATGTGTGTTTGTCTGTGGTGTAGGAGCAAGTGGCGGCCATATTGTTTTTTTCTGACTTTGATAGTGGTGGGCGGGCTGCATAGTGGGGGAGGGCCAACTCCCTGCATGATTGAATCACCCAATAGGAATAGTAACTTCTGCTTTATGCCTCCCCTGGGTGTGTTTTGGCAGGCACAAAGTCTTCTTTTATATATATAGATATATATATATATATATGTTTATTTATTTTTTTTTTTTTTTTTTTTTTACAGTGCTTTTTCTGTAGCGTAAGATAAGTGTATTCCCACTGCTGTGAGATGCATATTTCAAAAGTCATTACAGTTTAAATTTTTGTTTACATTAATAATGCCCTCTAGTGGTCAGATTCCAATTAGTTATTCTGTTACATTCTAAAGGAGAGGAAAGTCAGTGACAAACATTTCTCCATTTCACTTCCTGTCAGAGTTAGAAATGTCAGGAAGTGATCACACTGTGATTCACTTCCTGATTATTTGAACTCTTATAACATTTGAATATAATAACTGACACTGATGTGAGTGCCCTTGTTTCACTGAGCTGGAAAAGCTCTATAACATATAGGTTTTCATAAAAAAAGTTTACTGCTCTTTTATGTAAATATAACGCCATGTCATTTTTAAGTGTAAATGTTCCTTTAAAACACTTGAAATGCTATACAAAAAACTACAGAGGCACACGCTTGGAGCATACTAACAGCACCAAAGGGAACAATTAAAAACTGCAAATACCCTTTGATTTAAACTGGGCTTTCAGCCCCTTGAATTCCAGAGAGTCAATTAAAATCCCCATTCAAATCAATAAAAACAATTAATGTCTCCCCTACACTGCCGATGGTTTACTCCAATTTTAGTTTAATGAATTACAAATGTTTGGTCCAGACGTAATAAACGTTTCTCTCGATACATATTCCTCACTCTCCACCCGCGTCCATTTAGCTTGATGAATAAAACAATTTAATTGCTTCACTTCTGATAAATGCACCTAATGACACATGCCACCCACCACTAATGTATTTACAAACATTTAACCTTTGAATGCCAGCAGGACATGCAAGACATTGCGGAGAAATGCATTGCGCACACTTCTGGCACACAACGGGTGAAAGGGGAAACACGAAGAGGTGCCAGCAATGCTGAATCAGAACGGTGCCATGCAGTGGTTGAAAGAACTCGGTCATGCTCATTACTGCTGTATAACGCGGTATGTTAATTTACAAGGAGGGGGAGTTCACCCAAACAGTAGTTTCAGAAATAATCCCCCACCTCCTTCTGCCTTCCTCAGTCGTGCTAGACATTGTTCTCAACCTTATTTATTTATGAAGTCTGAAGGTTAGTGCCTACCTGCTGAGATTAATTAGCCTGTCTCTTTGTGTCCTGCTCAATCCTGTCTGATTAAATGTACACATTTATTTTTCTTTCTTTTCATACCCCTTTCCACAATCTTTCTGCTTCGCTGATTAGTACTGAAGCTGTACGTTTTCATTTACAGTGATTTTGTTTTAAATTTGTATTTGTCTACATATTTCCCTTTCGTATGCTAATGGTCCTCGTAACTTTTTTTTGCAGAAGTATCGGCGGAAGCTGGAAGACTGGATTACCACCCTGCTGTCACCCCCACTGTTAGGGAATGTGGCTCCAAGATGTTTATGCAAAACTTAAATATTTTAAGAGCACTGCATAATTATTTATTGTAGTTTCTTTTTAATGACCATTAACCATTTGCTTGCATTAAAAGAAAAAAAAAAAAAGCTTTGAACAACACGCTAGAGAGGACGGATTTTTTACAACTCTTGTCAGTCTTTTAAGAATTGGATACCTATCTGGCACTCAGAGGGTTACAATCTGAGGGTGTGGGCATCCATTTTGGAGAGGCTAATCCTCCCTAAGGTTTCATTATTCTCCTACAACCGCCCCAAGGGTTAATGGACAGTATTGATTACTTTGATTGGAAACAGATAGTAAGTGTGTTCATTAGGAAAAAACAAAGAGCAATACAATTTCTCACTGTTTAATTATAATCATCCTAAATAATAATTCGCTAATGATGTTTGTCAGAAGCCATCGTGTGCAGTAGAGAAGGCTGAATGCGCTGCAGTCAGGTGCAGTAGAGAATGCGTTTGCCGCGGTTGATACGGAGCAGGGAGCTCCGAATTCAGACTGGAGTCCAAGAGGTCCCAGGAAGGTGCGCAGAGAGGACCACGGTCTGAATTCGGTGTGCCCCGCTCTGTATCAGCCGCAGAGCGGGCGGTCTCTATTGCGCATGACTGCAGCGCCACCAGTGTTGGCCTGTGCACACAGGCTTTAAAACTAGTAAGAATGATATTAGTCTAATAAAATTTTTAGCAAAATTAAGTTCATTCTCAGTCTGTCTCAGGTTTGTTTTCTTGTGGTGGACGTTTTTTCTCCCAATTAGATCACTGTGGAACGGTAGCAAATCGTTTAACTTCTCGGATGCTTGAGTTTGGGAATTCTAGCATCCAAGCAGATAACATAGCATCACCATCAAATGTGCTGGAATGCTAATGTTAAAGGGGATCTCTCACATAGATAGAAGTAATAGATGAGAGTTAGTACCGTGTTAGCCGTAGAAATACAGGATGCAAAAATTTTTTTTTTTTGTAAAGTTGATACCTTTATTGGCTAACTAAACAGATTTAAAATGCAAGCTTTCAAGACTTCTTAGGTCTCTTCCTCAGGCACGTTATACATGCCTGAGGAAGAGACCTAAAGTCTTGAAAGCTTGCATTTTAAATCTGTTTAGTTAGCCAATAAAGGTATCAACTTTACAAAAACAAATAGATAGAAGTAATGCACATTAGTTAGAGCATTTAGTGAAAACATTTAAAACGTTGTTCATTTAAAAAAAAAACTTTATCTGCACAAAACGTAATGTTTAAAAAGTGCCCGGCAGCCTACTTCCTGCTTGCAGTACTGCCTCTGCTCCCGTCCCACTACCCAGCATCCTCCAATGATGGATGCTTTCTTTCTCTAAGCTGGGGCGATGTCATTGGCAGAGATCGATATCTATCCAATAAGATCGCTTCAGCTTAGAGACAGACAGCCTCCGTCATTGGAGGAGGGAGGGGAGCAGAGGCAGTTCAGTAAGCCAGAAGTAGGCTGCCGGGCACATTTTAAACATTAATTTTTGTGCAGAGAAAGTTTTTTTTTTTTAATGAACAACGTTTTAAGTGTTTTCCCTAAATGCTCTAACTAATGAACATTACTTATATCTGTGTGAGAGATCCACTTTAAAGAGACATTATTACATAGACCAGGAGCGCTCAAACCTGTCTTCAGGTCCTGCTTCAGTGGTGCAGGATTTCAGGATCTCGTCACAGGAACGCGGTGGGGGGGGGAATCAATTAGCGGTTCACTCATTCTGAAGGATCTGTCCATGTCAACGACATCCACTTGTGTTTAATTGAGGGAATCCTGAAAACATACTCTGTTGGGTAGGACTGAAGACAGCTTTGAGCTCTACTGATGTAGAGTATACCTCATTGGTAGGTCTGATTCCCTAGAAGCAGAACTCACAATGAATTGGGGGCTCTATTTTGACCCCAGACAGATCACTGGCAGAGCAAGTGGGGTCCAGACAGAAGTGATGCACGTCCCCTGTTTAAAGGGATAGTAATACTTAAAATGTAAAAAAAATATGTTGTAGGGTTTATCCCCCTGAGTAAAACAAGAGTACTCCCACTGCTGAAAGGTGTTTCATTCAAAAGTTATTACTTTTCAAAGTTGAATTTTTTAGGTGCAATATCACAGTGGCCTGAAATTGTACAGTGGTGCTGTTGCTACACCATCCTATGGAGATTTATGGTCCCGGGACCAGAGCTGTCCTTAGGATCGTGTAGCAACAGTGCCACTGTACAATTTCAGGCCACTTTGATATTGCACCTAAAAAATTCAACTTTGAAAATGAATAACTTTTGAATAAAACACCTCTCAGCAGTGGGAGTACTCTTGTTTTACTCAGGGGGATAAACCCTACAACATATTTTTTTACATTTTAAGTATTACTATCCCTTTAAAGATATAGTAATGTTTCATAATAAAAGCATCTCTAATTAATCATCATGGTATTTGGACTTTGGAGAGTGTTATTTCAATTCTGTCAGAGTTGTAGTTCAAGAGTAATTCAATGATAAAGTATCCCCCTCCCGCCCCTTTTACTGATGTAACACTGCTCAGCCAGATCAGAAGGGAGGTGCCCAGGTAGACTGCAGAGAGGGACAATTTTCAATTAAGATAAGGGAAAAACCTGAAAAACTTGTCAAGGGGGGCAGGGCTTTCATTGTTCTCATAGGAAGAAGATTGTCCCCTGCTGTTATCTGTCTGGTCTATGGACTGCGTTCCACATCTGAGAAGAGATGACTTACACTAGGTAAAAGGGGCGGGAGGGGAAACTTTGCTTGTGAATATCTCTTAAACCATAAAGGTTTGAGAGATAAGACTTATATCGTTCTTCATGTTTTTTTAATGCCTACAAAATCAAATAAAGTTAAAACGAAGTATTACTATCCCTTTAAGGCCTGAAGGTCCAGCACTGCTGGTGTATGGTGGCTACACAATCAACTCAGGAGTTTCTGGCTCAGATTCACTGAATTCTGTGTTGCATTGCAGTCGAGGTGAATCAGTCTTCTGACCCCTAAATGGCTGAGAGGAGATGGTTAGGTGCTGCACAGCGCAGCCTCGTCTTCATTATTACGTCTGCTCCCATAAAACGTGATAATTGCTGTTTAAATTATTAAGCTAAAATTGATCTCTTAAAGGGATAGTAATAATTAAAGGGATAGTAATGTTTCATAATAAAAGCAGCTCTAATTAATCATCATAGTATTTGGACTTTGGAGAGTGTTATTTCAATACTGTCAGAGTTGTAGTTCTAGAGTAATTCAATGACAAAGTATCCCCCTCCCGCCCCTTTTACTGATGTAACACTGCTCAGCCAGATCAGAAGGGAGGTGCCCAGGTAGACTGCAGAGAGGGACAATCTTCAATTAAGATAAGGGAAAAACCTGAAAAACTTGTCAAGGGGGGCAGGGCTTTCATTGTTCTCATAGGAAGAAGATTGTCCCCTTCTGTTATCTGTCTGGTCTATGGACTGCATTCCACATCTGAGAAGAGATGGCTTACACTAGGTAAAAGGGGCGGGAGGGGGAACTTTGCTTGTGAATATCTCTTAAACCATAAAGGTTTGAGAGATAAGACTTATATCGTTCTTCATGTTTTTTTAATGCCTACAAAATAAAATAAAGATAAAACGAAGTATTACTATCCTTTTAAGTATTACTAATCCCTATACTAAAGTCCTATTAAAAATAGAGGTATTGCCCCCAGTGTCATCTCTCAAACCTTTATGGTATGAGAGATAATCGCTCCTAAAGTTGCCCTCTCCCTCCCCCTTCCCCGAAGTCATCGTTCTAGCTGACTGCAGGGAAGCCAGTCCTACGATTTTCAGGCGGCTCTGCAGCACAGCCAAGATCGTGTTAATAAAAAATGTATCTTTCACTAAAACAGTCTTCTACATGTGCTTGGTTTGTGCTTGGTTTGCAAGCACACGTAGAATACCGTTTTAGTGAAATTTTTTTTTTTTATTAACGCGATTGCGGCTCTGCTGCAGAGCCACCTGATGATCGTAAGACCGGATTTCCCTTCAGTCAGCTACAACGCTGACTTCGGGGAAGGGGGAGGGAGAGGGCAACTTTAGTAGAGATTATCTCTCAAACCATAAAGGTTTGAGAGATGATGCTGGGGGCAATATGTTTATTTGTAATATTACTTTAATATAGGGATTCATAATAATTATTACTATACCTTTAAGGTACAATGCAACTCCCCTCATCAACCCTAGAGGAGACCGGGACAGACAGCACTGAAGCACAGATTTCTCATCTGATGTCTATCTGTGTATCTAGGAACAAGTTGGATTTCTCAGTAAAGCCTGACTTATTCAGTCAGGGGAGGGTTGGCAACTTGTGGCCTGGGGGGCAAATACAATCAAGGGGTCCATTTCAACTGTCGTTCCAGCCCACTGTCCCAGCTCATCCCCTTTTGTTCATTTTAAACTTGTTATTAATGCTGTGAAGACAAATGATACCACAGAGGTTACAACTGGAATGGGGCTGCACTAGTGATAATAGAGAGCATACAGTTCAAATGGAGTTACACTAGAGATAACATAGAGCTTACAATTGAATGGAAGCTAGACTAGTGATACCACAGAGCTTAAAATTTAAAGCTGCACTAGTGATACCATAGAGCTTACAATGGCAATGGGTTATGCTATTAGAGGTACCACTAGCTCAGTGGTATCACTAGTGCAGCTCCATTTAAGTTGTAAGCTTTGTGATATCACTAGTGCAGCTCCATTTCAATTGTAAGCTCTGTGGTGTCACTAATGTAGCTCCATTTCAATTGTAAGCTCAGTGGTATCACTAGTGCAGCTCCGTTTAAGTTGTAAGCTTTGTGATATCACTAGTGCAGCTCCATTTCAATTGTAAGCTCTGTGGTGTCACTAATGTAGCTCCATTTCAATTGTAAGCTCTGTGGTATCACTAGTGTGGCTCCATTTACAGCAGCAAGAAGGAGATTGAATGAGGCAGTGGCCCACCAGCCCAGACCTATGACCGGCCCAGGGGGCAATTGCCCCTCTGCCTCCCAGGCCAGCCCTCCTCTGTATTCAGGATAATACAAGTACTGATATGCGTATCGCTATGGGCATAATTATTTGGGGGCACTTTAATTTGATTGAAAATTCTGGTGTAACTCTATGGCCCGTATGTTCAAAGGGATAACGACAAGAAAATGTTGTATACAATCCAATAAAAAATGCACTGTCGCTCATTTTTTATGCCAGGATCCAGGCACACTTCTCTCTCTGGTGTTTAGAGCTCCATCTGGAAGCCATTTTGTTGTAGCCCAGCAGAAGCATCACTTCCTGTCACAGTAGGCAATGGGCAACTCTACTTCTAGTGTTCAGACTGCTGTGTTCCGGAGTCTTCATTACACATACCTCCCAAGAGTCCCTCTTTAGGAGGGACAGCCCCTCTTTTGGACCCAAATCCCCCTGTCCCTCTTTTCCACCCTGATGTCCCTCTTTTTATCAGATCAGATTGCACGGTGTATGGATATACATGTGTAATATAGCTCTACAGCAATAAAACTCATATTATTGTTTGTTTAAATGTTAGTATATGTGTTTATAAATTAGTCTGTGTAAATAAATACTTAGATCTTGTTATAAGTCATTTATTAGGTTACACAAGGAGGTATCAATAGGTCATGAAATAGCCTAAAAATTCTCGGTAACGTCCCTCCCACCAGCCACACCCCAGCAACATCCCCTAAAACACAATTGTCCCTCTTTGGCAATTTGAAATGTTGGGAGGTATGATTCCAGGACTTTGTATTGTCCTGAAAAAGGCTGCCTGGGACATGGGGCACACATTTAAAATCAGGGAAGGTCCTGGGCAATTCAGGACATGTGGTGACCCTGCTAGGAACTCATTGGGGACACCTGTGATGCTTCTGGGGGATATAATTGACGAGATTTGTATCAAAAAGAGGTGGGCTTAGTCTTTAGTGGGGACAGGACTTAATGAGCGTCACATGTCTACTCCTTCCTTAAATGCTAGAGGACCCAATTGTAGACTTCTCCAGCAATCAAGGGGTTAATAGAGAGTTCCTGATTAATTGCATGTATATAAGTGTATCACCCTGGTGTCCCTGTGTAGGAGATCAGACTGTGTGGTGTGTATAGAAGTGTATCACCCTGGTGTCCCTGTGTGTAGGAGATCAGGCTGTGTGGTGTGTATATAAGTGTATCACCCTGGTGTCCCTGTGTTTAGGAGATCAGACTGTATAGTGTGTATATAAGTGTATCACCCTGGCATCCCTGTGTTTAGGAGATCAGACTGTGTAGTGTGTATATAAGCGTACCACCCTGATGTCCCTATGTTTAGGAGATCAGACTGCGTGGTATGTATAGAAGTGTATCACCCTGGTATCCCTGTGTTTAGGAGATCAGACTGTGTGGTGTGTAAATATGTGTATCACCCTGATGTCCCTGTGTTTAGGAGATCAGACTGTGTGTGTATATAAGTGTATCACCCTGGTGTCCCTGTGTTTAGGAGATCAGACTGTGTGGTGTGTAAATATGTGTATCACCCTGATGTCCCTGTATTTAGGAGATCAGACTGTGTGGTGTGTATATAAGTGTATCACTCTGGTGTCCCTGTGTTTAGTAGATCAGACTGTATGGTGTATATAAGTGTATCACCCTGGTGTCCCTGTGTTTAGGAGATCAGACTGTGTGGTCTGTATATAAGTGTATCACCCTGATGTCCCTGTGTTTAGGAGATCAGACTGTGTGTGTGTGTATATAAGTGTATCACCCTGATGTCCCTGTGTTTAGGAGATCAGACTGTGTGTGTATATAAGTGTATCACCCTGGTGTCCCTGTATTTAGGAGATCAGACTGTGTGGTGTGTATATAAGTGTATCACCCTGGTGTCCCTGTGTTTAGTATATCAGACTGTATGGTGTATATAAGTGTATCACCCTGGTGTCCCTGTGTTTAGGAGATCAGACTGTGTGGTGTGTATATAAGTGTATCACCCTGGTGTCCCTGTGTTTAGGAGATCAGACTGTGTGGTGTGTATATAAGTGTATCACCCTGGTGTCCCTGTGTTTAGGAGATCAGACTGTGTGGTGTGTGTATATAAGTGTATCACCCCGGTGTCCCTGTGTGTGTAGGAGATCAGACTATGTCGTGTGTATATAAGTGTATCACCCTGGTGTCCCTGTGTTTAGGAGATCAGACTGTGTGGTGTGTATAGAAGTGTATCACCCTGGTGTCCCTGTGTTTAGTATATCAGACTGTATGGTGTATATAAGTGTACCTCCCTGGTGTCCTTGTGTTTAGGAGATCAGACTGTGTGGTGTGTATATATGTGTATCACCCTGATGTCCCTGTGTTTAGGAGATCAGACTGTGTGGTGTGTATATAAGTGTATCACCCTGGTGTCCCTGTGTTTAGGAGATCAGACTGTGTAGTGTGTATATAAGTGTATCACCCTGATGTCCCTGTGTTTAGGAGATCAGACTGTGTGGTGTGTATATAAGTGTATCACCCTGGTGTCCCTGTGTTTAGGAGATCAGACTGTGTAGTGTGTATATAAGTGTATCACCCTGATGTCCCTGTGTTTAGGAGATCAGACTGTGTGGTGTGTATATAAGTGTATCACCCTGCTGTCCCTGTGTTTAGGAGATCAGACTGTGTGGTGTGTATAGAAGTGTATCACCCTGGTGTCCCTGTATTTAGGAGATCAGACTGTGTGGTGTGTATATAAGTGTATCACCCGGGTGTCCCTGTGGTTAGGAGATCAGACTGTGTGGTGTGTATAGAAGTGTATCACCCTGGTGTCCCTGTGTTTAGTATATCAGACTGTATGGTGTATATAAGTGTACCTCCCTGGTGTCCTTGTGTTTAGGAGATCAGACTGTGTGGTGTGTATAGAAGTGTATCACTCTGGTGTCCCTGTGTTTAGGAGATCAGACTGTGTGGTGTGTATAGACGTGTATCACCCTGGTGTCCCTGTGTGTAGGAGATCAGACTGTGTGGTGTGTATAGAAGTGTATCACCCTGATGTCCCTGTGTTTAGGAGATCAGACTGTGTGGTGTGTATATATGTGTATCACCCTGATGTCCCTGTGTTTAGGAGATCAGACTGCGTGGTGTGTATATATAAGTGTATCACCCTGGTGTCCCTGTGTTTAGGAGATCAGACTGTGTGGTGTGTATATATGTGTATCACCCTGATGTCCCTGTGTTTAGGAGATCAGACTGTGTGTGTATATAAGTGTATCACCCTGATGTCCCTGTATTTAGGAGATCAGACTGTGTGTGTGTATATAAGTGTATCACCCTGGTGTCCCTGTGTTTAGGAGATCAGACTGTTTGGTGTGTATAGAAGTGTATTACCCCGGTGTCCCTGTGTTGAGGAGATCAGACTGTGTGGTGTGTATAGAAGTGTATCACCCTGGTGTCCCTGCGTTTAGGAGATCAGACTGTGCAGTGTGTATATAAGTGTATCACCCTGGTGTCCCTGTGTTTAGGAGATCAGACTATGTGGTGTGTATATAAATGTATCACCCTGGTGCCCCTGTGTTTAGGAGATCAGACTGTGTGGTGTGTATATAAGTGTATCACCCTGGTGTCCCTGTGTTTAGGAGATCAGACCGTGTGGTGTGTATATAAATGTATCACATTGCTCCACAGCAAGAAAACTCACATTAATGTTTGTTTAAACGTCAGTATCTGTGTTTCTAAATGAATCTGTGGAAATAAAATACTTTGGTTTTGCTCTAAATCATTTATTCAGTTACACAAAGAGGTGTCAATAGGTCATGAAATAAAGGTAATTAATGCCCCGTTCACCAGCCACACCCCCACCAACACCACATAAAGCAACATTGTCCCAATTTGGCCATTTGAAATGTTGACAGGTTTTAGTTAATTAGCTAAACTTATTATAGGATGACAGGCCCACTATAAGGACCAGAAGTGAATGCACTGTGCACCCCTGTGGTTCTTAAAAGGTTAATCAAAGATTAAAATGAAAAAAAAAAATATAAAAGAAACGTTAAAAATCTCACTTAAAGTAGAGGTAACATCAGAAAATCCTAATGGCCGCTATGAGTTTAAATTAAAGGGATAACATTTTCAGTCAGTCCTGGATGTCTCATGTCCACTACATTTGCCTGCAGTTTTTAACCCCTTAAGAACCAGTGGCATGTCAGGACCTGTTTCCTTGCCTATAGGACTAGTAACGGTCCTGGCACATCACGTATTTTGTGCTCACAGCGCTCCCGAGGGAACTATGCACAGATTAGCCGGTGTGAAATTGACCGCAGCAAGATAGGAATGGTCTTTCTCAGACCCCCGATTGGCGCGTGGGTATATGTCATCAGTTACGTGTCCCGGTGCACCAAAGCCCACTATGCGGTCCTTAATCACAGTCCACACCTCGGATCTCTGGTTCTTAAGGGGGTTAAAAACTGAAGCTGGCACAGTGCTTGAGCCCACTTAAGTACTTAAGGATCCTAGAGGTGTGCCAGGTTGTCATGGCCGCCTCCTGTACATAACATCTAGGACTGATTAACCCCTTAAGCTCCGGCGCACGCGTGCAGCCGGTGCTTAAAGTGATAGTAATGTTTCAAAATAACAGCAGCTCCAATTAGTCTTCATAGTATTTGGGCCATGGAGAGGGTTATTTCAATACTGTCAGAGTTGTAGTAAAAGCATAATTGAATGATAAAGTAACCCCCTACAGACCCTTTTACCTAGTGTAAGTTGCCTCCCCTTAGATGTGGAATCTGGTCTCTTGACCGGACAGGTCACAGCAAAGGACAATCTTCTTACTGTGATCATAAGGAAAACCCTGCCCCCCCCCTTGACAGTTTTTCCGGTTTTCCCTTATGTTCTCTGAAGATTGTCCCTCTCTGTGATCCATCCGGACAGTCTTCTTGCTCTGAGGTGAGCAGTATTACATCAGTAAAAGGGGCAGGAGGGGGATACTTTATCATTCAATTACTCTTGTACTACAACTCTGACAGAATTGAAATAACACTCTCCATGGCCCAAATACTGTGATGATTAATTGGAGCTGCTTTTATTATGAAACATTACTATCCCTTTAATGATCACAGAGCTTTTTTATTTTTTCGCATCGTACTGCGGCAGCACAGAGAGCCCTGAAATCTATGAAATGCCAGGACACCCATGACAATTTCTTAAAGGGTTAAGATGTTATCTGTTGAATCAAAGAGCAAAGGGGAAAAAAATTAAACCTTTGAGTGGCTATGCAATGCGTTGGATACCCCTCTGGAACTCAAAGAGTTAAGATTTTCTTGTAATTTCAGTTGTGGGTTATTATTAGGATGTTTGTCTTCCCCTTTAATTATTCTTCTCTGTGATGTGATGAGCCTCATACTATATATATATATATATATATATATATATATATATATATATATATATATATATATATTACTAGTGTGTATTACTAGTGTAAAAGCCCGTGTACAAGGGCCAAGGTAAAATGCATGAGCTGTGATTTCTATCCCAGAGGTAAAATGCATGAGCTGTGATTCCTATCCCAGAGGTAAAATGCATGAGTTGCGATTCCTATCCCAGACGCAAAATGCGTGAGTTGTGATTTCTATCCCAGAGGTAAAATGCGTGAGTTGTGATTCCTATCTCAGAGGTAAAATGCATGAGCTGTGATTTCTATCCCAGAGGTAAAATGCGTGAGTTGTGATTCCTATATCAGAGGTAAAATGCATGAGTTGTGATTCATTAGGGTATATGTGTGTGTGTGTATATATATATATATATATATATATATATATATATATATATATATGTACATACATATACTCTAAGGAATCACAAATCTTGCATTTTGCCTCTGAAATAGAAATCACAACTCACGCATTTTACCTCTGGGATAGGAAGCACAACTCACGCATTTTACCTCTGGGTTAGGAAGCACAAATCATGCATTTTACCTCTGATATAGGAGTCACAAGTCATGCATTTTACCGGTGGGATAGAAATCACAAGTTATGTATTTTACCTCTGGGATAGGAAGCACAACTCATGCATTTTACCTCTGGGATGGAAATCACAACTCACGCATTTTCCCTCTGGGATAGGAAGCACAACTCATGCATTTTACCTCTGATATTGGAATCACAACTCATGCATTTTACCGGTTGGATAAAAAATGAATGGCAAAAAATTAAATTCTGATAATGTTGGGTCCTTGTTATCTGAAACAGATGAGATGGTCAGTGGGGACAGAGAGAAAGCAGATATTTTAAATAATTTCTTTTCTTCTGTTTTTTTCCAAGGAAGACCCAAAGGACAAGAATCTGCAAACTACTTTTACAGAACACTCACAGCAAGCATGGGATAGGCTAACACAAGAAAAAGTGTTAAAACAAAGCCCCGGGGCCGGATGGTATACACCCACAGACTGTTATTTTTGATTTTCAGGGATTCTTTTATTTCAGGTATGGTGCCCACGGATTGGAGTAAAGCAGATGTGGTGCCCATATTTAAAAAGGGATCAAAATCACAGCCAGGAAATTATAGACCTGTAAGCTTGACATCTGTGGTAGGGAAGCTGTTTGAAGGATCGCTAAGGGAATATATTCAAGAATTCAGCTTGAACAGGAATATCATTAGCAGGAGCCAACATGGCTTTGTAAAAGACAGGTCTTGTCAAACTAACTTGATTGCATTTTATGAAAATGTGAGTAAAAAGGGACATTGACTCATGGGAGGAAGATATTATTATGCCTCTTTACAGGTCCATGGTAAGACCCCACCTAGAATATGCTGTTCAATTCTGGGCGCCCTTTCTGAAAAAGGACATTATGGAACTAGAGAAAGTGCAGAGGAGGGCTACACAACTAGTAAGGGGAATGGAAAGTTTTAGCTATGAAGAAAGGCTAGAAAAGTTAAACTTGTACACACTAGAGAACAGCGTCTTAGAGGGGATATGATAACACTATATAAATATGTTCAGGGCCCATACAAAGGGCTCTCTAAAGACCTGTTCATTAACAGAACAGTACAAAGGACAAGGGGTCACTCGCTTAGACTTGAGGAAAGGAGATTTCATCTACAACAGCGGAAGGGTTTCTTTACAGTAAGGACAATAAAGGTATGGAATTCACTGCCTGAGGAGGTGGTGCTATTGAATACATTAGATGCCTTTAAAAAGGGCCTGGAGACTTATTTAAAAGAACATAACATAGAGGGCTATGTACGTTAGTACTGGGATTAATATTTAGTTAGGGCTTGTTGATCCAAGGAGAAATCTGATTTGCATTTGGAATCAAGAAGGAATGTTTCCTCCCATTCAGGGTAGAATTTGAAATTGCTGTATTCAGGGTTTTTTTTTTTTGCCTTTTTTTGGATCAACGATGGTAAATAGTAATAGGAAAAGTGTTGAAATAGATGGATGCAAGTCTTTTTTCAACCTAAATTACTATGTTACTATGTTAATCACAACTCTTGCTTTTTACCTCTGATATAGGAATCACAACTCATGCTTTTTACCTCTGGTATAGGAATCACAACTCATGTATTTTACTGTTGGGATAGAAATCACAACTCCTGCATTTTACTGTTGGGATAGGAATCACAACTCATGTATTTTACCTCTGGGATACGAATCACAACTCATGCATTTTACTGTTGGGATAGAAATCACAACTCCTGCATTTTACTGTTGGGATAGGAATCACAACTCATGTATTTTACCTCTGGGATACGAATCACAACTCATGCATTTTACTGTTGGGATAGGAATCACAACTCATGTATTTTACCTCTGGGATAGGAATCACAGCTCATGCATTTTACTGTTGGGATAGAAATCACAACTCACACATTTTACCTCTGGGATAGGAATCACAACTCATGCATTTTACCTCTGGGATAGGAATCACAGCTCATGCATTTTACTGTTGGGATAGAAATCACAACTCATACATTTTACCTCTGGGATAGGAATCACAACTCATGCATTTTACTGTTGGGATAGAAATCACAACTCATGTATTTTACCTCTGGGATAGAAATCACAACTCATGTATTTTACTGTTGGGATAGGAATCACAACTCATGTATTTTACCTCTGGGATAGGAATCACAACTCATGTATTTTACTGTTGGGATAGGAATCACAACTCATGCATTTTACTGTTGGGATAGAAATCACAACTCATGCATTTTTAGCTGGGACAGTTTCCTATATGAAAGGGGCTTTATAATGATAATGGTCGAGTGAGGGACCCAGTATACCTGTATTTTGCTCTACGAATCCTAACTGTTTTCTCAATTTTTTGTATGGGACATCCTATATACAGTAGGGTCTAAAAGTCTGAGTTCACCATCACCAACTAATTTTATTTGATTATATAATAAAGGTAATAAAATATCGTAATCAGTTTTTACTTATTATTCAGGAATATATTATTTATCACTGAGACAAATCAATGCTCTATCTCTTTTATGTGAAACTGCTATTTATATGAATATCCTCTTCACACACCATTTGTTTATACATTTTCAAAAGTTTCATGTGAGCAGACAGCCGCCTGACAGGCTATCACCACACTGTGTAAATCCTACAATTAATGCAGAACTATTATCCTTAAATAAATTATCCCTATTTAATTGTTCATAGCTTCTTAATAATGGAAATAGAGTAGTAATATTTTGCATTTGTAAAGATAATATCTTACACAACTTACATCAGAGGGACAGCACAGACATCTTGCGGAAGAGTGATCAATGCACCTGCGCTGTTGATCCCTGTCTGTATGCTGATTGGTTCTTTGGTTATTTGCCAAAGGGGGAGTTGCATTGTATCTTAAAGGCAGGGCTCAAAATTTCCACTCACCACTAGCCAATGGCGAGTGAAAATTTAGCCCTGGCGAGTAGAAATTTAGCCCTGGTGGGTATGTTTTGGCTTGCAGTGGCGAGTAACTTTTCAGGTCTGGCTTGTAGCAAAGGACTTCAAATTTTAAGCCCTGTTAAAGGGATAGTAATACTTCGTTTTATCTTTATTTTATTTTGTAGGCATTAAAAAAACATGAAGAACGATATAAGTCTTATCTCTCAAACCTTTATGGTTTATGAGATATTCACAAGCAAAGTTTCCCCTCCTGTCCCTTTTACCTAGTGTAAGCCATCTCTTCTCAGATGTGGAATGCAGTCCATAGACCAGACAGAAAACAGAAGGGGACAATCTTCTTCCTATGAGAACAATGAAAGTCCTGCCCCCCTTGACAAGTTTTTCAGGTTTTTCCCTTATCTTAATTGAAGATTGTCCCTCTCTGCAGTCTACCTGGGCACCTCCCTTCTGATCTGGCTGAGCAGTGTTACATCAGTAAAAGGGGAGGGAGGGGGATACTTTGTCATTGAATTACTCTTGAACTACAACTCTGACAGAATTGAAATAACACTCTCCAAAGTCCAAATACTATGATGATTAATTAGAGCTGCTTTTATTATGAAACATTACTATCACTTTAAAGTCTAAAAGGTACAGGCAGGAACAGACAGCTCAGGAGCACAGATCTCTCTTTGGCAAGATGTCTGTGTTGTCCCACTGATGTAAGTTGCACATGATGTTATGATTCCAACTCATGCCAGCAATTAAGCAATGTTATTACGCTATTTCCATGATTAAAGGGATTGTAATATCTAAGATGTGTAAAAAGTAATATTGTAGAGAATAAAAAAAGAAATCCATCTATGCTATTCCTATTTCTCAAACCTTTATGGTTTGAGCGATAGAACATTTTAAAGTTCTCCCTCCCTGATGCCAGCTGTAAAGCTAAAAGAAGGAGATCCGTGTTGGTTGACTCGAGGAGGCTCTTCAGCAGAGCCGCAATAGCGATATTTAAAAAGAACTACTTCATTGGCATGGTCTACAAAGTGTGCCTGGTTTGCAAGCACACTTTGTAGACCATTCCAGTGAAGTAGTTATTTTTAAATATCGTTCTTTCGGCTATGCTGAAGAGCCATCTGCTGGTCCTGGGACCAGGATCTCCTGCTTTCAGCTTACAGCTGGGACAGGGAAAGGGGAGGGAGGGGGTAACAGGGACAGACTGGGAATAAAAAACAGCCCTGGAAAAATTTGCTTACCAGCCCCATAGCATTGCGTCATTAAACCAGCCCCATAGCACTGCTTCATTATACCAGCCCCATAGCACTACGTCATTATACCAGCCCCATAGCACTGTTTCATTATACCAGCCCCATAGCATTGCATCATTATACCAGCCCCATAGCACTGCATCATTATACCAGCCCCATAGCACTGCTTCATTATACCAGCCACATAGCATTGCGTCATTATTCCAGCCCCATAGCATTGCTTCATTATACCAGCCCCATAGCACTGCATCATTATACCAGCCCCATAGCACTGCATCATTATACCAGCCCCATAGCAGTGCGTCATTATACCAGCCCCATAGCACTGCGTCATTATACCAGCCCCATAGCACTGCTTCATTATACCAGCCCCATAGCATTGCATCATTATACCAGCCCCATAGCACTGCATCATTATACCAGCCCCATAGCACTGCTTGATTATACCAGCCCCATAGCATTGCGTCTTTATACCAGCCCCATAGCATTGCTTCATTATACCAGCCCCATAGCACTGCGTCATTATACCAGCCCCATAGCACTGCATCATTATACCAGCCCCATAGCACTGCGTCATTATACCAGCCCCATAGCACTGCGTCATTATACCAGCCCCATAGCACTGTGTCATTATACCAGCCCCATAGCACTGCTTCATTATACCAGCCCCATAGCATCGCATCATTATACCAGCGCTATAGCATTGCATCATTATACCAGCCCTATAGCATTGCTTCATTATACCAGCCCCATAGCATTGCTTCATTATACCAGCCCCATAGCACTGCTTCATTATACCAGCACCATAGCACTGCATCATTATACCAGCCCCATAGCACTGCTTCATTATACCAGCTCCATAGCACTGTGTCATTATACCAGCCCTATAGCATTGCTTCATTATACCAGCCCCATAGCACTGCGTCATTATACCAGCCCTATAGCATTGCTTCATTATACCAGCACCATAGCACTGCATCATTATACCAGCCCCATAGCATTGCGTCATTATACCAGCCCCATAGCACTGCTTCATTATACCAGCACCATAGCATTGCGTCATTATACCAGCCCCATAGCATTGCGTCATTATACCAACCCCATAGCATTGCTTCATTATACCAGCCCTATAGCACTGCGTCATTATACCAGCCCCATAGCACTGCGTCATTATACCAGCTCTATAGCATTGCGTCATTATACCAGCCCTATAACATTGCTTCATTATACCAGCCCTATAGCATTGCGTCATTATACCAGCCCTATAGCATTGCGTCATTATACCAGCTCTATAGCATTGCGTCATTATACCAGCCCTATAGCATTGCTTCATTATACCAGCCCCATAGCACTGCGTCATTATACCAGCCCCATAGCATTGCGTCATTATACCAGCCCTATAACATTGCTTCATTATACCAGCCCTATAGCATTGCGTCATTATACCAGCCCTATAACATTGCTTCATTATACCAGCTCTATAGCATTGCGTCATTATACCAGCCCTATAACATTGCTTCATTATACCAGCCCTATAGCATTGCGTCATTATACCAGCCCTATAGCATTGCGTCATTATACCAGCTCTATAGCATTGCGTCATTATACCAGCCCTATAGCATTGCTTCATTATACCAGCCCCATAGCATTGCGTCATTATACCAGCCCCATAGCATTGCGTCATTATACCAGCTCTATAGCACTGCGTCATTATACCAGCCCCATAGCACTGCGTCATTATACCAGCCCCATAGCATTGCTTCATTATACCAGCCCCATAGCATTGCGTCATTATACCAACCCCATAGCATTGCTTCATTATACCAGCCCTATAGCACTGCGTCATTATACCAGCCCCATAGCACTGCGTCATTATACCAGCTCTATAGCATTGCGTCATTATACCAGCCCTATAACATTGCTTCATTATACCAGCCCTATAGCATTGCGTCATTATACCAGCCCTATAGCATTGCGTCATTATACCAGCTCTATAGCATTGCGTCATTATACCAGCCCTATAGCATTGCTTCATTATACCAGCCCCATAGCACTGCGTCATTATACCAGCCCCATAGCATTGCGTCATTATACCAGCCCTATAACATTGCTTCATTATACCAGCCCTATAGCATTGCGTCATTATACCAGCCCTATAACATTGCTTCATTATACCAGCTCTATAGCATTGCGTCATTATACCAGCCCTATAACATTGCTTCATTATACCAGCCCTATAGCATTGCGTCATTATACCAGCCCTATAGCATTGCATCATTATACCAGCTCTATAGCATTGCGTCATTATACCAGCCCTATAGCATTGCTTCATTATACCAGCCCCATAGCATTGCGTCATTATACCAGCCCCATAGCATTGCGTCATTATACCAGCCCTATAACATTGCTTCATTATACCAGCCCCATAGCATTGCGTCATTATACCAGCCCCATAGCATTGCGTCATTATACCAGCTCTATAGCATTGCGTCATTATACCAGCCCTATAGCATTGCTTCATTATACCAGCCCCATAGCATTGCGTCATTATACCAGCCCCATAGCATTGCGTCATTATACCAGCCCCATAGCACTGTGTCATTATACCAGCACCATAGCACTGCATCATTATACCAGCCCCAGAGCACTGCGTCATTATACCAGCCCTATAGCAGAATTGCATTTTTTTCTTCTTCATAAAAGGGGAAACCATGTATTTTAAAACACATTTAAATGCCACCACCAGAGCAATAAAGTTAGATGTCACCATAAGGCAATACAGAGTTATGTGCCACCACCAGAGAAATAGAGTTATATATATATATATATATATATATATATATATATATATATGTATACATATACCACCTTTTGACTCTTGATTGCCCCCTTTCGCCTCTTTCTCCCCCTCTTGACTCTTGAGCCCTCTCCTTTTGCCTTTTTCTCTCCCTTTTGATCCCCCTTTCTACACCTCTTTGCCTCTTGGTTCCTCCCTCCTTTTGCCTGTTGATCCCCCCTTCTTTTGCCTCTTTTATCCCACTCCTGACCCCCCTCTGCCTCTTCCCGCTCTTGATTCCCCCCTCTTGCCTAGTTGCCTTTCATTAAATCTCTTGATCCTTTTGTCATTCTCCCCCTCTTGATCCCCCACCTCTTTCGCCCCTTTTGCCTCTTTCTCCCTCTCTTGAGCCTCCTACTTTTGCCTTTTTCTCA
>CM074724.1:20422999-20687999 GCA_037306005.1 Rhinophrynus dorsalis | reverse complement strand
TATTTGTGCTCAGTCTTTCAGAGCAGGTCTAAGCGTCTATAGTCTAAATCAGGCTGTATTCTGTACGTATGAATTGGTTTAAGTTCAAGTGTGCTCGTACACAGCAGCAAGGCTATTGTTTTAGCGCCACTGAATTCCCAAGGACTTTCTTTTCATGTCACAAATAAAAA
The DNA here is from genome assembly GCA_037306005.1 of Rhinophrynus dorsalis. NCBI lineage: Eukaryota > Metazoa > Chordata > Amphibia > Anura > Rhinophrynidae > Rhinophrynus > Rhinophrynus dorsalis. The sequence continues at coordinate 20,687,829 of CM074724.1, read as the reverse complement.
GCAGAAAGTTTAGAACCTGCCATTACTTGTACTCCCTTCCATTCCTCCATACACTTGTCACCTCCATGTAGTAAAGGGATAGCATATAATCAAATATTTCTTCCCCCGATCTGTGCCGAAGAGAAAGATGCGGTAATCAGCAATATTTTAGATTTCTCCCCTTAAAAGGTTCACGTCTAGTGGTTCCTTACAGGGTTAGTAATGTCTTTTTTTTAACCTTTTGAGTGCCAGAGGGGCAACGGAACGCATTGCTTTGCAATGCGTTCCTTACCCCTCTGGCACTCAAAGGGTTAATAAAATCTAATATTGTAGCTATTAGAAAAATAAACTAACTGATGGAAGTCCCGTCTCTCAAACCTTTATAGTTTGAGAGATAGAACATTTTAAAGTCCCCCTCCCCCTTTCACTGACGTCAGCTGTAAAGCTGACAGAGGGAGATCCTGGTACCAGGACCAGCCAGCGGCTCTTCAGTAGAGCCGATATACCTCAGTCTACAAAGAAATACTTCAATGGAACGGTCAACAAAGTGAGCTTGCAAACCAGGTATGCTTTGTAGACCGTTCCAGTGCAGTACTTCTTTTTAAATTGCGGTATTTTGGCTCTGCTGAAGAGCCGCCGTCAGTCGCACAACTTGAATCTCATCAGTGAAAGGGGAGGGGAGGGGGAACTTTAAAGGGACAGTAATACATACTTTTTAAAAATCTTCATTTTGTAGATATTAAAACATTTTGACTAAATGCACAAAGTCACATCTCTAAAACATTTATGGTTTGAGAGATATTCACTGTCAAAGTTCCCACCTCCCTCTCCTTTCCCTACGGGGCAACATTAAAAAACACACTTGGGCGTTGGGGTCACCCCACTCTTCCCCCTCCCTCCTCCCCCTAGTTATGAGGCTATGTTCTATTTAACTGTTTATGGCACTGAGGCCACTCTGACACTCTTCGCCGGTTTATTGGCCGATGCCCTTGAATGGCATATCAACATATTCGGGAGACGTTCCATACGGGAAGTAGCTTCACCAAAGTGCTCAGTTCTTAAAGGGATAGTAATGTTTCATAATAAAAGCAGCTCTAATTAATCATTATAGTATTTGGACTTTGGAGAGTGTTATTTCAATTCTGTAAGAGTTGTAGTACAAGAATAATTCAATGACAAAGTATCCCCCTCCCACCCCTTTTACTGATGTAACAATGTTCAGCCAGATCAGAAGGGAGGTGCCCAGGTAGACTGCAGAGAGGGACAATCTTCAATTAAGATAAGGGAAAAACCTGAAAAACTTGTCAAGGGGGGAAGGGCTTTCATTGTTCTCATAGGAAGAATATTGTCCCCATCTGTTATCTGCCTGGTCTATGGACTGCATTCCACATCTGAAAAGAGATAGCTTACACTAGGTAAAAGGGGCGGGAGGGGAAACTTTCCTTGTGAATATCTCATAAACCATAAAGGTTTGAGAGATAAGTCTTATATCATTCTTCATGTTTTTTAATGGCTACAAAATAAAATAAAGATAAAACAAAGTATTACTATCCCTTTAAATTCAGATATGGCCTACATTACAACCCGGTATATGCCATTCGATAGTGAGGGAGTTGGATCTTGGGTCAGACTGCGTGCTCTGAGCAGAAATTGCATTCACAACACTAATGTATTTAAGTGCAATCATCATACCCAGCGTTCTCCTTCATGTTAATAAGGAGCTCCATTGTCATTACACTGTTTTGTAATCCGCAGTCTGCCTACATGTTTGTAACTTGTTTTAAATGTTACTCAAAAAAGTTATTAAAAATATCAAACAGTTAAAAGTGGAATCATATTAGTACATCCCCTTTGAATAATGAATTAAAGGGATAGTAATACTTCGTTTTATCTTTATTTTATTTTGTAGGCATTAAAAAAAATGAAGAATGATATAAGTCTTAGCTCTCAAACCTTTATGTTTTGAGAGATATTCACAAGCAAAGTTTCCCCTCCTGCCCCTTTTACCTAGTGTAAGCTATCTCTTATCAGATGTTGAATCCAGTCCATAGACCAGACAGATAACAGCAGGGACAATCTTCTTCATATGAGAACAATGAAAGCCCTGCCCCCCTTGACAAGTTTTTCAGGTTTTTCCTTTATCTTAATTGAAGATTGTCCCTCTCTGCAGTCTACCTGGGCACCTCCCTTCTGATCTGGCTGAGCAGTGTTACATCAGTAAAAGGGGCGGAAGGGGGACACTTTGTCACTGAATTACTCTTGAACTACAACTCTGACAGAACTGAAATAACACTCTCCAAAGTCCAAATACTATGATGATTAATTAGAGCTGCTTTTATTATGAAACATTACTATCCCTTAAATGTGTATATTTATATAGCAGTGCAAGTGTACCAGCGTTTTACAATTTAAGGGTTTAGAAAATACAGGATTACAAGTGCTTTGCAGAGTGACTCACTGGAAGTGAGGTCTCTGCCCGAAGGCTTACCATCTATTGTTTCTGTAAGGACAGGATTTAAAATAATCCCATGAATAACTGAGGCAATTTGCAAGTGCGTTGCAATGACTTACATTCCAAAGGGTTAATTCTGGAGGTATAGGCAGAGACGTCTAGGAACAGGTTGCAGGAGTTCCAATAAAATATACAATGGTGCATATGTTTCAGTGTAAATAGTGATATTGGCGCACTCATTTTAAAATGGAAAAAATACTAATATGTAACACGTACGGGCTTCTATAACAAACTATAAAACCTCCACTTTGAGTTTCCTAAAAATAGGGAAAAAGCAAACAAAAAAACAGTTTAACATCCATAATTTTAGATATTATATAAGATAGCCCTTAGAGACTATTTAAAATGGAATGAGAACATATACATTTATTAACACTCCAAGTTGCAACATTTAAAACATTGCTAAAAAAATCCTCTGCGGCCTCAGTATTCTATATATAAAAATTGTATATACTAAATGCAATTTATATATACATCTCTAAATATATTGGAGCAGACAGTCAGGCCCACACACGCAATATTTTGTTTTATGTTTTCAAGAAATCACTGATTATTTTACCATTGGATATATATTAGGTTTATACGATACCGAGGCACAAGGAATTATTAAACACATATGGATTTTCGGATTTCATTGTAATAACATATTATATTTAGCATTTTTTTTAACCATTAGGGTCCTGTTTTAATATGTTAAAATCACTTATATTTTTGGATTGTTTTACTTTTTATTTAAAGGCTATTATATATTTGTTCATTGTGTCTTATTTTGTTAATATATTGATGGCGGGACCACAGCATATCTCCCAAGTGTCCTTCTTTAGGAGGGACAATCCCTCTTTTAGACCCAAATCCCCCTGTCCCTCTTTCCCATCTTGATGTCCCTCTTTTTAGGAAATCAGATTTCCCAGAAAATGTTCCTGTGTTTAGGAGATCAGACTGTGTGGTGTGTATAGAAGTGTATCACCCTGGTGTCCCTGTGTTTAGGAGATCAGACTGTGTGGTGTGTATAGAAGTGTATCACCCTGGTGTCCCTGTGTTTAGGAGGTCAGACTGTGTGGTGTGTGTATATAAGTGTATCACCCTAGTGTCCCTGTGTTTAGGAGATCAGACTGTGTTGTGTGTATATAAGTGTATCACCCTGATGTCCCTGTGTTTAGGAGATCAGACTGTGTTGTGTGTATATAAGTGTATCACCCTGATGTCCCTGTGTTTAGGAGATCAGACTGTGTGGTGTGTATAGTAGTGTATTACCCTGATGTCCCTGTGTTTAGGAGATCAGACTGTGTGGTGTGTATATAAGTGTATCACACTGGTGTCCCTGTGTTTAGGAGATCGGACTGTGTGGTATGTATATAAGTGTATCACCCTGGTGTCCCTGTGTTTAGGAGATCAGATTGTGTGGTGTGTATAGAAGTGTATCACTCTGGTGTCCATGTGTTTAGGAGATCAGACTGTGTGGTATGTATAGAAGTATATCACCCTGGTGTCCCTGTGTTTAGGAGATCAGATTGTGTGGTGTGTATAGACGTGTATCACACTGGTGTCCATGTGTTTAGGAGATCAGACTGTGTGGTGTGTATATAAGTGTATCACCCTGGTGTCCCTGTGTTTAGGAGATCAGACTGTGTGGTATGTATATAAGTGTATCACCCTGGTGTCCCTGTGTTTAGGAGATCAGACTGTGTGGTGTGTATATAAGTGTATCACCCTGGTGTCCCTGTGTTTAGGAGATCAGACTGTGTGGTGTGTATATAAGTGTATCACCCTGGATTCCCTGTGTTTAGGAGATCAGATTGTGTGGTGTGTATATAAGTGTATCACCCTGGTGTCCCTGTGTTTAGGAGATCAGACTGTGTGGTGTGTATATAAGTGTATCACATTGCTCCACATCAATAAAACTCACATTATTGTTTGTTTAAACATCAGTAAATATGTTTATAAATTAGTCTGAGTAAATAAAATACTTTCGTCTTGTTATAAGTCATTTATTAGGTTATACAAAGAGCTGTCAATAGGTCATGAAATAGCTTAACAATTCTCATAATGCCCCGCCCACCAGCCACGACCCCAGCAACACCCCCTAAAACACAAGTGTCCCTCTTTGGCAATTTTAAATGTTGGGAGGTATGCCACAGATACACTTAAGAGAGGACAATGAATGTGTCTCTCAATGTGTGGATGTGTCTGCTCTAATATATTTAGAGATATAATTATAAACTGCATTTAGTATATATACTCTTTTTTATACATAGAATACTGCTACGGCAGAGGTTTTTTTTTTAGCAGTGTATTAAATGTTGTAACCTGGAATATTAATAAATATATATGTCGCCATTCCATTTTAATTAGCTTCTAAGTGTTATCCTATGTAATACATAAAATTAGATGATTTAAAGATTGTATCTTTATTAAAAAGAAAACGTGCTACAGTTCTCGGAGGGGAAAAAAACAGGAAAGTAAACACACTTTTTTTGTACGCAGATAGCAAAACAGGATCAACTCTACAGCAAACCAACTGCACTATGAACGCATAGATTTATCAGTGCAAATGTTTAGTAAATCCGGAGCAAAACATCTGTATCTAAAAGGGAAAGTGTATGAATTTGTCAAAACAGCAAATTTTCTGTTCTTATACATTAGTTAACTCTTTAAAGGGATAGTAATGTTTCATAATAAAAGCAGCTCTAATTAATCATCATAGTATTTGGACTTTGGAGAGTGTTATTTCAATTCTGTCAGAGTTGTAGTTCAGGAGTAATTCAATGACAAAGTATCCCCCTCCCGCCCCTTTTACTGATGTAACACCATACCTCCCAAGTGTCCCTCTTTTAGACCCAAATCCCTCTGTCCCTCTTTTCCACCTTGATGTCCCTCTTTTTAGTAAATCAGATTGTGTGGCTTGTATATAAATGTATCACATTGTTCCACAGCAATAAAAATCACGTTAATGTTTGTTTAAATGTCAGTATATGTGTGTATAAATTAGTCTGTGTAAATAAAATAGTTTGGTCTTGTTATAAGTCATTTATTAGGTTACACAAGAAGGTATCAATAGGTCATGAAACAGCATAAAAATTCTCGGTAATGCCCCACCTGCCTGCCACGCCCACATCAACACCCCCTAAAACACAAGTGTCCCTCTTTGGCAATTTCAAATGTTGAGAGGTATGTAACACTGCTCAGCCAGAGCAGAAGGGAGGTGCCCAGGTAGACTGCAGAGAGGGACAATCTTCAATTAAGATAAGGGAAAAAGCTGAAAAACTTGTCAAGGGGGGCAGGGATTTCATTGTTCTCATAGGAAGAAGATTGTCCCCTTCTGTTATCTGTCTGGTCTATGGACTGGATTCCACATCTGAGAAGAGATGGCTTACACTAGGTAAAAGGGGCAGGAGGGCAAACTTTGCTTGTGAATATCTCTCAAACCATAAAGGTTTGAGAGATAAGACTTATATCGTTCTTCACGTTTTTTATGCCTACAAAATAAAATAAGATAAAACGAAGTATTACTATCCCTTTAAGGAGCAGATGTGCAACACATTGCCAAGCAATGCATTGCACGTATCTCTGGTCCTTACAGGGATAACCCTTTGGGAGCCAGAGAGGTATCCAACGCATTGCAACGCAATGCGTTGGATACCTCTCTGGCACTCAAAGGGTTAAAAGTCATGCACCGGTCCATCTGGGTATGTACTAGGGCGTATGAATGATTTAGTGCAGTTTTTGAACCGCAGTTCTCCTATGCCTCTCACAGTGCTCAGCGCAGGTGAATGAATCAGACCCAAAGATTCACTCAGTCATGGAAATCAAGAACACCTGTCCTGTTAAAGGGATAAAAATATTTCACAAATACAGCATCTCCAATTAATCTTCATAGTATTTGGGCCATATTATTTAATTACTGTCAGAGTTGTGGTTCAAAAGTAATTGAATGATAAAGTATCCCCCTCCCGCCCCTGTTACCTAGTGTAAGCCGCCTCCCCTCAGATGTGGAATCTGGTCTCTTGACCGGACAGATCACAGCAAGGGACAATCTTCTTACTGTGAGAACAATGAAAGCCCTGTCCCCTTGACAGGTATTTCAGGTCTTTCCTTGTGATCACTGAAGATTGTCCCTTTCTGAGATACATCCGGACATTCTTGCTGCTCTGAGGTGAGCAGTGTTACATCAGTAAAAGGAGCGGGAGGGGGATACTTTATCATTCAATTACTCTTGTACTACAACTCTGACAGTACTGAAATAACACTCTCCACGGCCCAAATACTATGAAGATTAATTGGAGCTGCTGTTTTTGTTTAAACATTACTATCCCTTTCAGGGGACTGGATGAACGTGGTTGATAAACTCTACTTTAGTGCATACTGGTGCAAGCACTCTGCTGTTGTTATGTAGAAGTAACGTGTCCTAAAAATACCTTCCCATGGCCAGAAAATCCCAATGGCCCCTATGAATCCTGTCCTTTTGTTTTCTTCCAAAGATAACTTCTTTAAAAAGTCCTAGATATCTTCTCCAAGAAGGCAGACAGTTGCTGGTGGGTTTTGTTTTTTTTAAACTGAAGCAGGCAGAGAGCAATGTGTTGCGAACATCTCTGGCACTGAAGGGGTTAAGGGCTGCATTTCTGGTCTGTCATATCTGCCTCCATGGATATGACATCTAGGACTAATAATCCTTTTATTTTTTGAATCAAGGAGCAAGGGAGAAACTATTAGGGGCCATTAGGATCTTCTGCCTAAAGTAATGAAAGGATGGGAGGGAGGTATTATTAGGAATTGTTATTAACAAAACTTTAAAGGGAGAGTAATACTTAAAGGGATAATAATACTTAAAACGTAAAAAAAAATATGTTGTAGGGTTTATCCCCCTGAGTAAAACAAGATTACTCCCACTGCTGAAAGGTGTTTCATTCAAAAGTTATTAATTTTCAAAGTTGAATTTTTTAGGTGCAATATCACAGTGGCCTGAAATTGTACAGTGGCGCTGTTGCTACACCATACTATGGAGATTTATGGTCCCAGAACCAGAGCTGTCCATAGGATAGTGTAGCAATAGCGCCACTGTACAATTTCAGGCCACTGTGATATTGCACGTAAAAAATTCAACTTTGAAAATTAATAACTTTTGAATGAAACACCTTTCAGCAGTGGGAGTACTCTTGTTTTACTCAGGGGGATAAACCCTACAACATATATTTCTTTACATTTTAAGTATTACTATCCCTTTAATATGTGAAAAATATATGTTGTAATGTTTGTCCCCTGAGTAAAACAAGGACATTGTCACTGCTGTGAGGTGTTTTATTCACAAGTTATTACAACTCAAGCGTATTTTTTTTAAGGTGCAGTATCACAGTGGCCTGAAATGTTACAGTGGCGCTGTTGCTACAACATCTTATGGACAGCTCTGCGAATATTCACACCTGCGAATATATATTCACACACATATTGGTATTATATACTTGCAATAAGAACAGGTTTTACCTGGCGTTATGATTTAATCCCTAAAACGGGCTTTATTTTTGGCGCAATTAGCGAATTTCTTTATAAATACACTGGGACACAATTCTTATTTGGCCAAGACCATTTCTACTCCACTTTTCGAAAAAGTCAACTAACTGGAGTCAGCACTTAGCAAAATGTCCTTAGATGTTTATACATAAAGTTATGTCGATTTGAAACACGTTTACAGATACTTTCTTTGTAACTCCAGTTTTATACATCTCCCCCAATGTACTTATACATAAATTCACTAATTGCGCCATAAATAAAGGCATTTTTAACCCCTTAGTGACAGCCGCGTTCGTACGCGGCTGTCACGTTAACGCCCGCCGAACATTTTTTTTTTTTTTTTTCAAAGAAGTCCAGAGTCTCCGAGCGGCGTGCAGCCGCACGGAGACGCGGACTTCCGTGACTTACCAGGTACGTCCTCTGTCACTAAGTGACAGTTTCTGCGGGACGTACCTGGTAAGTCATCTGTCGTTAAGGGGTTAAAGGGATTGCAATACTTGCAAATTACTAATCCCCATATTGTAGCTTTTTTTAAAAGAAACTTATTGCCCCCAGTGTCATCTCTCGAACCCTTATGGTTTGAGAGATGATAGCGCTCAAAGTTCCCCCTCCCTCCCCCTTTCCTGACTGAACGCTGACTGCAGGGGAAGCTGTCGTATGACAGTCTTATGTGCATCAGGCGGCTCTGCAGCTGAGCCGAGATCGCGTTTATAAAAAAGAAATCTGTCCACAGGGACTCGAATGTAAAACAACCGCTCTCCCACAACAGCGTTAAAGTGATAGTAATACTTCGTTTTAACTTTATTTTATTTTGTAGGCATTAAAAAAACATGAAGAATGATATAAGTCTTATCTCTCAAACCTTTATGGTTTATGAGATATTCACAAGCAAAGTTTCCCCCTCCCGCCCCTTTTACCTAGTGTAAGCCATCTCTTCTCAGATGTGGAATGCAGTCCATAGACCAGACAGATAACAGAAGGGGACAATCTTCTTCCTATGAAAACAATGAAATCCCTGCCCCCCTTGACAAGCTTTTCAGGTTTTTCCCTTATCTTAATTGAAGATTGTCCCTCTCTGCAGTCTACCTGGGCACCTCCCTTCTGATCTGGCTGAGCAGTGTTACATCAGTAAAAGGGGCGGGAAGGGGGATAGTTTGTCATTGAATTACTCTGGAACTACAACTCTGACAGAATTGAAATAACACTCTCCAAAGTCCAAATACTATGATGATTAATTAGAGCTGCTTTTATTATGAAACATTACTATCCCTTTAACTCACTCCATTTATTAATAAACTGGAACTGTTTTAAAATAATTAAAATGGCCCAATACAGAGTGAACAAGTAGCAATTCTGGAGCAATCCAATTACACAATAAGGAACAAATTAAAGTTCCCATGGATTTTAAAGTGTATTTTTATATCTTAACCCCTAAAGACCGCCGATCGCACATGTGGCCGGCACTTAAGGACCATTTTTTTTATTTCGGCATCTGGTTCAGGGTTTGGAGCCCAGAATTCCATGTCGGTACTGGCACGTCATGGGTCCTTAATGCAAATCTACCCATGACGTGCCAGGACCATCAAGGGTCATTAAGAGGTTAAAGGAACAGTAGTTTTATTGGGTTATATAATTTTAAACCTTTAAGGACCAAGCCTTTTTAGACTAGAGGACCAGAACAATTTGGGCCATTTTTGTCCAACTATATTTTTCCTCCTAACTCATTTAGTTCACCGACACAAATTATATACCATTTTTTTTAGTGTACGTAAGGCTTTCTTTTGATACCACATTTTATATGTAAAAACCACCATTTCTTTTGATAATAAAAAAAAAGAAAAAAATGAAGAAAGCTTTTTATAGGTTTTCATGGAGCAGTCAGTTACAGACTCCCCGACATGATCACAGTGCGCCCTGAGGTGCGCTGCAATCATTTAACCCTTGACATGCCAGGGCCGTCATTGGTCCTTACGGGGTAAAATGTCACGTACTTTCATGTAGTATCTGTAAGATGTAGTTATTTGATGGTAGATGTCTAATTTCCAGTCCTAAACTTGTATTTTAATGCATGTGTAGACACAGTGTGGTTAATTGTTTGTGCAGGGATAATGTTGTTCACGTACTGAGATTGGTACCTACTGATCTTTTATTGAGAAAGGCTGATATCTTGTCTGAGGCCTAGTAACAGGCTCCAGAAACAAAAATAGGGAATGTCAACAGATACTGAATGGAGTACAAAGGATTTAACCCTTTGCGTGCCAAAGAGGGATCCAACGCAATGTGTTTTTTTTTTTTTTTTGATAGATATGGGACCATTTTTTGCACCACAATTGCTTTAATTTTTGATGTTTAGATATACAAGGGCACATTCCTGGAGTCGTTTTGATCCTTTGCAGTGCCAGTGGGCACGAGCATAACTACAGCGAAGGCAGTGGGACAGGACTGGCGTTCAATAGCTTTCAGTTATGCCTCTGGGAAATATTTTTTATTAGGGGCCAAAAAGTTTGCACTGAGGTGCTCTAATTCCTGGTTAAGACACTGCCAGTGGAACATATTTATCAAGTAAAAGTTAGTACTTTTTAGGCAAATCGATTGCATTTTATGAATTGTATGTAGAAAGATAAAAGGGAGATGTACTAATACAATTCTGTGCAAAATCTTGGGCTGAAATTGATTTTCTATTCCTACACCTGGCTAAAGCCAATTTACTAAGCTACTATGGTGGAAAAGTCACCCTTACCTCCTCTTGCGCCAAGTAGAATGGAAGGCGCCTCTGTACCTTACTGCCAAATAATAACGAGGAACAGATGGAACTGGCATAACATTTGATTTGTACTATTTAATATCTCTGATGTCCATTCCCTATTGCACAGCGCTGCGGAATTAGTTGGCGCTATATACTGTAAAGAATAGTAATAATAACTTTATTTTCCTTTGCAGGCTATAGGGGAGGACTTCTGTGCTTGAAGGCATTAAGCCTTTGAGTGCCAGAAAGTATCCCTCTGGAATTCAAAAGGTTAACTCGGTAACGACCGCCAGATCCGGACCACGGCACTTTTTTTTTTTTTTTGCACACTGAGTTCTGTGATGGCCCAGAATTACATGGCGTGACAGGACAATCACCGCTCCTTAACGCCGGACCAACGTGATTGTCATGGCACACCATGTGACGTTAATGGGTTAAAGCCTTAATATGACAGAGTTTGCACACCAGTATGCACTAAAGCTATCTTACGTTGTTGTACATATCCTGAAGTGCATGCACCAGAGTTCTAGGTTAATGCCAGCAGCGCTGTGCTGGCGGATTCATACATTTGTGTACAATAACGCAAAAAAACTATTCCCACCTCAATACAATATTTATAGGATTACCATGTTGGCGCTGTGTTGTATAATAGTGCAGCTGCACCCAGGGGATCAGTATATAAACTGATATCCAAGACACACAAACTTGAACTTTGTTCAAATAATTGATTGATTCCGTCAAAGTGCCAACGTTTCGGCCTATGGGTCTTCCTCAGAAGAGTTGTCAATTCCCCCACAAGGGCACCTTATTGGACAAAAAAAAAATCATCGGTATTAGAAATGATGTACACTGGGGTTTTTAACACAATGCATGCTGGAGAGGTTTCTAAAGCATACTGAAGCAATGCGTGCATTCAAGGGGTTAACAGTCGCTCTTAACCCTTTGAGTGCCAGAGCAATGGTCCACTGGCACTCAAAGGGTTAAATCAATGGAGATTTGTATTTGTCCTCTATGGTGAAATTGGTTTGCTCCAGAATTTGAGACACCAGGGGGTCATGCACTAAGGTGTGATAAAGAGGTGATAACGCAGAGATGATTTCTCCAGTTCCTATGTTATTCTATAGATCCAATGCACTAAGAATTCCAAAGTTGGGGAGATCTTAGTGCATTGGCTCTACAGAATAACATAGGAACTGGAGAAGTGATATCACTGGAGAAGTTATCTCCGCTTTTATCACGCCTTAGTACATCTCCTCCTTGAAAAACGATGCCCCTCTCATAGCAATTTGCATATCTGTAATAATGTTGTTGATGACCCCATTTCCGGCAGCAGGCATCATCACCGAGCAACTCACAAACTTAGCAGCTGGCGATCACCTGAACTGATTTAATGGCAGCGACTCAGTGATGAATGCCCCTTCCTGTGGGGCATATGTATCAAGGAAAGCAGCGGAGCAATTCAGGATCAAAACATATTATTGCTAGTTTTAAAGCCCGTGTACACAGGCCAACACTGGGAGCACTGCAGTCATGCGCAGTACTGACTGCCCGAACGCGCAGTATCTGATACAGAGTGGGGGGCTCCAAATTCAGATCGGAGTCCTTTCTGCGCACCTTCCTGGGACCAGGAGGTCCCAGGAAGGTGCCAGAGAGGACTCCGGTCTGTATTCGGAACGTCCCGCTCCGTATCGGCCATGGTGTGGGCGGTCTGTACTGCGCATAACTGCAGCGCTCGCAGCCGTCTCTACTGCGCATGATGGCTTCTGACAAACATACTTAGCGAATTATTATATAGGATTATTCTTTATACCGCGTCAACTTATCCCGCAGCCTCGTACAATAGGGAATAGACATACTTCACATTATTTATCAAGGCATAAAACTTTTACGTTGTCTGATTTAACCCTTTGAGTGCCGGGGGGGGGTATGCAATGCATTGCGTACCCCCTCTGGCACTCAAAGAGTTAACCCCTACAATGCCAGAGGTCTCTGACACATTGATTTCAATGGGGCATTTAACCCTTTCAGCACCAGAAGGGGTATGCAATGCATTATGATGTGTTACATAGACCCGCCAGCAATCAGATGGTTAACAAAGGTATCCTATCCAGCATTTGTGGTGTTAAAAGCCCCATTTAAAACAATGGGAATCTATGAATCTTTATACGCTCTAGAACGGCTCCACTGTTGTGTTAACCCTTTGAGTGCCAGAAAAGGTATCCAACGCATTGCACTGCTATGCGCAAGATACTTTCGCTGGCACACACTGAGTTAACCCTTTGAGTGCCAGAGGGGTACGGAAAGCATTGCGTTGCAATGCCTTCCATATCCCTCTTGGGCTCAAAGGGTTAATAAAAACGTCCTACTTTCAAATCAGCATTTTTTGCTGATAAATACCCTACATGGTGTTATTATCATTTTACTCCCAGTAAACGTTAATTAAACAATGCCCTCATTTACGTATATATTTTTTTGTAAATATGGTGCAATTTTTTTCTGCGACCCTCCCTCCCAACGCTTTCTATATCACACTCCAACATGTTGGGAAAAAGCTAATTCGTCTCCAAAGGGTTAAAAATGCTATGGTGTCAGGTGCAGAAATCATGAGAAGAAATCGAAAGTTATTCTTCTCTAGGCAATAAAAAAAAAAAAAAGGCGGATATTAACCCCTTGGTGACCACTGCTTGGCAATGCGTAGCAAACCAGACTAGTCCTGGGGGGTTAAATAAATAAACAAAAAAAAAAAGAACAAAACCAAACAAAGACAAACAAGTCTTCTGAGTCTCAAAACACTTTTCCTCTGGCAAATCTGTAGCAATGCCTTCCCCTGATTTGAGCCCTTCCTACATTCAGTAACCACCCCAAAGCCAGCCACACTTCCCTCTCCTTGCCCCTCCTGTCTAACATGATCTGCCATGTTCTCTCCTCCCCTTCCTCCTTCACTTTTTAAAGTGCACTTCTCTTTGTATTAATATTTGTTTCCCAGCTGCCCCCCACACTCCCTGTCCTGTTAACCCCTTATCCCCCACTCATCCTCTCTCTCTCTCTAGATGGACAGTAATTTTTATGTTTTCCTATTTTTGCATTTTTTTTTTGCTGACATTTATTGATGCCAACGTCAGCAGGCTTGTCTCTCCCCTTTGCATGTCATTAAAGTTTCTCCCCCTCCTTCGTGTATGTGAGTGTGTTCCTTTCCGTGTCAATAATCCAGGATCCAGACTCCCCCCCCAGCTCTCTCCCAGCCCCCCCTCCCTCCTCTCCTCTATCTGTCAATCAGAGCCGCCTTTGAACTGGAAAGCTTCCAGTCTAACTTCAACTGAGTCAATTGGGGCGAGCGCTGCTCTATATAGGGCGCTCTCTTTATCTCACTGCTGGCTTGGGGGGCTGAATTTTTTGGGGGTTTCTTTTGGACTCTGCTACGTAATTATTTTCTGTTCCTTCTCTTCTTTTGATCGCTTTTTTTGTGTTTGTATTTCTGGAAAATAAAACGGGGGGAGGGGGGCACCGCAAACTGGACTCTTGTTGGAAACAGCTACACCCCACCCCCCCTTTACCCACAAAGAGGGGGACTTGCCACCCCATGCCCCCTGCCTCCCCCCTCCCTCGCCCCCACGTTGGTCAAGTTGCCTGCCTGGCAGGGTGAGCCGCAGCTGGGACACGCCGGGAGCGGGCAGGGTGAAGAAGAAGGAGAAGAAAACTTTTTTTTGGAGGGTGACCGCGGCTCTGTGCAGGGGGACCGCGGCTCTGTGTGCAGGGGATCGCGGCGCTGTGTGCAGGGGATCGCGCTTGGAAGGGGATCGCGTCGCTGTGTGCTCGCTCTCCCCCTGTGTTCTCCAGTACAAGCCGCGGTTCGGCCGGTGCACTGAGGCGCAGACATGCCGCAGCTGAACGGCGGAGGAGGGGACGATCTGGGCGCTAACGATGAGATGATTTCCTTCAAAGACGAAGGGGAGCAGGAGGAGAAGATCTCGGACAACTCTTCGGCCGAGAGGGACCTGGCGGATGTCAAATCCTCGCTGGTCAACGAGTCTGAGACTCACCAGAACAGCTCGTCCGACTCCGAGGTGAGGGGGAGCTCAGGGGAGAAGAGGGGCTGCGGGGAAGGGGAGGAAGAAGAAGAGATAGGGGGGACAGAGGGGAGCAGGGAGTGGACCCATGGGGAGCAGAGTGCAGATTGGGAGAAGATGAGTGCAGCCTAGGGAGAGTAGAGTGCAGGGGTGGGAGTGCACTCAGGGCGGGGGAGTACTGGGGGGTGGAGTGCAGGCTTAAGAGGTTAGAGTGCAGGCTGGGGAGATTAGAGTGCAGGTGGGGGGTATGTATAGTGCTTCCTGGGGGAGAGTGGAGTGCACATTTTTGGGGGGCGATACAAGTTGAGAAGGGTAGTGTGCAGCTTGAGAAGACTAAAGTGCAGGTGTGGGGGGTAACTAACTTTAGGCTTGGGAGAACTTAAAGTGCAGTCTCGAGAGACTTAAGAACAGGTGTAGGGGTAATATAGTTTAGGCTTGGGGGAACTTAAAATGCAGGTGTGGGTGGGGGTAGTAGACTTTAGGCTTGGGGGAACTTAAAGTGCAGGTGTGTGGGGTAGTAGACTTTAGGTTTGGGGGAACTTACAGTGCAGGTGTTGGGGGGTAGTAGACTTTAGGCTTGGGGGGACTTAAAGTGCAGGTGTGTGTGGGGGGTAGTAGACTTTAGGCATGGGGGGACTTAAAGTGCAGGTGTGGGGGTAGTAGACTTTAGGCTTGAGGGAACTTAAAGTGCAGGTGTGGGGTGGTAGTAGACTTTAGGCTCGAGGGAACTTAAAGTGCAGGTGTGTGGGGGGTAGTAGACTTTAGGCTTGGGGGAACTTAAAGTGCAGGTGTGTGGAGGGTAGTAGACTTTAGGCTTGGGGGAACTTAAAGTGCAGGTGTGTGGGGGGGTAGTAGACATTAGTCTTGAGGGAACTTAAAGTGCAGGTGTGGGGAGGTAGTAGACTTTAGGCTTGAGTGAAACTTAAAGTGCAGGTTTGGGGGGGTAGTAGACTTTAGGCTTGAGTGAAACTTAAAGTGCAGGTGTGTGTGGGGGGTAGTAGACATTAGGCTTGGGGGAACTTGAGTGCAGACTGAGCAGACAGTAGTTTGGTGTCAAGCGGGCATTTGGTTAGTGGCAAGCCTTGGTCATATGAAGAGGGTCACAAGGTGCAAGTAGGAACAACTGGGGATGGGGGTGGCACAGGGTACACGTTTGGAGTTGTAGGGGATCACAGGTTGCACTTTGGGGAGGGTTTATACCTACTTCTCCAGTGCTCAGCAACTACAGAAACTTGCACTAAACTTGCTCCGTTGTCAGCGACCTGCTGTAATCGATGTCCCGGTCTGTTCGGGTTCAGCTGCCCCTGGTGTCGGTGACACCTGTATACACACAATGTAGCAGCCCCACATATCACTGTGTGCTGTGTAATAAGTGTGTAGCACAGCAGAGCCGGGTCTGTGCTCCCTAATCACAGCAGGTCCATTGTACACACAGGCTGATTTACTATGAGGAATGAAGCAATTCTGTAACAAACCAAGTACACAATAGGGAACAAATAAACATTGCCCAATGTCCCAATTATTTATACGGGCCTTTTAACCCCATGCGTGCTAGAGAGAGGTCTTCAAGACATTGCGAAGCATGGAGTTAATGCAGGGAGGTAAAGGCCCGTTTGAATCGATATTTGTTCTCTGTGCTGCAGTTCGTTTACTCCAGAATTGCTTCAGGTTTAATACACCGGCCTTTATTTATTTCTGTATGTTAATATCTGTGTATTATATCTCTCTATACCCTCCTGTACTGGAATACTAGTGCAGTAAGATGATTATAATATCTATATCATCTATCTGTATCTGTCTGTCTATCTACACACATATACAAACACACACAATATATACACAAATATACACATGAACTAAAATATATAATATATACATATATATCTATATTTGCATAGACACACACAAGTACTGTGTACACACACATGAATATATATATATATATATATATATATATACAGACACACATACACACACATGAATATATATATTTATATATATATATATATATATATATATATATATATATATATACACACACACACACACACACTTACACATGAATAAATATATATATATATATATATATATACTAACACACACACACACACAAGAATACATATAGACATACACACACATACTGGTTGATATAGATATAATAATGTTCAAATCTGTAAATACAAGGATGTATTAATGATCACACATATAAATACATAGAATTATAACTGTTAATTTGAGTATGTATAAGTCATAGTAAAGTGTAGAACAGTGTTAGTATGTACATACAATACTGACTGATTAACACATAAAATCTGTAATGCAAATAATGCAGATTACTTGCTATAAATATCTACATGTATGAATGAATATATATATATATATATATATATATATATATATATATATATATATTCATTCATACATGTTGTGGATATTTATAGCAACTGATATTTGTAGCAACTAATCTATATATGTATATATAATTTTATATATATATATATATATATATATATATATATATATATATATATATATATATATATATTATATGTATGGAAGTGAATTTTACAAGATTCTAGTTGCTATAAATGTAATCACATTAAATACAAATAGTGTACAGTTTAGTTGGGATAACTCCATGTCACAATGTGTGTGATACTGTGTATATACAGAGGTGTATAACAGTTGGTGTGAACAAATATTGTGTGATTATGAATATATACAACAGCTGGTGTTGATACATCTATGAAGTTTATTACCTAGTTAATGGGTAGGAATACAGTGATATGTTTGACCTGTATAATTTATATAAATCCATTCTGTATAATGTATCAGACAAATCAATTTAATCATGTATATAAATCACAATTAATTGATATAAATCAATAAACAAATGTGTTCAGGTCCATGTAAACACAGGTCATAGAAACCCAGAGAGTTATTATAAAATATATAAATCAGTTACTATTATTACATTTACTGTACTATGTATCCCAATTGGTTGATATAAATTCATATAATAAAGCTGATACCGGTTGGTATCGATATTGATAAAAGGATAAATAAGGACGTTTCGGTGACATTGATAATGACAAGAAGATATATGTCCCAGTTATGTTTTATAAGTGTATGTAACTTGGTATATACCCCAGTGAGTTGGTATTGGTCTATTTAATGTATATACCCAGATGTACCATCCAGTCAGTTGGTGTAAGTGTATACAATAAAGTATATACCCCCGGTTAGCTGGTATAAGGGTATATAATGATAAATATACACCCCTGTGATGTCTGTGTAATGTATATACTTCCACATAAATATGTTGTGGAACATAACACAGATATACATTTATATAACAAGGTATAATACCCTGGTTACCTGCTGTAACTATATTAAAGTATATACTCCACTTAGTTGCTAAACATGTATAAAATTAAGTGTAAAGTATATAACCTGGTTGTGTTTATATAATGAGGTGTATGTTCCACAGTTACATCCAACTAATAATTATATGTTTATATAAGGCTCATACCCTGTTTGGGGACGTTTAATAAGATATAATCATGCTTCAGTTGATATCGTGTGTATACCCTACTTAGGTCTATATAACGCTATATATGTATATGTATGTATAGGTCCATATAACGCTATATATGTATATATAGGTCTATATAACACTATACATGTATATATAGGTCTATATAACGCTATATATTTATATGTATATATATAGGTCTATATAACGCTATGCATATACCCCAATTAGGTCCATATGATTGTATATACCCCAGTTAGGCCAATAATACACGGAATATACCCCAGTTATGTCCATATAACGCTGTGTATATACCCCAGTTAGGCCCATATTATTCCCCAGTTATGTCCATATAACGCTGTGATGTGTATATAGCCCGATTAGCTGGTGTATGTATATATATATATATATATATATATATATATATCGACCCCTGGCATGATTGCCCTAGGGGCGCAGGGTGCCCAGCTCTGACCCGTGTTTGTCCCTGTGCCAGGCGGAGCGGCGGCCTGCCCCCAGAGCCGAGACCTTCCGGGACAAGAGCAGGGACAGCTTGGAGGAAGGTGAGTGCCGGGCACTGCCCCCCGGGGGGCCGGGCATGGGAGGGTTAACCGGCTCGGTGTAGGACTGCGCCAGCCACGTGTGTGTGTGTGTGGGGGGGAGAGCAAATATATATATCGCTAGAGCGTGCCGGTTAACCCTTCGGGTGCCAGAGGGACACCCCCTGGCACCCAAGAGGTTAACACTGCCACCGCACTACAGCTCTGCGGGGAGTTTGCGGGACACACTTAACCCTTTAAGGACCAGGTGAGAGTGCAACACGTTGTTTCGCAGTGCGTTGTCAACTCCTCTGGTCTTTAACCCTTTGAGTGCCAGAGAGGTTTTCACCGATAAGTGTCTGATACGTCTCCGGAACGTAAAGGGTTAAAGGGTTCATTTGATACCATTTTTTAATAAACTTTTTTTTTTCCTTTCTGCCCTCATGGTAGCTGCTAAGAGACAAGATGGAGGCCTGTTCAAGAGCCCGGCTTACCCGGGGTACCCCTTCATCATGATCCCGGACCTCACCAGCCCCTATCTGCCCAACGGCTCCCTGTCCCCTACTGCACGAACAGTAAGTGTCACCGACAGCCAAACTCACAGCTCTCTGCTCAGTTACCTGTTGTCTTTGTATATTGTCTCTGTGTTGTCTGCCATTGCATCCCCTCCTTACTTTCTTCTTCCACACTCACTCACTCACTCACTCACTCACTCTCACACTCCCCCACTCTATCACACTCCCCTCACTCTGTCCCCAACTGTCACTTTTCTTTCCTTACCCCTCACTGTCATTTTTATCCTCTCATCCCCCAATGTCACTCTCTCTGTCTCCCCCCCATCACTCTGTCTAACCAAGCTCTAAGTGTCACTTTCACTACACTCACTCACTCTCACACTCCCCACTGTCACTTTAATTCCCTCACTCCCCCACTGTCACTTTCTTCCCCTCGCCCCCCTACTGTCAATTTAAGTCCCTCACTCCTCTACTGTTACTTTTAACCCCTCACTCAAGTAGTCTCATTCACCCACCCACACACACACTCTCACTTATTTTTTTCAAGCCCCCCCCCCACTCACACTCCGTCACACTTTGGCCCATATTCACAAAGTCAAAAGTGGGGCAAACCTCAACTACACGTTCCCAGTGATGTAATTGGGATAATATTTAACCCCTCGAAGGCTAGTATGGTCTCCAACACACGTCACTATACAGTCATTGGAAAAACTCTAACATTCAATAAATTAGAGCCCAATTTAATTGGAATTTTGTTTATTTGTGTCCAATGGTGCAGTTTGTTTGCAGTAGAATTTCACCACTTTCCACTGTTTATATGGCTCTTACTTCACTCTCTCCAGAGGGAGGAACTTTCTTCTAACTTTTTACCCCCCCCCCACATATTGGCCCCGCCTCCTTTTTTTTTCTAATTTCTATTCTCTAATTAATGTTCATATATTTTCTTTTGTCACTAATGATTTTCATATTTCAAAATATGTTAAAATATATGTGCATGCTGCAGCATAATATAAATATTTTATTAATTTTCGCTTGCATGTTACTGTAGACATATGCACATATTAAATTATTTTGTATATATAGCTGTGATGGGAATATACCATGTATAGGATGTGCTTTTATTTCTCTTAATATATTATATATTACAGTTTATATATATGTTCTGTGCTGTGGCTCTCCAGGACTTAATAGGCCTGCACAAGAAACCCATTTTTCCATGCAGGGCTTTTAAGGGCTGAAGACTAGACTTTGGGGGGCATATTTACCAAAGCAAGACGTGGAACAATACGTAAGCCAAACAACGGCGCCATATTTATCAAAGTTAAAAAAAAAAAAACCTCAAAACAATCCAGTTGCTTTTAACAGAGCTACATAGAACGATTGGTTTCAACTAGATTTTGTCCTGATAGCTTTGTAAATATGCCCCGTTGTAAAATTGAGGTGATACTATAACACATCAGCTGTGCCTTAGGGGACAAATAAGTACCCCCGTTTATTTCACCCTCTGACTGCGAGAGTGGTACGTAACGCATTGCAAAGCAATGCGTTGCGTTCCCCTCTGGCGATCAGAGGGTGAAATGCTTCTTTTAACCTCCAGCATTTAAGAGGTTAAAATTCTCCTTTATGTCAACGAGAGTTGGGGAATTTATTGACTTCTAACGTGCAGTCGTATTGTTCAAGAATTACTGCACTTTGGTCTGTGCCCACGTTCCTTTGTCTTTAATTTTTATTTGAGTTTTCTATGACAACACTAGCTAACCTGAACTATGTTAAATTCCGTGAGTCATTTTGTGGTTACAAAGAACCTTTATTTTTCTCCTTTTCTCCTTTCTTGCGCTGTCACTCGTTTGTTTACTTTTTGTCCTGCTTTTCGCCTCAGTAGCCACGATGGCGAGTTACCCTTTCTCTATGTAAAATGCTCTTTTTCAATTCATTAGAGGGTCTGGGAAAGCATAAGACCGTTCCCTGAATCAGTTTATTTACATCTCTCTACTGGGTAGCAGAAAAAAAAATATATAAAAACTCTTCCAAGTGCTTCTAGGAAAAATACATACTCTTGTTCAAAGTAAAAGAAGACAAAAAAAAAAAGAAACAAAAAAAAAAACAAGGTTTATTAATTTGTATTCAGTTCGCAACAATGTATTTTGTTGACTGAGATTTGAGGGCTATTGGAGCTCTGTGACTTTATTAGGAATGCATCTGTTACAGTGTAACTGTATCGATTTATCAGTATATAATGATTCAATACCGCTTCTGTTCCTGATGTTCAGATAGCTGCTGTTGTCATTCCGGTGTCCTCACCAGATTCCTAAACGTAGGAAAACATATATATATATATATATATATATATATATATATATATATATATATATATATAGATAGATATATAGATATATAATTTTTTCTTTATCAAGCACTATAGAGTGCACTATTGGTATAGTTATTCTCTCTATACATTTCCGTATATATCTATATATTTTCATACATATATGTATATATATATATATATATATATATATATATATATATATATATATATATATATATATTCATACATAGGGCCGGCACTCACAGGTCTTAAAAATATTGTAAATTTATTATATGTCCAACGTTTCGGTCCAGTAAGGACCTTGATAAAGGTCCTTACTGGACCGAAACCTTGGACATATTATACATTTACAATATTTTTAAGACCTGTGAGTGCTGGCCCTATGTATGAATATTGTTATTTTGCTAAGCACCCAGGCAATTTGATATTGAAGATTGGAGTGCCAACCCCGGAACGTTTCTTATATATATACATACATACATTTTTTTGCTTTTCTCCAAAAAAGAAAACCGTGTGTGTAAATCAATCTTTTCTATCTCCTTGTTTGTGTGTATATCAGTAAATGCTTGTGCTTGTGTGTGTATATCTATATCTATTTGGTCAAAATATTAATAATTCCTTGGATCCCAGCACCCAAGGGGTTAAAAGCTTCTATAAGAAATGAACAAAGGCTATATGTTTGTGTATATATATCTCTCTATATATATACATGCAAATGTATTATTTTTTGTTTATAAATATAAGCTAATTTCTTAACCCTTTAGCTGCCAGAGAAGTTCCCTCCACTCTGCCTCAAAATGAGCTGGGCATTGCTCTGGTGCTGAAAGGGTTAGCACGTTGCTGGACTCTCTCTCCGTGCTTGTCAGTCTGGTATTTAGTGACCCTGGGAACAAGCTTATGTATTTTTACTCGGGTGACATTCCTGAAGTCACACTGACCTGTGTTAGCTTGCTGGGGAGATTTTCGCTGGAGCTGTGCTTATTGCATTCCAATACTGTATGATTTTTGTCCATCACTTTCCTGCTGCCTAGATTATCTTACCACGGCTTTGCTTTAGGGACGACGAACGCAGCTGCTGGGGTGGCGAGTTTTTCTTGAAACACGCAGGTCTTAGATTTAAAAAAAAATAAATAAACAGACATTTTTTGCACAACAAAATAAAGTTACACATGTGCTGGAAACATGCCACCGCTTGACTGGGAGGCCATCAACAAAAACTGAAACAGTGTATTTTGTCTGAAAGTTCCTATTGCACATTAATGAACATCTGAAAACAGACACCGACCCGAAGAGAATGATTTAACCCCTTAAAGGCCAGAAGAGTGTGCGTGCACACCTTTCTGTCCCTTTAGGGGTTAATAAAGACTGATTTAAATAAACAGCATCATAGGCGACAAATTGAATTTACTAATGATCTGTACAAGAGTTTTAATCCCTTAAATGCTAGATAGGTCTCAAACTCATTACTTTGCAATGCATTGGAGACCTCCCTAACAATTAACACATTCATTAACACAGTGCAATGCTTTTGAACTCCCCCTTTAGTCTTTAACCCTTTGAGTGCCAGAGGGGTACGCAAAGCATTGCAAAAGCTATGCGTTTACGTACCTCTCTGGCACTCAGAGGGTTAAGGCGTTAAGGGTAAATGGCCCTTTAAATTAATGGGAATTCTGCCATTTATTCCCTGTGGTTGTCTGTCTGTCTGTCTATCTATCTTTATCTATATCATGTCTATCTGTATATCTATCTGTCTATCTATGTATCTATCTCATATCTATCTATCTATCTATCTATCTATCTATCTATCTATCTGTCTGTCTGTCTGTCTCATATCTGTCTGTCTATCTATCTATCTATCTATCTATCTATCTATCTATCTATCTATCCTCTCTCTCTCTCTCTCTCTCTCTCTCTCTCTATATATATATATATATATATATATATATATATATCCTGATTTGGTTTGGACCATTATCACGTTTTGCACAATTACTAATACCCACTAGTGCTGCCTAATTACTTTACCCTATATGTTTTTGAATCGTTAATATGTGCATTCATTAATTTTTACCAGACAGTACGTTCCATCATCCTTCAATTATTTCTTGGGGTGCTTACTTACTAGTATATGTTTTGATGCTGTAATAGTGTGGGGTATGTGTCTGTAATTGATTCACCTCATTGTGATACGCAAGGCATTGATACGGTTGGTTACGTTATTTTGTAACACCTTGTGCAATGATTCTGTAATCTGGTGTCAGAAAATATTGGAAAAATGAAACAGTTTATTTTAATCGCTGAATGATGATAACGTAAACCCCCCATGCATTGTAGTAACATAGAAGTAAATAAAATGAGGTTTATGTACTAAAATAATGACTAGTTCTTAGTACATCAGTCCCACTGTGTTCTAAAATAAAAGCGTTTATTTGACACATTACTATGTATGGTAAAATATGTATTATTCAATATAATGCAATATACATTTTTAACCAGCAATTATTTAATGATGAATGTATCTTTTTTAAACACACCAATGGCACAATCCAGCCTCTATAACATGACAACATTTTTCTTATTTATTTACCAAATCATTAATATATCCTTTGAAATTTTCTTCCAGACGTGATACTTCCAGTAACATCGATTTTTTTTTTTCCCTCTCTCTCTTTCTTTTGTAAGCAAAGTGAGGAATTATTGGATATCATTGAGACAGCCTATGATGAATAATACATTATTTAAGTATACTTGCCTAAATTGTAAGAGACTGATAAACCCTTAGAGATTTAATTTTACGTAGTCAAATATTTCTGCGTGATGTTAATTTAGAGCATAGGATTTTTTTTAACACGACTCGCTTCTTAAGAATGTGGTTTTCAGTGCCAGATTGGGGTCTTCACTGCGATTCATGCGTGCAGACCCTGCTTTTGTTTTCAGAAAATGATCTGTACGTTACTCCTGAATAGACTTATTATTATAGCGCATATAGAAGTAATGTGGAAATGATGACGGTGAGGAATGAAGTTTGTTGTGCTTTTTAGTGACCAAATAATTCATAGTTATATAATGGTCTTTGCATTTATAAGGGATGTTGTGCAATAGGCATACATCCCAGTGTACGAATCAGGAATTAATATAATGGAATTAAACATTTTTATGGGTGTTAAATATGTGACTCAATTTTTTTTTTGTGTAACCCTTTGAGTTCAAAGCAATGCATTGTGTGCTTCTCTGGCATACAGATGGTTAAGCCTTTTGAGAACCAGGAATGTATCAGCACATTAGTTGGACACCCATCTGACACTCCAAGGGTTAATAAATACTTGCATTCTATTGTCTCCAGCATCTAAGGGGTTAAATGATTTAGGAAGAAGCAAACAATACAAAGTAACTCTTTGGCGAGCGTAGCTTGCAGCTCAGTAACAGGGCAGCGCCGAAGGGGTTAACACATTTGTTGACTTAGTCCTCCTCCTCCAAGAAAATATTTTAACCCTTTTGAGTGCCAGTGGGTTGGGCAGTTCAGTCCTCTGGCATTCAGAGGGTTAACCCAACAGCCTCAGGCTGTTCTCAGGCCGAGTGTTATTTTAAACACTTTTAAACGTGTGTGAAATTGCTGCCCCCCCCCCTACACAGTACAACGTAACATTACTGTAATTACACAGATCATTACTTTTTAAATGGAGAACAATTTCACGTTTCTCAGAGTGTAATAAGACAGGTGTCCCGTGGCCTAGCGTTTGCCATGCAGGGACGGAAAGCCACCCTCGCAGGTTACTGTTTTATATTATGGCAGGATCTGCTCTTCTTTCCGCTAAAGGCTTTGTCTTTTAACCCTTTGTAAGCCAGAGAGGCATGCAATTAGTTGAAAAACATTCAAGGATTTTAAAAGTCCCACTTACGTCATTGGAAAATTGGGGAATTTTGTTTTTTTTTGCAGTTGCCTCTGTTCTTAAAAGATGCATCATGGTCTTTAAATATGTATCTGAGTTTGAGCCCGTGGAGGCGGACATGACAGTTGCTTTTCAAGCAGAAGGAGACAGAGTGGATGAGCCTACTAATCATTTAACCCTTTGAGTGCTTTGCAATCCATTCCTTACCCCTCTGATACTCAAAGGGTTAAGGACCAGAGGACCATTGCGCATCCCTCTGGTCCTTAGTTAACCCTTTGAGTGCCAGAGGGGTACGCTGCCCCCTCTGGCACTCAAAGGGTTAACCCTGTAAGGACCAGCCTCATGGGCGCAGCTGTCACTTAAGGACCACAGAGCATTTTTTTTTTTGTCTTATCGGAATCAGAGGTCCCAGAACGCGTGCAGCCATGCGGGGACCCCTGAATTCCACGACCTACATGTTCATCATGGGCCCTTTAGACACTTTCATCCCATGATGTACATGTACATCCTTGGTCTTTAAGGGGTTAAAGGTTAAGATTACCATGTTCAGTGAGCAGAGTTTGCGTCCTGCGGCCCTGCTGGCGACCCTCATGTCCGCCTCTGTTGTGAACATGTACAGAATGAAATTTGTGCAGGTCTCGTTGGGTACGGTTAACAATGGAGTGTGAAAGTTGTGTAAATACTTGTGCTGCCACTTACAGAAATCTGGTTCCAATCTCACGGTTCGTCTGATAATAATTTTCTCTTTTCTAAACATGTGCAAGAATCCATTTTACATAAGTGAAAATCAAACGTTCTTAGTGGAGTGAATGTACGAATTCTGCAGCGCAGATCTACTGCTAGTAGCCACTAACGGCAGCGGCTGTGATTGTGGGTACGTTGTACAGTGTAGGATCTCTGTAGTACACACCAGCGGACTATCTCCACCTGCATTAGGAATTTGATGAAAGCCAGCCCCAGGAGAAATGGTGTTAAATCACACCAGTTCCTGAACGCTGTGTTA
The DNA here is from genome assembly GCA_037306005.1 of Rhinophrynus dorsalis. NCBI lineage: Eukaryota > Metazoa > Chordata > Amphibia > Anura > Rhinophrynidae > Rhinophrynus > Rhinophrynus dorsalis. Next base: position 20,661,209 of record CM074724.1, on the reverse strand, counting down.
AATCCTTTGGTTGCCAGAGAGGTATCCAATGCATTGCATTGCAATACGTTGGATACCTCTCTCACACAAAAAAAGGGTTAATAAATTCAATGAGTCAAGGTGTAGAGGAAAGGAAGGCCCAAAAAATTCCTACAGACCACTCTAATGGCCTTCGCTTGGCTCATGAGTGTTGAGGGGAGGAATCCTATATAATAATTCGCTAAAACATGTGTAACGACGCAGTCATGCGCAGTAGAGACTGCTGTGCGTGCTGCAGTCATGCGCAGTAGAGACTGCCCGCACTGTGGCTGATACAGAGCTGGATGCTCCTTTGGAGCATCCAGCTCTGTATCAGCTGCAGCGCAGACAGTCTCTACTGCGCATGACTGCCCCGCGACCGGCTGCCAGTGGCACTGTGGCCCGTGTAACGGACTCTTCAACTAGTTTTGACATAACTAGCTTAGTAAATTGGCTTTAGGAAGGCGTAGGGTCTAAATTTGATTGTCATAGTACATTCACTATAATGTTGACGTTTTGAGTCTGGGGCATATGTATAAAGTAAAAATGGAACAATTCTGGCACAAAACAACTTTTTTAGACACAAAAAAATCCCATAGATGTAAAAGGGAAGTTAAGCCTCTTGGATTCCTAAGACGTCTCCGGAGCTTAGTGAAGCCATGAGTTGGAGACCAAGCATTCAAGGGGTTTAAAGCCCCATTTAAAGTGGAACAAACATCTTATAATTGTTCGGGGATTATGAAAGAGCTTTCTAAATCACCTACAATTAAGTTAGCCATTCTTTACATAAACCTATAGTTTAAAAGATATTTATATTTGTCAGTTTATTCTCAGTAGGCAGAACTGGCAAGCACAGTGTGGTGTGTCAGATTCTAACATTCCACTCCCCCTCCCAACTGTCAGTTCTTCCCAGCCAAATAAAAACATTCCTGTTTCCTTTCCAACTGCCACTTCCAACTAACCAGATATTAGTGTTCCACTCTCTCCCAAATGCTACTTCCTACATCTATGTTCTAACTTTTCACTCTCCCAACTGCCACTTTACAGCCAGCCAGATACTAAAACATTTCACTCTCCCTCCCAACTGCCAATTCCTACCAGCCAGATACAAACGTTCCACTCTCCTTCCCATCTTCCACTGCCTGCCAGCCACATACTAATGTTCCACTCTCCCACCCAACTGTCATTTCCAACCAGCCAGATACTAATTTTCTACGCTCCCTCCCAAATATCACTTCCAACCAGCCAGATACTAATATTCCACTCCTCTGCCGAATTATCACTTCCTTCTAGCCAGATGCTAACATTCCACTCTCCTTCCCAACTGCCACTGCCTACCAACCACATACTAATGTTGCACTCTGCCTCCCAACTGTCACTTCCAACCAGCCATATACTAATGTTCCACTCTCACTCCCAAGTGTCACTTCCAACCAGCAAGATACTAATATTCCACTCTTCTGCCAAACTGCCATTACCTTCTAGCCAGAAACTAACATTCCACTCTCCTTCCCAACTATCACTTCCTACCAAGAAGTTCTGTCTAATCTGCATAAACTAACAAATAAATAATGGTAAATATCTCGTAAAGTATAGTTTAAAATTCACGATGGCTAACATTAATATAGACGATATTGAAAGCACTTCCAAAATCACCCAGGTCTAAAGTATAAAGTGCTATTTCCACTTTAACTCTTTGAGTCCCAGAGGGGGGATGTGGAACGCAGTACTTTGCATACCTGTCTGGGATTTAAAGGGTTACATCAGCAGGAACATGGTCAGATCATTTGTCCTAAATGGTGCAGTTGAGTCGCCTCAAAATGACTCTGCTCTTCCGAACACGGAGCCCTACACCCCTTGATTGCCGGAGGCGTTGCGTACCACTCTGGCACTCAAAGGGTTAATGATCTTGTTTTGGGACTGTGGGACAACGACTCACACCCTGGACAGTCACTTAGCGCCTCCCCTTCCTGCCCCCCCCCCAAAGACTTGGACAGAAACACATAGACTAACTATATATTTATATAGTCAAACATTTAGTTACACCCTTGATAAATGACATGTTATATCTTAGAGCTGCCCTGAAAATTCCAGTTTGCTTTTTAGGGGTGCGTTGAGTAAAAAAAAAGATTGGGAACCACTGCTCTGGGGACCAATGTGTAAAGTAAATGTGGAAAAATGTGTCAACCTGTTGTATCGTAGGAGGACAAACAAAAATTACCATTGATTTAACCTCTCGAATGCAAGAGGCGTCTGCAACTTATTGGTTTTTTAATGTCCCCCTATAGTCAAGTTGGTTTGCCCCAGAATGGCTCGCATTTTCTTTACACATATGACACTTTATCGTTTGGCATTTTCCTACATGAATTTCAAAACTGTTTGTGCATCGAAAGCAGAACCTTCACAAAAAAAGTCATTTGTTCTGTAGAAGGTCTGAGAACTCACCGTGAGGTGTTAAAGCGGAACTATCACCTATTTTAAACTTTATGTCAAATAATTCCCCATCTGGCGACTAGTTGCTCAGTAGCGCTAGTTGCCAGAATAGTTACCTGGTTAAATAGAATGAGACCCTGCTCCGGGGCTGACAGGCAGTAGAGAGCGCAGACATCTTTCCATAGTGACGTCTGTGCGCCTGCGCTGTCAGTCTCTTTTGGAGCTGAACAGCTTCTAGCAATGCGTTCTAGAGCAGGCTGGGACTGACAGCGCAGGAGCACAGACGTCACTGTGGAAAGATGTCTGCGCTCTCTCTACTGCCTGTCAGCCCCGGATCAGGGTATCATTCTATTTAACCAGGTAATTATTCTGTGGACTAGCACTACTGAGCATTTTAAAATAGGTGGTAGTTCCGCTTTAACTCTTTCAGCGGCAGAATGGAATGCAACCCATTAATCCACAATGCGCTGTTCATCCCTCTGGCACTCAAAGAATTAGAAAAGTAGTTCCTATTGATTTAAATGGGGAATTTAACCCCTTGAATGCTACAGAGACCTCTCTATCATTCAATGGGGTTAAAAGCCCCATTTAAATAATCTGACACTTTTAATTGTTCCCTGTTTGGTTTACAACAGAAATTATGCAGGTTTTCTTACGGCCTGGATTCCGTTGCTGGTGACTGGTTTTATATGTACATTTTTCCATAGACTTGAAAGGATAGTAATGCTTAATATGTACAAAAACATATATTGCATGGTTTACCTTCCTGAGTAAAACAAGGGTACTCCAACTGCTGAGAGGCGTTCTATTCAAAAGTTATTACAGCCCCAACCTGAAATTTTTAGGTGCAGTATCACGGTGGCCTGAAATTGCACATTGGCCACTGTTGGTACACCATCCTATGGACAGCTCTGGTCAGTTGACCATATGTAGCAACAGCACCACTGCCATATATCAGGCCACTGTGATACTGCACCTAAAAAATTTATGTTTGAGCTGCAGTAACTTTTCTATAAAACACCTCTTAACAGTGGGAGTTCCCTTGTTTTTTTACTCAAGAGGGTAAACCCAGCAATAGAGCTATTTCTACAAATTAAGTGTTAGTATCCCTTTAAATAGTAATCTGCTATATAAAACCAGAGATAACCTTTATCACGTGCAATGTCATCTAGGCCTAAATCAGACATATGTAGAGATCCTATCATCTCCAGCAGGACATTAATACATTAGAGACAGTTCAATGAAGGGCCAATATATGGTGCACGTTATTCTGGACATATCCTAATACTATTCCTCCATTTAACGTGACTATGGCCAGAAAATGCTAATGTCCCCTAAGAAGTTAGCCTTTTGTGCCTTTGTTCAAGAGATCGCATCTTTCAGTCCATCCTGAATGCTGTGTCCATGGGGACGGGGAATGAAAGTTGCTGCATCTGAAGGAAATTTAAAGTTACTACATCTGAAGGAAATGGAATGCACAATCCTATTACTGTTAAAGCGATAGTAACACTTAATACTCAAAATTTATATTTTGTAGGGTTTATCCTCCTGAGTAAAACAAGATCACTCCCACTGCTGAAAGGTGTTTTATTCAAAAGTTATTCAATCTCAAACTTTTAGGTGCAATGTCTCAATTGCCTGGAATGTTACAGTGGCGCTGTTGCTAACACCATCCTATGGAGGTTTATGGTCAACTGACCAGAGCTGTCAGTAGGATGGTGCAGCAAAAGCTCCATATTATAATTTCAGGCCACTGTGATACTGCACTTTAAAAATTTCAAGTTTGAACTGCAGTAACTTCTGAATAAAACACCTCTCAGAACTCGGATAACCCATGTGTTACTTAAGAGGATAAATGCAGTAATATATATTTATTTACCTATTAAGTATTACTGTCCCTTTAAAGGGTTAAGATTACCATGGTCAGTGGCCAAAGTTTGTGTCCTGTGGTCCTATTCCAGCTACCAACTGTCATTTCCACCTTTTGGATATGACATTCATCACCAAATGAAGATGTTATTTCTTCTACATAGACAGAAGGACAAAATTCATACGGGGCATTAGGATTTTCTCGCCATAGTAAAGTAAGTGGGGGGGCTTATAATTAGAATGTGTTACGTCTCATTTAATATGTATAGCTTGGATGTGAGGAGGGATATGATAGAAACGTTTAACTATAATAAAAGATTGAACAAAGTTCAAGGGAAAAATTGATAAGGGCCATTAGGTTTTTCTGGGCATAGTAAAGTAAGCGGGGTTTTTTAAATAGGGTGTGTTATTTTTCCTATAATATGTGACGCTTGGGAGAGATTAGGGAAAGGAGGGATATGGTAGACACATTTAAATATATTAACCGTTTGAGTGCCATTGTTTGCAATGCGATGTGCACCCGTCTGGCACGCGAAGGGTTAAAGAATTTAATAAAGTTCTTAACCATCTGAGTGTCCATAAGTAAGGTCACAGCTCATTTTTAATAATGTAAATTTTGCAAGGACATGCATTTTATATAAAAAAAAAACAATTAAAGCTTATCATTATATGACAGTGGTTCTCAAGCTGTGGGTCGGGACCCCTTCGGGGGTCGAATGACGATTTGCCAGGGGTCGCCTAAAACCATCAGATATTTATATTTCGATTCATAACAGTAGCAAAATTACAGCGATGAAGGAGCAACGAATATAATTTTACTGTTAGGGGTCGCCTCAACTTGGGAAATTTAATCAAAGGGTCGCGGCACTAGAAGGGTTGAGAACCGCTGCTATATGAGGATGGCAATAAGGTAACTTTTATAAGGATGATAGCCATACCTGGGAACTCTCTGGTTTTGCCCCGGAGACTCCGGATTTCAAAGTGAATTACCGGGTCTCCGGGGCAGTGTGTGAATCACCGGGTGGGCAGAGTTTAAGTAGAAACTCTGCCCACTTGTGCGCCGTCCCGCCCAGTTCCTCCCACTCCTCGCCCCCTTACATCCATTTTGCAGGGGTTTTTTGTGTTTTTTTTGTCCCGCCCCCCGTGACTAAGCCCCGCCCCTTTTATGACGCGATTCACATCATTTTCCTCCCCCTGGGCACTGACAGGGTTACCCTCCGGGTAGCCCTGTTTCAAAAGTTCCCAGGTATGACGATCGCTCCCCTTTTAGGCAAACATTTTAGCAGAAAAAGATGAACTTCAGAACAAGAAGGACATGCTCTTTTATGAAAAGGGTGATAGATTCATTGAACAGCCTCCCAGTGGATGTGGTAGGGGGTCAGTACAGTAAGGGAATTCAAAAACGCCTGGGACACACATGTGTTTTCTGATGGAAGACTGGGCGTTTTATCTCCATAGGAAAATTGGCAGACTGGATGGGCCAATTGGTTCTTATCAGCTGTCAGAATCTGTTTGTTTAGTAAATCTTTCGTGACTCAGATACCCTTCATATTCAGTGTAATCAGCCAGCAGCCAAGCGTGCGTGTTGTTGCCTCTCTGCTGTGCGCCTTGCCTTCCCTGATATCATTTTATTTCAAACAAACATAGCCGCTTTTAGTCAACATTTCCCCTCGTGGGTGCGAGGAAAAACAGTTACACTAAAGTTTTAAGTTACAGCGAGGCTGCAGAACAGTACAATGCATTTCTGTTGGCAAGCGGCAGGGGAACAACGGTGGAATCGCACTTCGTTAAAATAGAGTATATTCGCTGGAAATTGAATATTTTAATAGACACTCTAATAGTTGTCTGTACTTCTAATATTACACTCAAAGGCCTTTATCCCTCCTCTTTTTTTATTTTTTACATCATAAGTGCATTTATTTCCAAGCTGTTTTTTTTACGATCGGAAAATCATGGCGAGAATGTAAGCACGTACTTGGCACAGTTTAACCCTTCGAGTGCCGGATAGGTATCCGATGCATTGAGAGAATGTAAGCACGTACTTGCCAACGTTTAAACCTTTGAGAGGCAGAATCTGTCTGGCACTCAGGGGGTTAACCCTTTGAGCACCAGAGGGGTATGGAATGCATTGCTTTGCAATGCATTCCATACTCCTCTGGCACTCAAACGGTTAAAAAAATTCAGGGATGCTCTTCTCCAGGGTCTACAATACAGAATAGCTCAAAGACCAAAAGAAAACATTGCACAAGACCTTAAAGGAGAAGTAACATGTTCTTATAATAACCCCCACTTTACCTACTATGTTCTGAAAATGCTATTGGCCCCTATGATTATTGAGTTTTTCTTACTCCTTGATCCAAGAGAAAATATTGTCAATCAATCCTACAGGTCATGTCTTGGTGACCTTTCTAGTATTTAAGGGGTTAAAATTACCCTTTTTAAATCGATGGGAATTTTTTGCTTGTAGCCCGTGGTCTAGTTGGTTTCAATCACTTTTTTCTTAGTACATCAGCCGTAATATTAACCCAATAAGGACCGGAAGGTTTGTGCAAGTATTTCTTCGCAATTAGAAAAAAATAAAACATATCCGTTGTTTGAAATAAAGCATTGAGCAAAGGGTTAACCCCATGAAATGCGTTGGAGAAATCTCTGGCACTCCAGTTAAAGGAACATTCCAATAAAATTAATTTGGGATATATAGCTTTAAATATCATTTTATTCCAGATAGCAGCAGTAAAAATTTAGCTATTTCATGTTACTTTCACGAAATCGAATCCTAAACTTGCATTTTAACCCTTTCAGTCCCAGAGGGGTACGCAATGCATTGCAAATATCCCTCTGGCACTGAAAGGGTTAATGTGTGTGTAGACCTCCTTTGTAGACACAATTTGGTTAATTGTTTTTGCATAGATAACATTGTTAATGCATTGATATTAGTACCAGCTGCGCTTCTGTTCAGAAAGGCTGATGTCTTATAACAGGCCCATTAACAGACAATAAAGCACTACGACTTCTGAAACACCGATCAAGATTTCTATGGTAACGGGACCCCTTTAAAAGGCAGAAATGGCCTCCCCTACAGATATGTAAGGCCTCAGATAACAAATAGAGAATGCTTACAGAGGTTTGTGGGGAGTACAGTTTGGTTAACCTTTTGAGTGCAATGCATCGGATACCTTTCTGCCACTCAAAGGGTTAAATCCCTGAGTGTCAGAAACGGATGAAATATATCACAACGCAATGCATTTCACACCTCTCTGGCACTCAAAGGGTCAAACGTGCGTAACCCTGGATCAGGTGTCAGTGTTCCTTTAACCCCGTAAGGACACACAGACGGCACTTAAGGGCCACGGAACATTTTTTTATTTTGATTTTATGCGATCCAATTCACGCGCACAGCCGCGCGGGGAGCCCTGTAATCCGTGACGTGCCAGGACCGTCACTGGTTAAATAGATTAAATCCATTAGTAATTTTAATTCTTCCCTAAAGTGCTTTTGGTTTGCCCCAGAATAGCTCCAAGTTGCCGTTACGCATAAGGCCTTGTAACTGTGTCTAGCACTGAAAAGGTTAAATAAAATTCAGTTCCTTTTTTTTGGGGGGCACCAAAATTGTTCCGCTTGCATGCTGCTAAATATACCTCCCGCGCACATTTGTTTGCACCGCTCTTATTGCCTTGCCTGTGCCCAAGGGAGCGGACATTTCCCCCCCTTCCCAACGGCAGTGTTATAATGGGTATGAAAGCAAGCGATGGTTCGAAAAAAACAAAGTGTTTCACGACTGGCCTCCCAATCAGATTAGGAAAAGGCCGAGGCAGGGAAGTGACAGCTGCAGGCAGATATGTGGACGGGTGTTTCTGTACCCATAACTAAAACTCTGCGTCCTGTGTGTGTGTGTTTTCTTTTTCCAGCTGTCTGAGAGTTATATGGAAGTTGGATTATTGGCGGTTAAGTATGAGACAACCTGGATTTAGCAAAATGCTTTCTTATGCAGGAAGTGGCAGATATCGTTTTGTAGAGGAATAAAGAATAGAGAGTTGTAATAAAATTGCTAAGGCCGGATGCCGCTGGCAGGGCAAGTGTTAACCCTTTAGCATGCTCTGCAATGCCTTGGATACCCCTATGGCACTCAAAAGGTTGAAAAGTTTTGCTGTTTTTGGATGCCTAATCCTTTGAGTGCAAGAAGGTTCACCCCTGGCACTTCAAGGGTTGAAACTTCACAAGTGTTTTGCAGCGCAAGTGCGATGCAGATGTTTTTAGGATTCAAGGGGTTAAAGGGATAGTAATACATCGATATAATTCCATTTAATAATGTACCTAGTAAAAAATGAATTAATTGAGCCGTGTCCAGTCTCTCAGTCCTGTATGGTTTGAGAGATATCAGCTTACAAAGTCTCCCCTTCCCTCCCCTTGCTCTGACATCAGCTTTCTATCTTACAGACCGCAGACCATCCTGTGGCTCTTCAGCAGAGCCAAAATCACGCTCCTTAGAAATAAATACTTCATTTGAACGGTCTACCTCGTGTGCTTGCAAACCAGGCACACGTTGTAGACCGTCCAACTGATGTATTTATTTCTATATCCTGCTATTTCGGCTCTACTGAAGAGCCATAGGATGTCCTGCGGCCCGGGATCTCCATCTGTAAGATAGAAAACTGACGTCAGTGCAAGGGGAGGGAAGGGGGGACTTTGTAAGCTGATATCTCTCAAACCATAAAGGACTGAGAGATCGGACACGGCGCAATTAATTCATTTTTTTACTAGGTACATTATTAAATGGAATTACATCGATGTGTTCCTATCCATTTAAGAGTTAAAGCAGCCCCGTCACCCTAAGAAATGCTTATTACTAATATCCAGCAGCGAAGTACCAAATAGGGGTGAGAGCGTAATACAACATGGAGAAACTGATTGAGTCAAATGGTAAAATAAAAAGTATTCTGTGAAATGAACCTTTATGTTTTAAAGACAGAGTGGCATTTTATGCAAATTTCCGGCACAGTATTCAGATGAGCTCTGTTTGCTCATGAGTTGCACCTCTATAACTCATTGAATATGGTCCTATATGTTGGTTAACCTCTTGAGAACCAGAGAAGTAAGCAGCGCACTGAGAAACAATGCGTTGCACGCCCGCCGTGGTCCTGAAGGGGTTAAACCAATTAAGAGCTATTAATTCCTGTCCGTATAGTGCTCCATTAAATAGTAGATTTCTTTTTTTTTTTTTTATTATTATAAAACTTTATTGTTGTGGAAATGCAGTTGTAAAAATCCAGATGAACATTCAGACCTGCAATTTAAGGCACATTTGTGGAGGAGATGGTTAATTTTACAACTGGTGGCTTAATAGGTCTGTTAAAAAAAAAAGTAAAATACCGGTTGGGGTGGGGGGAACAGCACAGGCCATAAATCCACAGGGTTTATTTACAGCCTATAACACTTACGGATGTAAAGTTATTTGACGCCACACTGGCTTGCTGTATGCGATGTTTGCAGACGGTTCGGAGTGGGTCAGGTTTCCCCTCACTAATTATTAGGGATTTTATCAAAATGATGAAATACACAAATGTTCAAATTGTACCATTGTGTCACGTGCTGATAACGCTAGAGGTCTCCATCATTCATCGGGTTAAATAAAATCCTCTTTTAAGTCAATGACAATGCTTAGTACACCCCTATAAATCTATTGGTTTGGCCCAAAATGACTCCAGTTCTCTATTGGAAATGCAGTATTCAAGGGGATAAAAGCCCCCGTTTAGACATTTAACCCTCTGAGTGCCAGAGGGGTACGTAACGCATTGCTCTGCAATGTGAGGGGTTAAATCAATGGAAATGTTTGATTGTTCCCTAGGATGCAGTTTTTGTTGTCATTTAACTTTGTGTCCACGGTTAACCCTTAGACTGACAGGAGGGTGAGGGCTAATCCTGTTCATGTTGGGATAGCTGTGTAAGTCTGTGTAACATGGCGCCATAGGGACGGGATATTCTATACAGTTCTATACTCTGTACTTTTTGGCAATTATTAATCCAGAGAACATGGTAAACAGCAGCCCAGGTAATGCAGTGGACACCTCTCAAGCATTTGAGGGGTTAAAAAAAATCAATTTCATTCGATGGTGATTTGTGCAGTTGTTTTTCACAATAATTGCCCCCCTTCAGCCAGACAGCTTTAACCCTTTGAGTGCCAGAGGGGTACGGAATGCATTGCTTTGCAATGCATTCCGTACCTCTCTGGCACTCAAAGGGTTAAGCCTTTGCGTTGCGTACCCCTCTGGCACTCAATGGGTTAAAAATGAAGACCTGAAACTGGGACTCAGGGGCACTTCAGGGCGGAAATGTACTAAAGGGTGAAAGGGGCTAGGATGGTTATATGGTGGCGAGTTTGTGTCTATGACTGATCGGCAGTATGAACTGAGATGTCTTCGCCATCACATTCCCTTGAATCCGCCGACATCGGCAGGAATCCGCCGTGCCTTTGGCAGGTTCGCGATTTTGCTCAACAATGACTCCTTTCCAAATGGAAACGCAGGTTACTAAGCCATTGTCGTATTCACGTGGGTGTTTATACGTTAACGTGCCACATGCACTGTGCTGTCAGAGTTCACAGGCAAAAATCACCAACCTGAGGCTGGCCATGTTGGGATCTCACTTTAGCTTTCAATGGAGATAGAGGACAGTTTGTTGTCCCTGCTAAAGACCAGTAACTCTTTCAGTTCAATTAGGATATGGATTGCACAACCTTGTGGCACTGAAATGAAAGAATGTACTGAGTGAACCAGCTGAGCGGGATATCTGCAGATCAGCTGATTCAGTTAAACACAGGACTGGAAAGGTATTCTGCTGCAGAGTGCCTTGGGAGTCCTGTGTTTACCTGAAACAGCTGATCAGTGGATAGCCCGCTCAGATGGTTCAGTCGGTACAGAAGGGCAGAGAAGCTGTTATATATAATTTCCTTGCCATTCTCTCATTTTGGAACCCTTTCAGTGCCACAGGGATGTGCAATTCACATCTTTATGGAACTGAATGGTTAAGGGAGTGATACTTTTTGTGGTGTTGAAGTCAGAGCGGATCTTCTCTACTCCCATACTGGGGAATCGGGGAGAGCAGAGTGGATGTGATCAGGCTTTAGGGTTGTCACCAGCAATATGACAACCCTGCATGTTAATGATTAAACCCTCCCTCCCCTTACATATTTAATTGTTAGTGCATATGGCGAAGTGTGTGTCTCTATTGATGTGCCCGCCGCGCATTGCCTCTTACTGCATTTCCTCCCTGGGGCGTTATGCACTAAAGTGTGATAAAGAGGTGATAACATGGAGATGACTTCTCCAGTGAACTCACTTCTCCCATTCCTATGTTATTCTATGGGAGAGATTTAGTTATAGACTACAGGGGGAGATGTACTAAGGTGTGATAAAGAGGAGATAACTTCTCCAGTGTGATAAACTCTCCAGTTCCTATGTTATTCTATGGGAGAGATTTAGTTATAGACTACAGGGGAGATGTACTAAGGTGTGATAAAGAGGAGATAACTTCTCCAGTGAGATAAACTCTCCGGTTCCTATGTTATTCTATGGGAGATCTTTAGTTATAGACTACAGGGGAGATGTACTAAGGTGTAATAAAGGGGCGATAACTTCTCCAGTGAGATAAACTCTCCAGTTCCTATGTTATTCTATGGGAGAGCTTTAGTTATAGACTACAGGGGAGATGTACTAAGGTGTAATAAAGAGGAGATAACTTCTCCATTGAAATACACTCTCCAGTTCCTATGTTATTCTATGGGAGAGCTTTAGTTATAGACTACAGGGGAGATGTACTAAGGTGTAATAAAGAGGAGATAACTTCTCCAGTGAGATAAACTCTCCAGTTCCTATGTTATTCTATGGGAGACCTTTAGTTATAGACTACAGGGGAGGTGTACTAAGGTGTGATAAAGAGGAGATAACTTCTCCAGTGAGATAAACTCTCCATTTCCTATGTTATTCTATGGGAGAGATTTAGTTATAGACTACAGGGGAGATGTACTAAGGTGTGATAAAGAGGAGATAACTTCTCCAGTGAGATAAACTCTCCAGTTCCTATGTTAATCTATGGGAGATCTTTAGTTATAGACTACAGGGAGAGATGTACTAAGGTGTGATAAAGAGGAGATAACTTCTCCAGTGAGATAAACTCCCCAGTTCCTATGTTATTCTATTGGAGATCTTTAGTTATAGACTACAGGGGAGATGTACTACGGTGTAATAAAGAGGAGATAACTTCTCCAGTGAGATAAACTCTCCAGTTCCTATGTTAATCTATGGGAGATCTTTAGTTATAGACTACAGGGAGAGATGTACTAAGGTGTGATAAAGAGGAGATAACTTCTCCAGTGAGATAAACTCCCCAGTTCCTATGTTATTCTATGGAACTTAGGAACTAACTTATCCCCAGCTTGAGGCTCCATAAAATAACATATTGGAGAAAAGATGTCACTTTGGGGGGACGGGGGCTATTATCACCTTTATCACCTCCAGCCATTGCAGATTTCAACTCCAATCATCCCAAAGCAATATGAGTATTTTAAAGGGGCAATAAAGAATTGCAAGTATATATACATACATAATATTATTATTACTTATTTATAAAGTACCAACAGATTCAGTAGCGCTATAGGAGTGTTGTAATTATATTGCTACTTTGCAAGACTTCTCCTTAATTGAGAACTGTGACCCAAGAATAGGTGGCCCTTAATTTGTTTAAGAGATAAATTTACCCAGGCAGGTGTCCGTCTTACTACAGTCAGACGTATATAACTATTTGCTGTTGCCTGCAGTTTCCTGTATATAATGATCGCTGTTCACGTCTACCTCTAGGTCCCTACAAACAATTGGAGTCTATGGAGGTGAATGGCTCATAAGGCACACAAGTGTTTAATCAGTCTTACTGAGAATGTAAACAGATTCAGTTAGTAGTAGACTGTGAGAGAGATATAAATTCACAGCAATAAAATATATAGCTATGTACCTGATGGCTCTGTGAAGGGCTCATACTTTGGTAAATCATTCTGTTAACCCTTTGCGTACCCCCTCTGGCACTCAAAGAGTTATAGGCTTAACAACCCATCTGGTTCTTAACCCTTTGAGTACCAGAGGGGTACGCCATGCATTGCAGAGCAAAGGGTTAATGGCGTACTTGCGTTTTATCTAATGAATATAATTACTCCCCCACCCTTAGAGAAAAGTGCAATGTTATTTTATTGACAAGGAACTTAAAACCCAGTTCATTCTTCAGTGTATCTGTGTGTGGGATTTGCACGAAAAGTGAAACCAATACTCGGTTAACACTGTGATGTCCCGGAATTACTTTTTGGGAACATTGATTTCTTGTGTTACAGTAAGGGAATGGGAAACACGAGCACTGTGTACATATCAGGGTAAATTCTGCAGTTGGGCAGATTTCCAATAAAACTGTAAGAACAGAAATGCAATCCTTGTGTTAACCCCTTGAGGGTCTGATCCTTAAAGCAGAAGTACCATGTCACAAAATCTTTAGCTTAACTAAGTCCCCTTCTGGCGTCTAGCTGCTTAGTAGCGCTAGTCACCAGAATTATTACCTGATTTAATAGATATATGCTTTATTCCCCAGCTCTCAGTAGCACGGAACGCGGACATCTTGCCAGACTGATGTCCGTGCGCCTGCACTGTCAGTCCCAGCCAGAGCCGGCCGGCTCCTAACAACGCGTCCTAGACCCGGCTGGGACTGACAGCGCAGGCGCGCGGACTTCATTCTGGCGTTCCGTACTACTGACAGCTGGGGAATAAAGCATATATCTATTAAATCAGGTAATAATTCTGGCACCTAGTTCTACTAAGCAGCTAGTCGCCAGAAGGGGACTTAGTTAAGCTAAAGATTTTGTGACATGGTAGTTCTGCTTTAAAGGGATAGTAATGTTCCACAAACAATTTTTAGCAAATTGTAGTCCTTAAAAAGTTGACCAAAGAGCTATGGTTTGAGAGATATCTGCATTTAAAGTTTGTGATTTCCTGCTGTCAGCTGTAAAGCCGTCAGCAGAAGATCCGTGTTGGCCGACACAGAGGCTGTGCAGCAGAGCCGCAATCGCTTTATTCACAATTAATTACTTCATTTTTAGACCATTCCAGTGAAGTCATTCGTTGTAAATAACATGATTGCGGCTCTGCTGCAGAGCCTCTGTGTCGGCCAACACGGATCTCCTGCTGACAGCTTTACAGCTGACAGCAGGAAATCACGAACTTTAAATGCAGATATCTCTCAAACCATAGCGGTTTGAGAGATAACGTTTTTTTGCTCTTTGGTCAACTTTTTAAGGACTACAATTTGCAAAATATTTTTGTGGGACATTACTATCCCTTTAAGTGGTTACATTTTCCTTTCTGATATCAATTAAAGCAATAGTAATATATCCAAATAAATGGAGCTATGATTAATCTGCATAGTTTTTTGTCTATGTAGAGCAGTATTTCAATAATATCCGATTTGTAGTTCATGAGTAATTTAATTATAAAATGTCCACCTTCTGCCCCTTTTACCTACATAACGCTGTCACTCCAAGCTGGTCCGGATGGAGTGCAGCAATGGACAATCTTCAGTGATCATAAGGAAAATCCTGCCCTCCTTAGTCAAGAGGGGGTGGTTTCCTTATACTCACTGCATGAAGTTTGTCCCTCAGTGCAAGCTGTCCGTACAGATTGTACATCTGACAAGAGGTGGCTTAAAAGGAGCGGGGGGGCATACTTTATAATTAAATTACACATGAAGTACCATTCGAATACTATTGCATTACCGCTCTACGTGGACTAAAAATTATGCAGATTAACCTTTTATTTGGATATATTACAATTACTTTAACTGTGGTGCGTGCAACGATTTGCCAAGCAATTCACTTTACACTCCGCTGGTTCTCAAAGAGTTAAGCATAATTGTGTCATGTTAACCCCTTGCTTTAGGGACATCTTTAGTATTTAAGAGGTTAAAACAGTATTAAAGGGATAGCAATGTCCGCTGATAATGCTATTTATGCTGTATTGTAGATTTAAAAAAAATAAGTTATGTGGGGCAAATCCCATCACTCAAATCTTTATGGTCTGAGAGATATTTGGCGATAAAGTGCCCCTCTCCCTCACCTCCCTGATGGCCAGCTGTAAAGCTGGCAGAACGAGATCCAAGCAGGGTCTTCAGCAGAGCCGAAATAGCGATATTTAAAAAGAACTACTTTGTTGGAACGGGCTACAAAGTGTGCTTGCAAACCAGGCCCACTTTGTAGACCATTCCAATTAAGTATTTCTTTTCAAATATCGCTATTTCAGCTCTGCTGAAGAGCCGCTGGCCGGTCCCAGGACCGGGATCTCCTGCTGTCAGTAGATCGCTGACGTCAGGGAAAGGAGCGGAGGGGGGAACTTTAGCTACGAATATGCGTACCCCTCTGGCACTGAAAGAGTTAAGGAACAAATTCCGTAAACACTTTGAGTTCAATACATTACAAATATTGGTTTGGCATTTGTAGGGTTAATATAATCTGGCAATAGCAGCCATAGAATAAAAATTCCCATTGATTTAAATGCGGCTTGTATACTGCTTCGTAATATGTTGGAAGCCTATCTAGCATTCAAGGGGTTAAACTCCCTATTTATTTGCCCGCTGTGGTGCAAAGGATTTGTTGCAGAAGTTGCCGTGTTTTTTACTTTGTGTACATGGATTTGGGGCTTCATTTATGAAGGTAAAAATGAACAATTCCGGATCAAACCAGCTGTAATGCAGGGGTGTGGTATGATCATTCAACACATTCCCAGGGATTGAAATAGGCAATTTAACCCTCTCAAGCATTCAGTGTGTTAAATGCCCTGTTTAAATCCATGGGAATTATCATTTATTCCTATAGCGCATTTGATTCTCACTAGAACTTGATAAATAAGGCCCATGGTATTTCAAGGCATAGTAATACTTAAAATGTAAAAAACAAATATGGTGTAGGGTTTATCCCCCTGAGTAAAACAAGAGTACTTCCACTGCTGAGAGGTGTTTTATTAAAAAGTTATTACAGCTCAAAGTTGAATTTTTAGGTGCAATATCACAGTGGCCTGCAATTGTACAGTGGCGCTGTTGCTACACCATCCTATGGAGGTTTATGGTCCTGAGACTAGAGCAGTCCATAGGATGGTGTAGCAACTGCGCCACTGTACAATTTCAGGCCAATGTGATATTACACCTAAAAAATTCAAGTTTGAGCTGTTATCATTTTTTAATAAAATATCTCTCAGCAGTGGGAGTACCCTTGTTTTACTCAGGGGGATAAGCCCTACAACATATTTCTTTTTACATTTTAAGTATTACTATCCCTTTAACCCCATTGCGACGATGGATTTGCCAGGTCCGTCATGCAAAAATGTCACTTAGTGACAGATGACGTACCTGGTAAGTCCAGGAAGTCATTCGCTAGAATAGGAAAACAAAAAAAAAACCCCGTCGTTAAGTGCCGGCCGCGTGCGCGCGGCCGGTCACTAAGGGGTTGATTAATTTAAGCTGTAATTATCCGCGGAATGCCACAAGGAGTAATGTGCCAGAGAAGTCTCCCTTCCTAACTCTCTGGATTTTAGCATCTCTCACTTTGGAAACGATAAATCACTTGCATATTTGCGCAGTGATTCAAATGGAGCTTAGACCTCTCCCATCCCAACATGTGGCAGATTGAAGCATCAATGACTTGCAGATGCACAAGACGGACGGGGAGACTATGTAAAAAATTCCGAATGGATGCAAAAGAGAGACACCATAAATATTTACTGAAGGAAAAACACAATTTCCACCCACTGAGCCAATTATGACATCTTTAAGAATATACTTTTTTTTTTTTTTTCCAGCTTGCCAAAGTTGTAGGTCATTGGCAATACGAACAAAGCAATGAGTGAAGCCCTGTGGGTCTATTGTGTTTTGGCAGTTCTCAGACAAAGGGAAGAGCGCTGGAATGTGTGTGGAAGTATTTGTGGCACCCGCATTAATAAACATGAATTTAATCATGCATGAGATTGCCGTGGATACCAAAGGAATTAATGATGAGGGCGCGGAATGGTACAACGGCGGCTTTTAATGAGACAGATTGTGCGGAGGGCAGAGTTATCTTTTTCTTTTTACGTGAATATCCGAGCAGAGGAGTTTAGCACCTAGAAGTGTTAAAACTACATGCAGTAATGTGCCGACGTTCATTTTTTTCGGCTGTTATTTTTTTTTAACCCTGTGTTGTCCAGAGACGCCTCCATCGCGTTGCTAAAATATAACTTCTACTTTTTTTTTAATGTTTATAATCGTTTTTAATGTGATCAAACAATTTAAAGTGATACTAACGCGTGAAAATGAACAGGGGTTATATACACACATTCTCTGTACGTCATGATAGTTTCCTTAACAATTCCCTACTCTCTGAAATCTAGTATTTCATATTCTCTGAAGGAGCAGACATTCCTGCATTTTTCAGGGTTTCCCTTCATTGTCGAGGATTGTCTGAATGGGCTGAGATAAAATAACGCTAGAAAAGCAGTGGGAAGTAACCCTTTGAGTGTTTTAACTGCTTTATTCTCGCTTGTTTTGATCTAGTTTTCTATTTTTCCTCCTGATTGGCTAAATAAGACTCTAAAGATTAGAGATGCACCGATACCAGTTTTCTAAGACCAATACTTTCAAGTACCCACCGATACCAATTACCAATACTTTTTTTGCGGTCATTTGCTAGTTTTCCAAGTACCTAAAGCATATATATATATATATATATATATATATACTTTAGGTACTTGGAAGTATCAGTGAGTACTTGAAATATATACATACACACACACCACCTCTTGACTCTTGATTCTCCCGTTTCTCCCCCTCTTGATTCCCACCTTTTACTTCATTCTCCCCCTTTTGAGCTCCCTCCTTTTCCCTTGGCTTTTTCTCTCCCTTTTGATCCCCCTTTGTCCCCCTCCTTGACTCTTGATCCCACCCTTTTGCCTCTCTCTCTCCTGATCCCCCTCCTTTTGCCTCTTCTTGGCCCCCCTCCTTTTGTCTCCTGATCCTTCCTCCTTTTGCCTCTTTTTTTTCTCCCTTAGTCCCTTTTGCCTCTTTCTCCATCTTCACCCCCCTCTCTGCCTCTTTCACCACCCGCTCTTCATGCCCCAGTTGATCCCCCTTTTCCTGCCTTACCCTCCTCTGCCGGGTGCTCGCTGTTCTCTCGCGAGCCCCGGCAGAGGTCAGCGTCAGAGCGTAGCCATGGTAACCTGCGGCAACGCTCCGAAGGTGCAGGAGGGAGAAAGGCGACCGTGGAGCATTGTGAGCAGTTCCCTGGGCTCCCTCTCTGCAGCACCGACCCTGACACAGGGTATCGGTGCTGGCATAGGCCGCATTTGCGAGAGTATGAGTACTCGCGCAAATGCTGGTATCGGCACCAATACTGATACCAGTATAGATATCGGTGCAACCCTACTAAAGACTTTATCTTGCTGCACTGATGTCTAGTCTTTCCTGTAGATCTCCCTTGACGTAGAGCGGCAGTAGGGTCTTTGAGGAAAGTTCTGCCCTGAGAGATTATCTGAATGATACAGATATCATCATCCAAATGTTTACCTCATATAATGTCCTCAAAAGAAACAGATAAAGAGATTATAATATAAAAAAAAATATTAAAATACATTTTATTACACTGTACTGCTGTGCCACTACCTGTGCTTTGCCACTGAAAGGGTTAAACAATGAACACTTTCTAAGAATAAATACTCGTTTACTTTAATCTGAGCGGAAAATCCTAATGGCCATTATGAATGAGTTCTACTTGGATCGCATACCTCTCAGTTGTCCCTATTTATGAGGGACAGTGCCTCTGTAACCCTTTGAGTGCTAAAGGGGTATGTGCATTCCCCTTTGGCACTCACAGGGTTAAAGGCATGGTAATACCCCAATAAAACTTTAGTTCCGATTATTTGCAATTTTTTTTAACACGTTGCGCTATATATAGTGACTTACATATTTGTAGTCCAAACGCTATTCAAGAGGAAAAGATCCCCCTCTCGCCCCTTCTGGACGTGTCACTCTGCCTCTCAGTCTGGTCCAGATGGAGAGCGGCGAGGGACAATCTTCAGTGAGCAGAAGGAAAATCCTGTCCTTCATCAAAGGGCGGGGTTTTCCTTATACTTACTGAGTGAAGATTGTCCCTTGCTGCATCCATCCGGGCCCACAACCAGATCACAGATCTAAGGGGAGGTGGCCAGAAGGGGCGGGGTTTTCCTTATACTTACTGAGTGAAGGTTGTCCCTCGCTGCATCCGTCCGGTCCCACGACCGGATCACAGATCTAAGGGGAGGTGGCCAGAAGGGGCGGGTTTTCCTTATACTTACTGAGTGAAGATTGTCCCTCGCTACATCCGTCCGGTCCCACAACCAGATCACAGATCTAAGGGGAGGCGGCCAGAAGGGGCGGGGTTTTCCTTATACTTACTGAGTGAAGATTGTCCCTCGCTGCATCCATCCGGTCCCACAACCAGATCACATATCTAAGGGGAGGCGGCCAGAAGGGGCGGGGTTTTCCTTATACTTACTGAGTGAAGATTGTCCCTCACTGCATCCGTCCGGTCCCACAACCAGATCACAGATCTAAGGGGAGGAGGCCAGAAGGGGCGGGGTTTTCCTTATACTTACTGAGTGAAGATTGTCCCTCGCTGCATCCATCCGGTCCCACAACCAGATCACATATCTAAGGGGAGGCGGCCAGAAGGGGCGGGGTTTTCCTTATACTTACTGAGTGAAGATTGTCCCTCACTGCATCCGTCCGGTCCCACAACCAGATCCCAGATCTAAGGGGAGGCGGCCAGAAGGGGCGGGGTTTTCCTTATACTTACTGAGTGAAGATTGTCCCTCGCTGCGTCCGTCCGGTCCCACAACCAGATCACAGAACTAAGGGAAGGCGGCCAGAAGGGGCAGGGCTTTCCTTATACTTACTGAGTGAAGATTGTCCCTTGCTGCATCCATCCGGGCCCACAACCAGATCACAGATCTAAGGGGAGGTGGCCAGAAGGGGCGGGGTTTTCCTTATACTTACTGAGTGAAGGTTGTCCCTCGCTGCATCCGTCCGGTCCCACGACCGGATCACAGATCTAAGGGGAGGTGGCCAGAAGGGGCGGGGTTTTCCTTATACTTACTGAGTGAAGATTGTCCCTCGCTACATCCGTCCGGTCCCACAACCAGATCACAGATCTAAGGGGAGGCGGCCAGAAGGGGCGGGGTTTTCCTTATACTTACTGAGTGAAGATTGTCCCTCGCTGCATCCATCCGGTCCCACAACCAGATCACATATCTAAGGGGAGGCGGCCAGAAGGGGCGGGGTTTTCCTTATACTTACTGAGTGAAGATTGTCCCTCACTGCATCCGTCCGGTCCCACAACCAGATCACAGATCTAAGGGGAGGAGGCCAGAAGGGGCGGGGTTTTCCTTATACTTACTGAGTGAAGATTGTCCCTCGCTACATCCGTCCGGTCCCACAACCAGATCACAGATCTAAGGGGAGGCGGCCAGAAGGGGCGGGGTTTTCCTTATACTTACTGAGTGAAGATTGTCCCTCGCTGCATCCATCCGGTCCCACAACCAGATCACATATCTAAGGGGAGGCGGCCAGAAGGGGCGGGGTTTTCCTTATACTTACTGAGTGAAGATTGTCCCTCGCTGCGTCCGTCCGGTCCCACAACCAGATCACAGAACTAAGGGAAGGCGGCCAGAAGGGGCAGGGCTTTCCTTATACTTACTGAGTGAAGATTGTCCCTCGCTGCATCCGTCCGGTCCCACAACCAGATCACAGATCTAAGGGGAGGCGGCCAGAAGGGGCGGGGTTTTCCTTATACTTACTGAGTGAAGATTGTCCCTCGCTGCATCCGTCCGGTCCCACAACCAGATCACAGATCTAAGGGGAGGCGGCCAGAAGGGGCGGGGTTTTCCTTATACTTACTGAGTGAAGATTGTCCCTCGCTGCATCCGTCCGGTCCCACAACCAGATCCCAGATCTAAGGGGAGGCAGCCAGAAGGGGCGGGGTTTTCCTTATACTTACTGAGTGAAGATTGTCCCTCGCTTCGTCCGTCCGGTCCCACAACCAGATCACAGATCTAAGGGGAGGCGGCCAGAAGGGGCGGGATTTTACTTATACTTACTGAGTGAAGATTGTCCCTCGCTGCATCCGTCCGGTCCCACAACCAGATCACAGATCTAAGGGGAGGCGGCCAGAAGGGGCGGGAGGGGGATCCTTTTCTCTTGAATATACGTAAGTAACTATATATAGCGTAACATGTTCAAAAAATTGTAAAGAATAATCGGAAATAAAGTTTTATTGAGGTATTACTATCCCTTTAAGACCCAAAACCCTCTGTCTCTTTTTACCACCCTGGTCTGCCCCTTTTTAAGTGTATCACCCTGGTGTCCCTGTGTTTAGGAGATCAGACTGTGTGGTGTGTATATAAGTGTATCACCCTGGTGTCCCTTTGTTTAGGAGAGCAGACTGTGTGGTGTCTATATAAGTGTATCACCCTGGTGTCCCTGTGTTTAGGAGATCAGACTGTGTGGTGTGTATAGAAGTGTATCACCCTGGTGTCCCTGTGTTTAGGAGATCAGACTGTTTGGCGTGTATATAAGTGTATCACCCTGGTGTTCCTGTGTTTAGGAGATCAGACTGCGTGGTGTGTACATAAGTGTATCACCCTGGTGTCCCTGTGTTTAGGAAATCAGACTGTGTGGTGTGAATATAAGTGTATAACCTTGATGTCCCTGTGTTTAGGAGATCAGACTGTGTGGTGTGTATATAAGTGTATCACCCTGTTGTCCCTATGTTTAGGAGATCAGACTGTGTGGTGTATATATAAGTGTATCACCCTGATGTCCCTTTGTTTAGGAGATCAGACTGTGTGGTGTATATATAAGTGTATCACCCTGATGTCCCTGTGTTTAGGAGATCAGACTGTGTGGTGTGTATATAAGTGTATCACCCTGGTGTCCCTGTGTTTAGGAGATCAGACTGTGTGGTGTTTATATACGTGTATCACCCTGGTGTCCCTGTGTTTAGGAGATCAGACTGTGTGGTGTTTATAGAAGTGTATCACCCTGGTGTCCCTGTGTTTAGGAGATCAGACTGTGTGGTGTATATATAAGTGTATCACCCTGGTGTCCCTGTGTTTAGTAGATCAGACTGTGTGGTGTGTATGTAAGTGTATCACCCTGGTGTCCCTGTGTTTAGGAGATCAGACTGTGTGGTGTGTATATAAGTGTATCACCCTGGTGGCCCTGTGTTTAGTAGATCAGACTGTGTGGTGTGTATATAAGTGTATCACCCTGGTGTCCCTGTGTTTAGGAGATCAGACTGTGTGGTGTGTATATAAGTGTATCACCCTGGTGGCCCTGTGTTTAGTAGATCAGACTGTGTGGTGTGTATGTAAGTGTATCACCCTGGTGTCCCTGTGTTTAGGAGATCAGATTGTGTGTGTATGTAAGTGTATCACCCTGGTGTCCCTGTGTTTAGGAGATCAGACTGTGCAGTGTGTATAGAAGTGTATCACCCTGGTGTCCCTGTGTTTAGGAGATCAGACTGTGTGGTGTGTATAGAAGTGTATCACTCTGGTGTCCCTGTGTTTAGGAGATCAGACTGTGTGGTGTATATATAAGTGTATCACCCGGGTGTCCCTGTGTTTAGGAGATCAGACTGTGTGGTGTGTATATAAGTGTATCACCCTGGTGTCCCTGTGTTTAGGAGATCAGACTGTGTGGTGTATATATATAAGTGTATCACCCCGGTGTCCCTGTGTTTAGGAGATCAGACTGTGTGGTGTATATATAAGTGTATCACCCCGGTGTCCCTGTGTTTAGGAGATCAGACTGTGTGGTGTGTATATAAGTGTATCACCCTGGTGTCCCTGTGTTTAGGAGATTAGACTGTGTGGTGTGTATAGAAGTGTATCACCCTGGTGTCCCTGTGTTTAGGAGATCAGACTGTGTGATGTGTATATATAAGTGTATCACTCTGGTGTCCCTGTGTTTAGGAGATCAGACTGTGTGGTGTGTATAGAAGTGTATCACCCTGGTGTCCCTGTGTTTAGGAGATCAGACTGTGTGATGTGTATATAAGTGTATCACGCTGGTGTCCCTGTGTTTAGGAGATCAGATTGTGTGTGTATGTAATGGTATCACGTTGCTCCACAGCAATACAACTCACATTAATGTTTGTATATTCACCAATATATATGTTTATGAATTAGTCTGTGCAAATAAAATACTTTGCCAATGCCCAGCTCACCAGCCACACCAACTAATACAAAATTGTCCCTCTTTGTCCATTTGAAATATTGGAAGATATTAGATTGGTTCAGCAGAATAATCTTTATTAAGTACTTGATATCACGTTGACAGAGGCAGACATATTTATTTGTGGACCCTAAACCCCTGCCACTGGTCTTCCAAAGAAAGGTTCACTGGGAGCAGTTTGGGGGTCCTGCTGTCCAAAACAATGAAGTATGTCTTTTCAGTACTAATAGACGTTGTTGGTGTTCATGTCATAATGCAAATGACCACTGCAAGACAGATCACACACAGCAATTCCTTTCCACCTTTATAATGTCATAATAATGATGTAGAATTTCCTCTTCATGTAAATTCCATCCCATCAGGAGATCAGTGATAATCTCTTGATATGTTTCTGACAGACTGAACAGAGTAGCATTTAATTGGACCTGTCACCTTGAATTCAGGTTTGCATATCTGAACATAGAAAACTGCCTATGGATGTATCCTCTTATCCAAAAGACCGACTGAAGCAGATGGATAGTTTTTAGGAGATATTAATACTCTTCCTTCTGGAAAGTGAAAGTCTCCTTCAGTCTCTTTAGGAAAATAAAATGTGATATATTGTTGAATATTTCTGTTGACTCTATTAATACAATCTCTCTCAGGGGTTAATTACCTATTTACTGCCCTTACAGTAACGAACCCTTTCCTTTGCTGAAAGTGAAATTTTCTTTTCTCTAGTATCAGTCAGTGAAAACCAGTATTTAAAAACAACTGATACAGCTAAATCTGCCAGAAATAGCAGTGCACAATATGGCAAAGTAAGCCTTTGAGTGCCAGGGAGGTATCCAATGCATTGCTTTGCAATGCATTGGATACCTCCCTGGCACTCAAAGGGTTAAAGTCTGTGCTGCATTGAGAGCTTCATTTCAAACACTGTGCCACACTCAAAACAGATCACACTTCAGTCGTAACAGTATCAGTATCTCATCTAATCTGCATCTGCTGATCTCTTGTTTATTTCCATCTGCTGATCTTTTGTTTAATCTAATAAGTTTTCAAAAATTCAAATATGAATTTTAGGTGACAAAATAGAGGCATTTTATTTTACATTTTATTCATCCAAAATAGTTTTAAAGGCCTACTGATTTTGTAAAAGATGTAAAATTGGCATTTCTAATATAATTTTGCTGGAGAAAAGAAAAAGAATTGTTTAGCATTCTACTAAGAAACAGCTGATTCACTGTAACAAAAAACATACTGTAATTCCTCTTGAGGAACAGGATTTCTTCATGCTGTTTAATTTAATATAACATGGTTTGAGTTACAGATTAACTCTTTGGGTTCTAGAGAGGTATACAGTTCACTGGGATGAAATTCATTGGAGACTTTTATAGCATCCAAGGGGGTCAATGTTACAGGTAGTGAGGCTGATCTATTAACAGAGCAATAAACTCTTATTATTATTATTATTAAGATACTAATATTTCAGGGCTTTTTCTGAGTGAAATAATGAGTACTCCCACTGCTGAGAGATGGGTCAGTCAAAAGTAATTACTGAACAAACCTGTATTATTTTTTTAGAGAGTGTGAATACAAGATTTCTTGCAGCAAGGTGGAAATGCAGAAAGCTGAGTGCCGAAGACATAAGCTCTGCATAGATGGATGCAGCAACAGCGCCACCTGTCAGCTGAGCATCTTGATCAGAAGCTATCAGAGAAAAGCAATTTAGTTATGCAATGACTTTTGAAATAAACATCTCCCAGAATCAACAGTATAATTTAATTCAGCAGGAAAAAGCTATACCACATCTATATTTCATAACTAGCAACATGGGACGGCGTTGCCCGTCATGTTATGACCGTTGGGCGCACGTGTTTGAAATGCAGACACACTGATAAACACAGACATATGCAGCATACAGGCAGACACATACCATACATCCCAAGTGTCCCTCTTTAGGAGGGACAGTCCCTCTTTGAGGGCCAAATCCCTCTGTCCCTCTTTCCCACCCTGTTGTCCCTCTTTTTAGGAGGTCAGACTGTGTGCAGGGCCGGCTCCACCTATAGGCGAGGTAGGCGCCGGCCTAGGGCGCACACGTACTGGGGACGCGGGCATGCAGCGGAGAAGAGCTGCGCCCACACACCACGCCAGGAACCACAACACAGTCAGGTCTGTGTTGCTACAGCGCTTCCTCATGTGGTCGGATCTTTAGTAATGCAGAGCGCGCTGGGAGTCATGATCTCCCGCCGCGCTCTGCATTACTGAAGAGAAGACTGCGCGGGAGATACAGGTATGTGATGGGGGGCAAGTTGGAGCTGAGGGGGCATAGTGGAGCTGAGGGGGCAAGTTGGAGCAGATGTGGGGCAAAGTGGAGATGATGGGGGCAAGTTGGAGCTGTTAGGGGAAAGCTGGAGCTGAGGGGGCATAGTGGAGCTGGTGGTGGCAAGTTGGAGATGATGGGGGCAAGTTGGAGCTGATGAGGGTCAAAGTGGAGCTGATGAGGGTCAAAGTGGAGCTGAGGGGGGGCAAGTTGGAGCTGAGGGGGGGCAAGTGGAGCTGAGGGGGGGCAAAGTGGAGCTGAGGGGGGCAAGTTGGAGCGGATGGGGGGGCAAGTTGGAGCGGATGGGGGCAAGTTGGAGCTGCTGGGGGCATAGTGGAGCTGATAGTGGAAAGTTGGAGCTGAGAGGGCATAGTGGAGCTGGTGGGGGCAAGTTGGAGCGGATGGGGGGCAAAGTGGAGCTGATGGGGGTAAGTTGGAGAGGATGGGGGGCAAAGTGGAGCTGATGGGGGTAAGTTGGAGCTGAGGGGGTAAAGTGAAGCTGAGGGGGCAAAATGGAGCTGGTGGGGGCACGTTGGAGCTGATGGGGGCAAGTTGGAGTTGATAGGGGCAAAGTGGAGCTGGTGGGCCAAAGTGAAGCTGATAAGGGGCAAGTTGGAGCTGGTGGGGGGCATCTCTTACAGGCATCTCCAGAACAGGGGCAGAGTGGCTCAGGGGGCAGAGAGAGGACAATCATGAAAAGAGGTTGGGTATAAGTAGGCAGGGTATAAAGGGGTGGGACACAAGGGGCGGAGCGAAATGGGCGGCAAAATTAGGTTTTGCCTAGGGTGGCAAAAATCCTTGCACCAGCCCTGAGTGTGTGGTGTGTATTACTTTGCTCTACAGCAATAAAGCAATAAATTTCAGTATATGTGTGTATACATTAGTCTGTGCAAATAAAATACTTTGGTCTTGAACTAAATCATTTATTCAGTTACATAAATAGCTAGTAATAGGTCATGAAATAACCTAAAAATTCTTACTAATGCCCCGCCCACCAGCCACACCCCCAATAATATTACCTAAAACTAACATGTCCCTCTTTGGCCCTGTGAAATGTTGGGAGGTATGCACATACACACACTGAGCGGCAGAAACATGCAAAAGACATGTACACACAGACACACTGGAGATGCACATATGGACACACATATGTAACAGAGATGTACACACACAGACACGCAACATATATGAGCAGAAACACATGTGCTCATGAGTTGTGTACCCCTCTGGCACTCAAAGGGTTAAGGTATAGAGAGGCATGTCAGAGTTAAATAGCAGTGGGAAGTGTGTTCATACCTGGGAACACTGACTTGTGAAGTCCCTAGAGGGGACTGATGTGGTGCTGATGTGGAGAAACAAATGGGGCAATCTGGGTTAAAAGTGGGTGGGGCTTAATTACGAGTAGGGGGCGGGGCTTAACATAAATGTGAAAAAGTGTTAGTAATAGGCTGGGGAAGGAGGAGAAGTGGGAGGGGAATGCAAGTTTACAGTGTGAGGGGTTTGAACACACTCCATGAGGGGTAAAACTTGATACAAAACCCTGTGGCAGTCAGTGGGTTAAGTGTGAATCTGATGGCTGTCTGTCCTGTGTCTTGCATGGCAAATGGTGACAGTGAAGAAGTAATTCAGCAATGAGGGCCTACCTTAACCCTTTGAGTGCCATTTTGTTCCCCTGCTGATGCAGCACCATTCAGTGGCTTTACTACAGGTCCTGCTGAGGCCACTGGGAGTCAAGGTGAGTGACTGTGTGTCAGCCATCTTTCTTTCTGGCTTTGTGTGTGTGTATGGGTATATGGTGCTGTGTGAGTGAGGCATGTATGTGTTATACCTGGGAATTTTTACTTGTGGAGTCCCTCATGTGGTGCTGATGTGGAGAGAGCAATGGGGCAATCTGGGTTAAAAGGGGGCGGGGCTTAATCGCGAGTAGGGGGCGGGGCTTAACATAACTATGGAAAAGTGTTAGTAATAGGCTGGGGAAGGAGGAGAAGTGTGAGAGAAATGCAAGTTTACAGTGTGAGGAGTTTGAACACACTCCCTGAGGGGTAAAACTTGATACACAACCCTGTGGCAGTCAGTGGGTTAAGTGTGAATCTGATGGCTGTCTGTCCTGTGTCTTGCATAGCAAATGATGACAGTGAAGAAATAATTGAGCAATGAGGACCTACCTTAACCCTTTGAGTGCAATTTTGTTCCTCTGGTGCTGCACTACAGGTCCTGCTGAGGCCTCTGGGAGTCAGGGTGAGTGACTGTGTGTGTGTGTCAGCCATATGTATTTCTGGCTTTGTGTGTGTATGTGGTGTATGTGGTGCTGTGTGTGTGAGTGGGGGCATGTCTGCTTGGTGCTGTGTGAGTGGGGCATGTGTGTGTGTTTGTGTGGTGCTGTGTGAGTGGGGCATGTGTGTGTGTTTGTGTGGTGCTGTGTGAGTGGGGCATGTGTGTTTGTCTGTGGTGTAGGAGCAAGTGGCGGCCATATTGTTTTTTTTCTGACTTTGATAGTGGTGGGTGGGCTGCATAGTGGGGGCGGGCCAACTCCCTGCATGATTGAATCACCCAATGGGAACAGTAACTCCTCCTTAATACCACCCCTGGGTGTGTTTTGGCAGGCACAAAGTCTTCTTTTATATATATAGATTAGGATCTTCTGAGAGTAGCAATTCTGGTGTAAACCGAACCAACCATATGGTCCCAAAAAATCCCCAAACTATTGATTCAAATGGTGTGTTTAACCCTCCTTCCCCTGAGTGTGAGGAATTCAGGGTGTTAAAAAGACAGTTTAAATCAATTAGAATTGAGGGACTGTAGTTAAAAAGAATTTAAAATATTTGAAAACCATTTTGTTTCAGTTGAAATAGAAAATGACGTAGGATAAAACTAGGATATTTCCAAACATTTTAATTGTTTCTAAAAGTGGATGTAGGCAAGTTTTGGCAGTGCAGCCGTTGGTGGCTACAACTCTCATCATCCCTTATCAGCCAGCGGTTCTCCTGACTGTTTGGGGTATTCCTGTCATTGTTACACTGTCCATACCGCAGGTGACGCAGAGGTGTGTGTGCGTGGGGGGGTCTTAATGCTTGTTAATGTAACATTTGGAACTTTTACCTCCATCCAGCTGTAGTCATTTCTTGATTTATTGCATCTTGCGATAACTGCAGCGTACTCCATATACAACGGACACCGTTAACGATGAGGAAGGAATATTTTCTTGTGCCAAATATGTTTAATTTAGTCCTTTTACAACTTCATAAAACAGACATCTGGTTACAGCAGCTGAAAGCTTGTTTCCTCAATGAATCCCACCTGTGGCCGGGTTCCAGATGACATTCTGAAATACCTGTGACATTGACGTGTTTCTTGCGAATGCCGAGACTCATTTACTAAGGAAACGTGTGCAAATCTGACGCAAACTAACCACACTGTACGGAACAAATAAAATGTTTCATTTATAGCGGAACTACCACCCAATAATAAGATAGCATCACATCATTGCCCATCTGGTAACTGGCTGCTCAGTAGTGCTAGTGGCTAGAATTCTTACCGGATTAAAGAGAAATCGCTATTCTTCCCGGACTGACATCAAGACCAAGCGCAGACATCTTGCCATAGTCACATCCACGCGCCTGCGCTGTCAGTGCCTTTTGGAGCCACAGCAATGCCTCCTAGACCCAGCTGGGACTGACAACGCAGGCGCGTGGACGCCACTAGGGAAAGATGTCCGCGCTCCATCCTGCTGTCAGTCCATGAAGAATAGAGATTTCTCTTTAATCCGGTAATAATTCTGGTGACTAGCGCTACTGAGCAGTTACTCACCAGATGAGCAATGATGTGATGCTATCTTATTACTGGGTGGTAGTTCCGCTTTAAAGGGATAGTAATACCTAAAATGTAAAAAAAAATATGTTGTAGGGTTTATCCCCCTGAGTAAAACAAGACTACTCCCACTGCTGAAAGGTGTTTCATTCAAAAGTTATTAATTTTCAAAGTTGAATTTTTTAGGTGCAATATCACAGTGGCCTGAAATTGTACAGTGGCGCTGTTGCTACACGATCCTATGGACAGCTCTGGTCTCAGGACCATAAATCTCCATAGGATGGTGTAGCAACAGCGCCACTGTAAAATTTCAGGCCACTGTGATATTGCACCTAAAAAATTCAACTTTGAAAATTAATAACTTTTGAATGAAACACCTTTCATCAGTGGGAGTACTCTTGTTTTACTCAGGGGGATAAACCCTACAACATATATTTTTTTACATTTTAGGTATTACGATCCCTTTAAATGGGGGTTTTAACTCTGGGTATGCTAGTAAGGTCACCAGCGCATTGCTTTCAAGGAGTTAACAATCTCATTTAAATCTGTGGTAATTTGGGGACATTTTATTTGCTCACTATTTCCAGCATCGCTGTGTCAGGGGCGGCTAGAAACGTCACGGGCACGATGTTCGAAAACTCGTTGTAATGAAACAAAATGTCAAGTTGCGGGTTGGGGATAAAAGGAGGATGATGGTGTTTTTAGAGGTAAATCCATCACTTTCGAAAATGTGTCATGAAGAATTAAAAAAAAGGAAATAGGAGAAATTATTATTTTTTTCTGCTAATGTCCTTTAACCCCTTAAGGACCCATAACGTGCCAGAACTGTCATGGGTAAAACGTACGATAAGGACCCATGAAGATCCTGGCACATCATGGATTTAAGGGCTGTTCGTGCGGTTTCACACCGTTCGGGGATCCCTGTATCAGTTAAGAGAGAGAAAAAAAAAAATCTCTGGTTCTTAACCCCTTAGTGACGGCCACGTGCAGACGCGGCCGTCACTTAACGCCCGTCTAACATTTTTTTTTTTTTTTTTAAAAACAATCCGGAGTCCCCGAACGGCGCGCAGCCCCGCGGGGAGCCGGATTTCCGGGACGTACATGTACGTCCTCTGTCACTAAGTGACAGCCACACAGGACGTACATGTACGTCCTGTGTCACGAAGGGGTTAAAGGGATAGTAATTCTTTATTATTACTATCCCACATATTGAAGATATTTGCAAAATAATTTAATAGCCCCCAGGTTTATCTCTTAAACCTTTATGGTTTGAGAGATAACCGAAGGCAAAGTTCCCCCCTCCCTCCCCTTCCCTGAAGTCAGCGTTGTGCTGACTGCAGGGATATCCGGTCTGACTTTCATCATGCGGCTCTGCAGCAGAGCCGAGATCGCAAAAGTGAAAAAGAATTATTTCACTGAAATGGTCTACTACATGCGCTTGCAAACCAAGCACACGTAGAAGACTGTTTCAGTGAAATAATATTTTTTCATTAACGTGATCTCGGCTCAGCTGCAGAGCCGCAAGCCTGTCGTACGACAGACTTCCCCTGCAGTCAGCACAACGCTAACTTCAGGGAAGGAGGAGGGAGGGGGGAACTTTGCCTTCGGTTATCTCTCAAACCATAAAGGTTTGGGAGATGAACCCTGGGGGCTATTACATTATTTTGCAAATATCTACAATATGGGGGATAGTAATAATAAAGTATTACTATCCCTTTAAGTTGTGGAAATGGCGGAAATAAGAACATAATTATTTTTAGCTGGCACTGAAAGGGTTAATACCTTGCATTATGACTGTAGGTTAAATCACACCCACAATTAAAGTTTTTTGGGGTTTTTTGACGTAGACGGCGGAATTGAACGCAAAAAAAATGACGATGATACTTTCAATAATTCTTGACGGACATGTTGAAATAATTCTTTTTAACTGATTGCAGACAACTTATGTTTTTGAGCATCACACCCATGGGTTAATGATTACCGTTTGCCAAACAAAGAGACTAAGAGGATGGTTTCAGTTTGAGCAGTGACACATTTAATGATTTCAGTGGTTTAGATATTGCACTAAGCAAACAAACACATTCTTGCTTTAAAGGGATAGTAATACTTCGTTTTAACTTTATTTTATTTTGTAGGCATTAAAAAAACATGAAGAATGATATAAGTCTTATCTCTCAAACCTTTATGGTTTATGAGATATTCACAAGCAAAGTATCCCCCCCTGTTCAACCAGATCAGAAGGGAGATGCCCAGGTAGACTGCAGAGAGGGACAATCTTCAATTAAGATAAGGGAAAAACCTGAAAAACTTGTCAAGGGGGGCAGGTCTTTCATTGTTCTCATAGGAATAAGATTGTCCCTTGCTGTTATCTGTTTGGTCTATGGACTGCATTCCACATCTGAGAAGAGATGGCTTACACTAGGTAAAAGGGGCGGGAGGGGAACTTTGCTTGTGAATATCTCTCAAACCATAAAGGTTTGAGAGATAAGACTTATATCATTCTTCATGTTTTTTTAATGCCTACAAAATAAAATAAAGTTAAAACGAAGTATTACTATCCCTTTAAATCTGCATGTTTTTCTTTATCTTGTCGCTGGTGTGAAGGTCTGAATTAACCTGCCCCACACTGTAATTCAGGATTTAAATGTTATCATGCCACCTTTCATTTTGATACTTTTACAAACCTTTAACGCAATATTAAAACCTAAAAATGTGATTATTTTATACACATGTAGCTCACAGGCAACATCTTCAAAACATATTTAAGTTAGATCACTAAGATAGGAACATAAACTTTTTTTCTGTAGGCGTAGGTGTTTCTAGACGGACACCGTTTGGTTAATTTTTTGTTGTTGTCTGTCATGAGAGCTGAGCTAACAATGAGAGGTCATCCATTAAGACTAGAGGAAAGGTGCTTTCGACTAAAACAGAGGCAGGGATTTTTTACAGTAAGGGAGGTAAAGCTATGGAATTCTTTGCATTAGGATGTTGTACTTGCAGATAATGTAACTGCTTTCAAAAAAAGCAATGGATGCTTGTCTAGCACAGAACAACAATGAGAATTATGACAGATGGCTTCAAAGCAGATAGGATGTTCATCCAGGGAAATATCTGACTGCCGTTTGGAGTCAGGAAGGAATTTTTTTTACCCACTTGGGGCTAAATAAGGAGTTTTTTTTTGCCTTCCTCTAGATCATCAGGGGTGTTTTTGGCATGGGCCGGACTTAATGGACGCATGTCTTTTTTCAACTTCATCAACTATGTTACTATGAGATGAGCTAATTCAGGTAATACATTTAGATTGATACCTACTAATCTTCCTTTCTGAAAAGTTTGCACGTTAGCTTAGAACTTTAACAGACAATAATGCACTACCACTCTCTCTCAGACAGGTATCAAGATTGCTGTGTTAACAAGAGTAGGAGAACTCTTGCAGCCTCCATAGAGGATATGTAAGACTTAAATTTTAGGCCTCAGAAAAGAGAGAATTTTACAGATACTAGAATGAAGTACATGGGTATTTATCAAGAAATTCAGTTACTACTTAGGTGTGTTAATATCTTGTAGTGTTAGCGCTGTGCATTGCATTGCACAACTTGTGTTCCTTAAACGGTTAATTACTTAACAAAAGCCTCCATTGTGTTTGCGGAAAACCTTTCCCCCTGGGAAAATAACAGAGCATCACTTGTGGTTTGTAGTGCACTATAGCGCAACGCCAACAGACAACCTTGTACAACAGATTTAACCCTTTGAGTGCCAGAGGGGTACCCAACGCATTTCAAAGGGCTGAAAGTGCATTTTACACAACTTTTTGAATGCTAGAGGGGTATTTAACACATTGCTTTGCAATACGCTGGATACCCTTCTGGCAATCGAAAGGTGAAACGGATTATATCGCTGCTACAATCATGGTATTCCGCAGCCACGCAAGAACAGGAAGAAGTCAGGATCTCCTGTGAGGTCGCTGTTCATGACTCTTTGACAGGTCTCCCTCCGTCTCCTCTAATAACATTGTAACATGATCACGTGGAACAGGTCAAGGCAAAGCAGATGTATTTCCTAAAACATTGTGGGGTGCCAGGCAACAGCACAACAAGGGTGACATTTGATTTTTTTTTCTGAATCGGTAGGGTGCAATAGTAGCCAGATTGTTCTAAGGAAGCTATGTATATTTAAATGAACACTAACAGCTAAATTTGAAATTGTTTGATATATCTTAAAATATATTGCGCTCCCAGCTAGAATTTGTAAAAATTATTTATTTTATACTTGATTGCTAGAATATAATCTTAACCCCTTAAAGACCTGCGTTTCAGGGAAGTTACCTTCCCTTATGGACCTCTTTGATCCTTTCCAACGTGCTGGTAGATGTGACATGTTGCTTGTACCGGCGCACAGAGTTGGGGTCAGAGAGAGAGACCACTCAAGTCTTGGAGTGGTCAATTTCAGACCCTGTTTTTACTTACAGCGCTTAAACCCTTAAAGGGATAGTAATACTTAATTATTACTAATCCCTATATTAAAGTAATATTAAAAAGAAATGTGTTGCCCTCAGTGCCATCTCTCAAACCTTTATGGTTTGAGAGATAATCACTCCTAAAGTTGCCCTCTCCCTCCCCCTTCCCTGAAGTCAGCGTTGTAGCTGACTGAAGCGAAATCCGGTCTTACGCTCATCAAGCGGCTCTGCAGCAGAGCCGAGATTGCGTTAAAAAAATATATATTTCACTAAAACAGTCTTCTTCGTGTGCTTGCAAACCAAGCACACGTAGAAGACCATTTCAGTGAAAGATTTATTTTTTATTAACACGATCGCGGCTCTGCTGCAGAGCCAACTGATGATCGTAAGACCGGATTTCCCTTCAGTCAGCTACAACGCTGAGTTCGGGGAAGGGGCAGGGAGAGCGCAACTTTAGAAGCGATAATCTCTCAAACCATAAAGGTTTGAGAGATGACACTGGGGGCAATACATTTATTTTTAATATTACTTTAATGTACAGATTAGTAATCATTAAGTATTACTATCCCCTTAAAGACTGGTGCGCATGCGATCCGATTCAGGGCTCCCCAAACGGCGTGCAGCTATGCGGGGAGCCCTGAAATCTATGACGTACATGTACGGCATGTGCCCTTTAGGCACGTTGATCCATGATTTACATGTACGTCCTTGGACCTTAAGGGATTAAGTAAAAAGTATGTGACGTGCTATGACTGTCACTGGTCCTTAAGGGTATAAACTGCATGACGGTCATAGCACGTCATGTGTACTTTATGATGTTAATATATCAATTTTTATAGCAAATGTAGACTACCCATAGAGAATTTGGTTAATTTTGTTTACAGTGTTTGTAATGCGAGACAAGCTGAAGTAGTTAATTCTTTGATTTTAATATCCACTGTCCTTGTACTCAGGAACGCTGTTACTTTCATCACAGCCATTTTGTTGGTGTCGGCCCACTGAGATATTGCACCTAAAAAACTTTACGTTTGAGCTTCATTAACTTTTGAATAACACAACTTTCAGCAGTGCGAGTACCCTTGTTTTACTCAGGAGGATAAGCTTTTATGATATATATGTTTTTACATATTAAGTGTTTCTATCACTTTAAAATATCTAATATCCTCATGAACAGACTAAAGTGCTTTCAGACAGGGTGAGCTTGCAGTGAGTGGAGACCCGAGTGGGCTGGACCTCCATTAGTCCCCTTTTAAAGGTCCCTTCCATCCACCACTACAAGCCACATGGGGCTGTATGTTCCTTTGATTACAAACGGCCATAGGCCAAGCAAGCCAAACTGACAGTTCTTATTGTGAATGTATATATTATATGTATATGTTATGGTGCGATAGTGCTGCGAGTTTCTTTCTTTCTTTGCTATTGATTTAAACATGGCCTGTAACCCTTTGGGTGCCAGAGGTGTACGCAACACATCCCGGGACCGGATTCCCCTGCAGTCAGCCAGAGCACTGACATCAGGGAAACGGGGGGAGGGGGTAACTTTAACAGCGAATATCTCTCAAACCATAAAGATTTGAGAGATGGGACTGGGGGCATTTAAATATTTTTTTTAATACCTACAAGATGAACATTTGACAATGAAGTGTTACTATCCCTTTAACAGCCCTTCGGTGCTAGAGAGGTCCCCTTTTAGCATTCTGAATATGACCTTATATTTTATATTATCTTCCGTCCTCAAAATACCCCAGTGTCATGTCAATTAATACTTTTTTTGCCTTACGCACAAAGAAAATCGGAGCAATTCTGGGGCAAACCACCCTATCAAAATAAAAAAAAGTCCCTTCCATTTAAACTGGGCTTTTAACCCTTTATATGCTAGAGATCTCTCCCAAACATTGTGAGGTGTGGGTGACCCCCCCACTAGCCTTCAAGAGCAAAGCAAAGCAGTGCATTCCGTACCCCTCTGGCACTCAAAGGGTTAAAAGTCCCATTTTTTAATCAGTGGGGATTTGAGTCATTTGAATTTGATGCTTATAATAGGTCTGCACTTTTTGGGGGAGGACTAAAAATTCCCATTGATTTAAATGGGGATTTTAATCCCTTCAATGCTAGAGAGCTCTCTGACGCATTGTGAAGTGCTGCGTTGGAGACATCCCTAGCGTTCAAGGGGTTAAAATCTCTACATAAATCAATGAGAATTTGGGGAATTTTTAGTCTTCCCCTATAATGTAAATGGTTTGACCCAGAACGCCTCCACTTTTATTTTGAACACACGGACCTTATGACAGTTGGTTTGATCCTTTTGGTACAGTTGATTTGTCCAAGAAACCTTTCTGTTATTCATATGCTCCTTTGTGCTTAAAGAGATAGTAATGTTTAACCCCTTAATGACCGTCCGTGTGGCACATGGCTGGCAGTTAAGGGTCATGGGGCATTTTTTTAAAAAATTTGCCAGATTGATTCAGGTGTCCACAATCGGCGTGCAGCCGAGTGGGGACCCTTTAATTCCGTGACGTGTCAGGACCGTCACTGGTCCTTAACGCAAGTTTACCCATGACGGTCCTGACATGTTATGAGTCCTTAAAGGGACAGTAATGTCCGATAAAAAACTTGTTCTGGTTTTGTAGAGCAGGAAAAAAAAGCTGAATGGCACAAACCCTATCTCTCATACCGCTATGGCCCTCACCTTTCCCTGACATCAGTGCTGTGGTGACAGCAGGAGATCCCGGTCTGGGGACCAACCGGAGGCTCTGCAGTAGAGCTAAAATCATGTTATTGCAAAATAATTACTTTATTTGAAAGGTCTACAAAGTGTGCCTGGTTTGTAAGCACACTTTGTAAACCTTTCCAATGAAGTAATTCTTTTGCAGTAACGCGATTTCGGCTCTGTTGAAGATCCTAATCGTGTTGGCCGACACGGATCCCCTGCTGTTAGCTTTACAGATGACATCAGGAGAAGGGGAGGGAGGGGGGAACTTTCAATGCCTATATCTCTCAAACCATAGTGGTTTGAGAGATAGGGTTTGTTCCATTCAGCTTATTTTTTCCTTCTCTACAAACCTAGAACAAATTCTTATTGGACATTGCTGTCCCTTTAAGGGGCTAAACATTACAGCAAGTTCGATTCCTCAGTATGTTTTTTTTTTCTAATGAAACGTACTTTTATAACCGCTCATAAAGTTGTGGTGTTCATTGTATTTCAATTAAAAGTGTCCCCCTCCCACCCCTTTTCCATAAGTAAATGCATCCCCTCAGATCTGAAATACGGTTGCTTGACTGGACAGATCACAACAAGGGACAATCTTCTGTCCATCAATATAAGGAAAACTCTGCCCCCTCGACGAAGGATCGCAGGTTATTCCTTATGCTGACACAAGATTGTCCCTCATCAGGATCCATCCGGACCTGCCTGCTGCAAGGGGACACTTTTAATGAAAGGGATAGTAATGTCTAAATTAATTAACCCTAATATTGAAGGTATTCAAAAGATAATCTTACTGTGCCAAGTTGGATCTCTCAGACCTTTATAGTTTGAGAGATATAAGCACTTAAAGGAGCAGTAAACGTTTTTTATGAAAAAATACATATTGTAGGGATTTTCCTATTGAGTAAAATAAGGGTCCCCCCACTGCTGAGCGATTGATATTTCCAGAGTTATTACAGTTTAAACCCATGTTTTTTAACATTAGCAGTGCCCTTTAGTGGTCAAATTCTAATTAGATTTCCTGTTAGATTCTAGTGGAGAGGAAAATCAGAAAGGTCAGAGACATACAGTTCTCCATAGAATGTGATAGAAACTGCTGAGTCACTTCCTGTCAGTTAGAACTATCAGGAAGTAAACACAGTAAATTCACTTCCTGTCAGTTAGAACTATCAGGAAGTAAACACAGTAAATTCACTTCCTGATTATTTAAACTGCTATAAATTTTGAATAAAACATCTGACAGCGATGGGAGTGACCTTGTTTTATTCAGCAGAATATGCTCTGTAAAATATGTGTTTTCATAAAAATAAGTTTACTGCTCCTTTAAAGTTCCCCTCCCTCCCCTTTTCCAGACATCAACATGTAGCTGACGTCATGAGATCCCGGTCCCAGACCAGCTGGCGGCTCTTCAGGGGAGCTGAATGAGCGCTATTGAAAAACAAATACTTCAGTTCAATGGTCTGCAAAGTGTGCTTGCAAACCAAACTCACTTTTTAGACCTTTCCAGTGAAGTATCTGTTTT
The DNA here is from genome assembly GCA_037306005.1 of Rhinophrynus dorsalis. Lineage (NCBI taxonomy): Eukaryota > Metazoa > Chordata > Amphibia > Anura > Rhinophrynidae > Rhinophrynus > Rhinophrynus dorsalis. The sequence continues at coordinate 20,622,802 of CM074724.1, read as the reverse complement.
TCGATAGCGCTCATTCAGCTCTGCTGAAGAGCCGCCAAGTCGCACAACTCAGATCCATTGCTGACAGCTTTACAGTCCATCAGCAGAAGGGGGAACTTTAAAGTGTTAGTAATGTCCAAAAAACGTTTTTTGCATATACAAGAGCTTAAAAAGCTGAGCTATATGCAAAAAAAAAACCTATCTCTCAAACCACTATGGTTTAAGAGATACAGGCGTTTAAAGTTCGCTGTCTCCTACTGACAGCTGTAAATCTGCCAGGCACACATTTTAGACCATTCCAATGACGGGATTCCGTGTAAGTAACGAGATCGCGGCACTTCTCAAGCGCCACCGTGTCGACCGACACGAATCTCCTGCTGACAGCTTTACAGCTGTCAGTAGGAGACAGCGAACTTTAAGCGCCTGTATCTCTTAAACCATAGCGGTTTGAGAGATACGGTTTTTGCATTTAGTTCAGCTTTTTAAGCTCTTCTATATGCAAAAAACTTTTTTTTGGACATTACTAACACTTTAAGCGCTTATATCTCTCCAACCATAAAGGTTTGAGAGATCCAACTTGGCACAGTAAGATTATCTTTTGAATACGTTCAATATTAGGGTTAGTTAATATTAGACATTACTAACCCTTTAAAATAAAATGAAGATTTCAGCTTTATGAACAGTTACAAAGCTATGTTATATTATAAAAAAACTACATTGAAGAATCGAGCTTGTAATATTTAATCATTGCTGTCTCTTTAAAGGGATAGTAATACTTCATTTTAACTTTATTCTATTTTGTAGGCATTAAAAAAACATGAAGAATGATATAAGTCTTATCTCTGAAACCTTTATGGTTTAAGAGATATTCACAAACAAAGTATCCCCCCCTCTTCAACCAGATCAGAAGGGAGATGCCCAGGTAGACTGCAGAGAGGGACAATCTTCAATTAAGATAATGGAAAAAGCTGAAAAACTTGTCAAGGGGGGAAGGGCTTTCATTGTTTTCATACAAAGAAAATTGTCCCCTTCTGTTATCTGTACTGTCATACAACCTGATCCACATCTGAGAAGAGATTGTTTACAGTAGGTAAAAGGGGTGGGGAGGGGAACTTTGCTTGTGAATATCTCATAAACCACAAAGGTTTGAGAGATAAGACTTATATCATTCTTCATGTTTTTTTAATGCCTACAAAATAAAATAAAGTTAAAACGAAGTATTACTATCCCTTTAAGCCTTTGGATGCTATAATACGTTCTATAGTGTTCATGGGGTTAATGAGGAAGTTCTACTAGCACTGAAAAAACCCAACATATGCTGAGAAACCACAAGTATGATATTTTGGCAGCAGTAAAACAAAAGGTTGTTTCGTGATTTATTGGTCTTATCATGGGAAAATGCCAGTGAGCCTTCTTTCTTAATAATGATGATGATTTCACAGCATGGGGTAGTCCGATCACTCCTAGAAGGAGAGACTAAACAGATTTACAGATGGCTTCTATTGCTGGTTGAGGAGGTTATAAGAATGGACTTTAGGAGTTTATAATAAAATCCCACATTATGAGGAAGGATTCTTGCTTGTTGGTTCTTCTGCAAACCTGGAATGTTGGACAAGATTTAACTGCTCATTGGAGATCATTGAGTACAAAGGTTAGACAGGACTTTAAGGTTCCTCAGTGATGAGAAATATACTATAATTAACTAAAAAAAATTTCCGGGGAATCTAAACCCCTCCAAACTCAGAGATCTCAAACCTCAAAAGTCTTATTCTGCACATTCTCTTTTATTAATGATGCTGATTTCAGTGTGTAGCACCTTGTGAGCTATCCTTGATGGACATACTAAACAGATTTACAGATGTCTTCTATTACTAGTTGAGGAGTTTGTAAGAATGGATTTAGGGTTTTATGTTTTATTTTTATTACAAGAAACACACATGCATTGTGAAGAACACGCTATACTTAGTCTACCGCCAAAACAAGGTCCATTCTAGGAGGTTGAACAAGACTTGGAAGCTCATTGGAGATCGTGAAGGACGGACAAGACTTTAAGGTTCTGATGCTGAAGAATGTTCCGTCATTTTCCAGTAGCAGTCCTACCGTTGTGTTACAATCCCCACCTTTATCAACTAGACGAGGATGACTGGAGTTGTAATCCCACAGCTGGCACTCAGAGGGTTAAATAGCATTGAGGCCATATAGACTCTAAATTGATAATTAAAATAGCGTTTATAGTTCAAGTAACTCAAATGATAACTCAAATATATAAACTATTCCATGTTGTGTGTGTGTGTGTGCGTAGTATATAAGTGTGTTTGTGTAATGTATGTGTATGTATTGTTGCGTATGTGTGCACTGTATATATTTGTGTATGTATTTTTGTGGTGTCATGTGTATGCATTTTTGCTGTTTGCATGTGTGTGTCTATGTGTATGCTTGTACCTGTGTATGTGTGTGTGTGTGTGTTTGTATGTATTTTGTGCGTGCTGATATGTTTTTGTACATGTCTGGGTGTTTGTATGTGTGTGTTTATGTTTGTGTGTGTGCATTTGTGTACATGTATGTGTTTGTATGTATTTTGTGTGTGCTGATATGTTTTTGTACATGTCTGGGTGTTTGTATGTGTGTGTTTATGTTTGCGTGTGTGCATTTGTATACATGTATGTGTTTGTATGTATTTTGTGTGTGCTGATTTGGTTTTTGTGCATCTCTGAGTATTTGTATGTGTGTGTATTTGTGTGTGTTTGTATGCATTTTGTGTGTGCTGATATGTTTTTGTGCGTCTCTGAGTATTTGTATGTGTGTGTTTGTGTATGTGTTTGTGTGTCTGTATGTGTCTCTAGTCTAGAGGAGAAGGAAGTGGCAGCGAATGGAATTTTCCATGACACTCATTCAGCGCTCACTGTATAACTTATGTCCCTGTACTTATATGGATTTCATGAAATAATGAACTTCTGTAGTAAAAGTTTGGGAGATTAATGTTCTCAGGGAACACATGACTTTTTGAAATGTTCCCCAGCAATGTAATTTTCTCTTAAGTGCTTGTGGTTGGCGGCCTGTCACAGAGGCGTGTTTAGGTGAGAATGCATCTTTTGTGCTCTGGGATATCAGACAGAGCCCTGGAGCCCCTTTTTTCGTGGAAGAATCGCAGCACTCTGCAAGGCCCGGGACTCCAGTGTTCCCAGGAATGAAATAAGTGCATTGTGCGCAGAGCGCGGCCTTTCTGAGAAGTTCCTCTTACGGTTCTGGAATTCATTTTAACTCTTTGTTACGAGGGGCCAGCGCAATCCAATTGTTCTGTGATACATTCCAGGATGAAAAAAAAAATAGGTTGCAAAGTCTACGGGGATGGTTTAATAAGAACCAGAGCAATTCAGAGTCAAATAACGATTCTGCAAGTCCACATTGATTTAAATGGGGCTTCCGACCCCTTGAATGCTACAGACGTCTCCTGCGCGTTGCTGAGCAATGCATTGGAGACCCCTGTAGCATTTAAGGGGTTAAAATCTCTTTTTAAATCAGTCTGAATTGTTGTCTGCTGTGTCACAATGATTTAAATGGTGATTTGAACACCTTAACCCTTTGAGTGCCAGAGGCATTCAAAGGGTTAAATCGCGGGTATCCAACATGCAGCCCGTCTGACCTCAGGGTACGGCCCGCCTGAGATTTAAAAAAAAAACCTTTTTTTTTTTTTACCTAATTAAGTAGCTGACGTGAAATAATAGGCTGGCTCAAAAGGGACTGACAGCGCACTGTGACGAGACGTCCGTGCTTCCTGTTCCAGTGACTGTCAGAAAAAGGCCGAAATCTTCAGAACCGGGTAATATTTCTGGTGACTAGCGCTACTAAGCAGCTAGTCGCCAGATGAAGAATCAATCCAGGTTAAGTTTTTACGGGGTGGTAGTTCCCCTTTAAATATAAGGCTTCCTGATCGCGTGGCTCTCGACTCAAGAAAAGTTGGTGTCCCAGCTTTGAAACATAGAGATCGTAGGTGATTTTGCAAAAAGAAAGCTACCATGTACCGCGGCACCTCATTCTAATGTAGTGCCTTGATTCTTTACGTTATTCCTGGGGAAATAAAAACAGTTCACGTTTTCAGGAAATCCCAGATTGGTTGCAGACGGGTATCAGTAGATCAGTCATTTTGGTTGCTTAATTAACCCTTTGAGTGCCAGAGAGGTGTTGCAATGCATTGAATATGTCTATGGCATTCAATATGATTAAAAATATGAACAGAATGAGGTATGTCCCATCTCTCAGACTTGTACAGTTTGAGAAATCAAAGCATCTAAAGTTCCTGTTTCACAAGAAGTCTGCCATCTAGCTGAGAGAAGCAGATTCTGGCCGGCGGCTCTTCAGCAGAGCCAAAATAGTGCTTTCTAAAAGGAAATACTTAACTGTAACGGTCTACAAAGTGTGTTTGCAAACCAGGCACACTTTTTAGGCTGTTACAGTGAAGTATTTATTTCTATATTGCACTATTTTGGCTCTGCTGAAGAGCCGCCTGCTAGTCCCGGGACCAGAATCTGCTTCTCTCAGCTAGATGGTAGACTTCTTGTGAAACGGGAACTTTAGATGCTTTGATTTCTCAAACTGTACAAGTCTGAGAGATGGGACATACCTCATTCTGTTCATATTTTAATCATTTCGAATGCCATAGACGTATCCAATGCATTGCAACACCTCTCTGGCACTCAAAGGGTTAATTAAGCAACCAAAATGACTGATCTACTGATTACCTGTCTGCAACCATTCTGGGATTTCCTAAAAACGTGAACTGTTTTTATTTCCCCAGGAATAACATAAAGAATCAAAGCAACACTATCCTTTTAAAACCTTAACGACTGTTCCGTCTGGGTGGTGGTTTACTCTTGAAGACCACGGCACTTTTTTTTTTACACAGATGCATTCTGGGATTGCAGACCGGCATGCAGCTGCGCTGTGATCCCAGAATTCCATGATGTGCTAGGAACATCACCTGACCAGCGGCCTGACCAGCGTGACATCCCTGGCACGTCACCGATCGTTAAACTGGTTAAAACCTGAGCCGATGGTGAGTCCCAGGGACTGGAGCCGGGAATCACTGCTCTGTATAAATGTGTAGTGCAGTCAATTTGCTCCAGAATTGCTCAGTTCTCTTAGTGAATATGACCCTTTGAGTGCCATGACACATAATTCAGTCATATATTAACCAAGTGAGACTTTTTTTTTAAATTTTGGTAAACTTGGTGTTTTAGCTGTTCTGCATAAAGATACATCAATTTATTTATTATGAAATGTCTCTAAAATCATAGAGGAATACAATTAGGCCTTCAGGAGAGGAATTCTGGGGGTACTAGAACTGAAATTTGTGAGCCCATTTTGATGGAATTCTAACTTGAAATTGTATCAGCGCTTGTGACCTCCCTACTGCGTGACCCTGTCTTCACATGAAAGCGCTTTCCTCGAGTCACATGTACACATTCGCTTTGTTCTTGAGTCCCAAAAGTGAGCGAAAGGCATGTAAAGAGCCTAAAGATTCCACTAAATTGAAGGCTGTCACCAGATGGGCTGTTAAAGGGATAATAATACTTCGTTTTATCTTTATTTTATTTTGTAGGCATTAAAAAAACATGAAGAACGATATAAGTCTTATCTCTCGAACCTTTATGGTTTGAGAGATATTCACAAGCAAAGTTTCCCCTCCCGCCCCTTTTACCTAGTGTAACCTATCTCTTCTCAGATGTGGAATCCAGTCCATAGACCAGACAGATAACAGCAGGGGACAGTCTTCTTCCTATGAGAACAATGAAAGCCCTGCCCCCCCTTGACAAGTGTTTCAGGTTTTTCCCTTATCTTAATTGAAGATTGTCCCTCTCTGCAGTCTACCTGGGCACCTCCCTTCTGCTCTGGCTGAACAGTGTTACATCAGTAAAAGGGGCGGGAGGGGGATACTTTGTCATTGAATTACTCTTGAACTACAACTTTGACAGAATTGAAATAACACTCTCCAAAGTCCAAATACTATGATGATTAATTAGAGCTGATTTTATTATGAAACATTACTGTCCCTTTAACGCCTCTCCCGTTAATGACAATTTGTACTGGGGCAAGGCCCTTCAAATGGAAATTAGCATGAAACAAAAATGATTTTATTTGCCCTGTGCTTGTTTTGCATCAAGTAAAGAAAGTGCTTCGTTTTTGCTGTGACAGAGATCACTGTCAATCGATCTCTACAGTGAAGACCTAAAAATCGACGTGCTATGTTTAAATTAAAGGGATCGTAATACTTCATATTTAAAAAGTTGCATCTTGTAGCCATTAGAAAAATAAATGAAATGCCCCCAGTGCCATAAAGGTTTGAGAGATAATCATATTTAAAGTTCCCCTTTCCCTGACGTCAGCAATCTAGCTGACTGCAGGGGAATCCGGTCCCTGGACAAGCGGAGGTTCTGCAGTAGAGCCGAGATCGGGTTATTAACAAAGAAATCCTTCACTAGAACGGCCTTCTAAGTGTGTTTGGTTTGCAGTCACACTTAAAAGAACGTTCCAGTGAAGGATTCCTTTTCCAATAATGCTATCTCGGCTCCGCTGCAGAGCCTTCTCCTGTCCCGGGACTGGATTCCCCTGCAGTCAGCTAGAGCTCTGACGTCAGGGAAAGGGGGGAGGGACTTAAAATACGATTATCTCTCAAACCATAAAGGTTTGAGAGTTGGCACTGGGGGCATTTCGTTTATCTTTTTAATGGCTACAACATGCAGATGTTTTTAAATATGAAGTATAGCTATCCCTTTAAATGAGGCTTTTAACCTCTTGAATGCAAGAACTAGCCTCCGCTGGGTTTATTAGACTCCAGGAGCTGCTCATTGACCCTCGCTCATTAGTGACGCATGTGGGACACCCAGAAACAAAAGACGTGAGACCAATGCACACTGACAATGAATAACACTTATGGACGTATTTAAAAAAAAAATAAATATTTGGTCATTCTGGGTCAAATTACTTGCACAATAGAAATGTCCATCTTCATAGGGTCCAATTAACGGACAGTCCAGTGTTGAAATGTCAGGCAAATCTTCTCTACACAAAAGAAACGGCAAAACACCAGACGTACGTTTTGGCCTTTGGTGGGTCTCGTCAGTGAGGTGCTGGTGATTCCGTCTAGGCCGATGGACAACAAAGGCCCACACAGGGAATATCCTTCCATTTAGGGATATGCTAAAAATAAAAAATGGTGCGAGAAGTGTACTCTGAGAATGAATAACATTTAATGGGATAATCATTTGAACACAGGACTAAACAATTCACAGCATGTCTTTTCCTTTTTCTTTGAAATTTCTGTCATTTTTCTGACTACCACCTATAGAGAATTATTCTTAATGTGCATGGCTGAGCTTTCAAGGTGGTGAATGTCACAAAATCTGTGGACTATACGCACCAGAAAAGAGTGGACAAATACTGATATAAACCAAAGGCATCGTAAGAAGCAAATAAAAATTACTAACGCTCTCAATTATTTAAATGGGGCATTTAACCCTTTGAATACTAGAAAGGCTGGAGACCTTTCTAGTATTCAGTGGGTTAAAACCTCATTTAAATAAATTAGTTTTGGGTGAGTGTTTTTAAACTTTTTCATTGTGCAAAAAAACATTGTCTTGAAGACTCCACAATATAGGCCTGAGTTCCTTTGCAGTTGATAACTTTATAGAAGTCAGTGGAATCTCGTGGATACAACAAGTTGATTGCAATTTTCAATTGCAACGTAATCTAGGCATCGCTGGGAGCCTTCTTTCCTAAAGCCCCCAGAGAAACAAGTAAGGACTGTGACGGGAGTCCACACAACGAGATTGGTGTCATAATGTGGGTGGTGCTTCATAAGTGGGTGGGGTTCAAATTTAAAAAATTTGTATTTTCCCTGAAATGGGCAGGGAAGCGGGTGGAATGAGGCGGGGTTTGGTGGAAAGAGGGTGGGATTACCATAGAACTAATCTAACTGATGAATCAGCCAGGATCCCCGGAGACACGGTAATTCAATCTGCAAACCAGAATCGCTGGGACAGATCCACACTGTTTCCAGGTATGAATCAAGGCCGTGGTGCTTTTGCTGTCTATGGGGGGGATTCTTGTGTCTCCAGCGGATAGACTTCATGCGGTGGCAGAGGGTGCAGTTGTAATGCTGCCCTTTGGCTCCTCATTATAAAATCAGTTTCTTGGATTGGCTGCCTGTCTATGACATCATCACCCATGGCCTCTCCAAAGCAGTAAGATAAGAATAACGATGGTGAGCCACTTCCGTTTTTCTTCGTTAACCCTTTGAGCACCAGGGACGTAACTGGAGCATTTAGCAACCGGGGCGGATCCTATAGGGCTGACTGCTGCCTGGCGATGCCGCATCACATGCACAACCAATGAGAGAGAAGTATCCAATGCGCTCCTTTCTCATTGGCTGCAGTGTGACTGTGACATGCTTACTGCCTAGGAAAGTGCTAGACGGCGGGGCACATCTAATGCCGTCAGTACCCACATTAATACATTCAGGCAATATGGCTACGCAATGCTACACACTGAGACTGAGTGGCACCCCCCTAATGAATGACACCCGGGAGAGCCTGCACCCCCATTAGTACGCCACTGACAAAGATGAGCCCAACAAATTGCAGAGTTCTGTACTGGCTTCACATGTTATTCAACTTGATCTAGCGGTCCTGTCTGAGGGCCCGGTCTGAAACGTCACTTCCGGGCCCCTCTAGGTAGTTACGCCCCTCTGTGCCCCCCCCTATTCCCAGATATGAAATGCTCTTTTTAATTTGATAGCATTTTTTAAAATGCACTGGATGCCTCTGTAAAAATGAAAAGGTTTAAAAACCCTTTTTAAATCAACATTTTTTTTTTATTGGTTCCTTCCATCATCAGTTTGCCCCAGAATTTCTCCATTTTTCTTTTGATAAATGACCCTCTGTCTTGTCCCCCCCCCCAAATATATTTCCTTTTAAACTGTGTAAAAGTCAGCGTACCAAGACTAATGGACTGCGAAGAACTGGTTCAGTTTCAGAGTAAACCCACTTTTACTGTACTGTAAAAAAAAAAAAATCAGAATTCCCCAAATCCTGATTAATTTCAATCATAGTTTTAACCTTTTGAATCCTAGACAGGTTGCCAACGCATACCTCCCATGTGTCCCTCTTTAGGAGGGACAGTCCCTATTTTAGACCCAAATCCCTCTGTCCCTCTTTCCCACCCTGATGTCCCTCTTTTTAGAAGATCAGATTGTTGGGTGTATATATAATTGTACCACATTGCTCTACAGCGATAAAACTCTCATTACTGTTTGTTTAAACATCAGTATATGTGTTTATAAATTAGTCTGTGTAAATAAAATACTTTGTTCTTGTTATAAGTTATTTATTAGGTAACACAAGGGGGTATCAATAGGTCATGAAATAGCCTAAAACTTCTCGGTAACGTCCCACCCACCAGTCACACCCCCAGAAACACCCCCTAAAACACAAGTGTCCCTCTTTGGCAAATTGAAATGTTGGGAGGGATGCCAACGCATTGCTTTGTGTTGGAAACCTCTCAAGCAATCAAAGGGTTAAAAGCCTCATTTAAATAAGTGTATCCTGAAATAAGAGTAATAGGTGCTCGCAATTCAAACCTATAGCTCAAATAGGCACCAGCAGAATACTTACATACACATTAGTCCGGTAAGTACATCTGTACAAACCAACTCGAACCGCAGTGGGTTCCTGTTCTGTTTTTCGGGCGCCTCCGTAATCTGGAACTGTGTATAAATGGAGTATAAATAGGAAGAATCATAACAAGTACCAGTGTTTCAAATAAAAGAAAAAATATAAAAAAATGAACAAAATAACACAACCAACGCGTTTCAAGGTTCTCTAGGCCTTTCATATTAAAAGAAGGAACCTGTTTAAATCAGGGGAGATTTTTATGTCTCTCATTGTGCAGTCAATTTACCCTAAAATTGCCCCAATTTTATATTTTTGCATACGTACAATTGACTCATTTTTCCCCCCCCTAAAAATATTTTCTTGACAAGTTTGTAATAGTCAGTCAGTGTTTTCACTCTCAATGGGAGGGTTTTGTCTCCCTCCTCCATTCCCAGCCACAAAATCTCTTTTAATTATCCATGAAATTTTTTTCGTATTGTTACACTGAATGTGTTTGTCAAGAAACACAGAACACAACAGGTGTCCATTGAGATTTTAATTGACGACATGCGATGCCTGCGGTTACTTTTTCTTGGGGCCTGAGAGAAGGGAAAACTCCAGAGCGTTTCCCAGTGAACTTTGACTTTGCGTGGAAGACATTGGCCTGGAAGCAGGTAAACAGATGGACAGTTCTTGGTTGCTTGGAGGAAAACAAAAAATTGAAAAAAAGCAGAGGATCGTCTGTATGCACAGAGACTAAGAGCAGCAATTCTGGGGTCAGCCAATTGCACCAGTAATTTTGGAGGAACTATATATATATTTATATTTATTTATTTAGCCTAACATTCCTAGTTGGATAATACGTTGAGGACCAGAGAGGAGCATAATGTACCACACACACTTCTCTGGTTCTCAAGGGGTTAAAAATTCTAAATGGCTCCAAGGTTTTTGATATTTTTATCCACCATTGATCTGTACTATAGGGTACAAATAAAAATTCACAAAATTCATTTTGATTTAAATGGTGCTTTTAATCCTTAGGATGCCATCAACGTCCCCAGTGTATTGGATGTATGTATTGGATAAATGTGTGTATTGGCTGTATGTATTGTATGTATGTATTGGAGGTATGTATTGGATGTATGTATTGCATGTATGTATTGGATGTGTGTATTGGAAATGTATACATTGCATGAGTGTATTGGATGTATGTATTGGATGTATGTGTTGGAAATGTATATATTGCATGTGTGTGTTGGATGTATGTATTGCAAATGTATGTATTGCATGTATGTATTGCAAATGTGTGTATTGCATGTGTGTATTGTATGTATTGTATGCATGTATTATATGTATGTATGTATTGCAAATGTATGTATTGTATGTATTTATGTATTTGTATGTATATTGGATGTATGTATTGTATGTATGTATGTATGTATGTATTGGATGTATGTATTGCAAATGTCTGTATTGCATGTGTGTATTGGATGTATGTATTGTATGTATGTATTGCAAATGTATGTATTGTATGTATGTACTGGATGTGTGTATTGGATGTATGTATTGGAGGTATGTATTGGATGTATGTATTGGAAATATATGTGTTGGATGTACGTATTGGAGATATATATATTGGATGTATATATTCGGTGGATGCATTGGAAATGAATATTTTGGATTTATGTACTGGATTTATATTTTGGAAATGTATATATTGGATGTATGCATTGGAACTATATATATATATTGGATGTATGCATTGTAATTGGAAATGCCCATCAGCATTTTGTTCTAATTCATCTCTGGTGTATCTGTGTCCCTTGGTGTCAGTGATGGGGAATGGCTTACTGGCAAGACACAGTGTCAGCCAGATCTGATGGCTGACTCCCATGTGGACTTCCATTGATTGGATCATTGAGGTGAGCACCTCAATGGACAATTGCCCTGGTGAACGATCTGCAAAGTGACTGTTAACCTTCATTCATATCCAGTCTTCTGCCTCTATACCGAGTTTTGTGGGGAATACACTATAGATACGACATACTACATTTGTGCTTCCGCACAGTAGGCGATAATTGCTAGAATGAACAGCTCCATAGGTAGCAAGCTATTTTGGGCACTTAACGCAGTGTTAGAATTTATGGTTTGAGAGATATTCACAAGCAAAGTTTCCCCTCCCGCCCCTTTTACCTAGTGTAAGCCATCTCTTCTCAGATGTGGAATGCAGTCCATAGACCAGACAGATAACAGCAGGGGACAATCTTCTTCCTATGAGAACAATGAAAGCCCTGCCCCCCTTGACAAGTTTTTCAGGTTTTTCCCTTATCTTAATTGAAGATTGTCCCTCTCTGCAATCTACCTGGGCACCTCCCTTCTGATCTGGCTGAGCAGTGTTACATCAGTAAAAGGGGTGGGAGGGGGAATCTTTGTCATTGAATTACTCTTGGACTACAACTCTGACAGAATTGAAATAACACTCTCCAAAGTCCAAATACTATGATGATTAATTAGAGCTGCTTTTATTATGAAACATTACTATCCCTTTTTTTTTTTTTTTTTATAAATCTCCCTCTATGTTTTCTCTGTAAAACTTGTTGCAATACAGTTGCTGCAACAAAGTTGCACGGGAGAACTAGCCTTATTCCTGCATTGCAGTGATCATGTACAATCACTGTGTGTGGCCAAATTATTCCATAGTCTCATTATTATTGCTTCCTACAATCCTGAATTCTCTTATCAAGGCGGATATGAAGAGGGATCTATTGGGGAAGTCAAATGTCCACTTTTTTTTCAGAAGATACTAATGGCATCTTTCCTGGGCTGCCAGTTCTTAAAAAGAAATAGATTTATGTGGGACAGTGCCCAGATGGTTAATTTGTTTCTCTACAATATCCACCAAACGACTCTCAGAGGGAATATTTTACCCAGCTGAAGAGTAAACTATGTCTACATCTTTACGTTCACTGTTTGGAATGCGAGTTAACCTTATTACCTAACATTATGATCCGGGACAATGAGAGAGTTCAGAGTAGTGTAGCTTTGTTACAAGTAGTTGTATCTTTGAGTGGATACCGAAGTCTTTCCTGTGCTGAATTTTAACGGATGTTCCTCATTTTTGGTTCTTTCAGGGTTTTCTTTGTCAGTTTGCTGAAACTACTCAGTATATGCACCGTGTTTTCCAAAGATAAAAAAAATATATATGTTATATCAGGACTTATAATTTTAAGTCCTTTGCTACTAGCCAGATCTGAAAAGTTACTCGCCACTGCAAGACATAACACACCAACCAGGGTTGAATTTCTACTCGCCAGGGCTGGATTTTCACTTGCCATTGTCTAGTGGAGAGTGGAAATTTTGATCCCTGGTTATATATTGTATATCTGTAAAAAAAAAAAAAAAAAAAAAAAAAAAAAAAAAAAAAAAAATATATATATATATATATATATATATATATATATATATATATATATATATATATATATCAGGGCTCAAAATTTCCACTCGCCACTAGCCAATGGCGAGTGAAAATTTAGCCCTGGCAAGTAGAAATTCAGCCCTGGTGGGTATGTTATGGCTTGCAGTGGCGAGTAACTTTTCAGGTCTGGCTAGTAGCAAAGGACTTCAGATTATAAGCCCTGTATGTATATTAAAAAATGGGCAGCACCCGTGGGTCTTATCTATAAAACTTGTATTTCTCACAAAAAGCAAAATACATGGTCAACGTTTCAGTCCAAACAGGACTTTTCTCAAGACAATCACAATGTGACTCACCTCCATCTTTATGCCTGACCTCACCCCTGGCGTCGTTCGTGAGGATGGTGACATCATCACCCAGATGGGTGTTGTTCAAGGTGTTGTTTTGTTCACAACATAGACTCGCTTAGTCGGCAGCCACACTACATCCATGTTGTTCGTTGTGACCAATGGGAGATGTCCACTCAGATGACTAACCAATGGTGGCCATCTGGGGTTAAAAGTTATTGATTAAATCAAAGGAAATATTTATTTCTTCTACGAAGTGAAGTAAGTTTGCTCCAGAATTGCTCAGTTTTTGTTTTGTGCATATGACCCAAATGTTCTAAAGCATCTTATTATATAAGGTGACTGTAAGCCAATCAGGGTGCAGCGTTAACTCAGCGTTATCTGATTGGCTGCAGCTTGTGTGTAGGGCTGTCTCTCTGTGTGAGTGTAACCCTTTGACTGCCAGAAGGGTACGCGATGCATTGGAAAGCAGTGCCTTGCATACTACTCTGCCACTTAAAGGGTTAACTGTATCAAATGCTTGAGTCTCATTGTTGCAGTAACGTCTATTCAAATGGTGTTTTCCCTAGCATTTAATTGGAAAAAAAAGTCATGTATAATATAATTATCCCCTGGAGTGTTGGAAATGTCTTTAGCATTTAAGGGGCTAACCATTTGAGTGCCAGAGGAGTACGCAATGCATTACTTTGCACTCTGGCACTCATAGGGTTAAAAGCCAGAGGCAAACGAGGGGATGTATTTGTCCCTTGTGTTGCAGTTGGTGTGCCACCAAATTGCTCCATTTCTTCTTCATACATTGGCCTCTGTGACATTCTTTATAAAGTGAAAGTGAGAGCAGCAGGGTTCTGCATAAGGAATTGTTTTTGCCTCAACAAACAGATACGATTATCAGCATTCAGAAGGCAGAAGGAAATTCCTTGTAGAACTTTAGCATTTGGCGTCAGCTGCCACGTGGAATATCGGCCTTTGGTTCCGGACTTTCTGCCGCGCACTGTTTGCACAGATGATCTAAGAGCAATAAACCTGCCTTCTAATTGTCATTAGCATCAAATTATCATTGGAGATTGAACAACTTTCACTAATTGCAGCGTCTGTTCCACGTGCTAAAGTAGATTTAAAGGGATAGTAATGTTTCAAAATAAAAGCAGCTCCAATTAATCTTCATAGTATTTGGGCCATACTTGGAAACAGTTAAATGCATCAACTTTGACAGTAGAACAAGAGTGGGCAACCAGTGGCTCTTCAGGCAGCAATTAGAGAGCCGCAGGTTGTTCACATTGGTGTAGAATATGGCCTGGCTGTCTGATAAACCTGTCCAGTTTCAGGGAACAAAATCCCAAAAGTTGAATGGAACACACACACACACACACACACACACACACACACACACACAAAAAAAAAAACACACACACACACACACACACACACACACACACCACACACAAACATTACACACATAAACACACACATACCACACACAAACACCAACACTCATAAACACACACATACACCTCACAGACACACACCACACACAAGCACCAACACACATAAACACACAAACACATCACAGACACACACCACACACAACACACATAAACACACAAACACATCACAGACACACACCACACACAACACACATAAACACACACATCACAGACACACACACACACCACACACAAACATTACACACATAAACAAACACATACCACACACAAACACCAACACACATAAACACACACACATCACACACACCACACACAAACACCAACACACATAAACAAACACACACATCACAGACACACACCACACACAACACACATAAACACACACATCACAGACACACACCACACACAATCACTACACACATAAACACACACACATCACAGACACATACCACACTCCACATACCACACACTACACACCATACATGCACTAGACACACACCACACATAGTACAGTACACATACCACACACACACATATACAGACCAACTACACATACTACACACACAAATACATACTACACGCACACACACACACA
The DNA here is from genome assembly GCA_037306005.1 of Rhinophrynus dorsalis. Classification (NCBI taxonomy): domain Eukaryota; kingdom Metazoa; phylum Chordata; class Amphibia; order Anura; family Rhinophrynidae; genus Rhinophrynus; species Rhinophrynus dorsalis. The sequence continues at coordinate 20,607,371 of CM074724.1, read as the reverse complement.
CATTCAGACACACACACTACAAAGACAATACATAAAAATCTCCATTTAAATCGAGTTTTTTTAAAGTAAATATTTTTTACCTAATTAACAAGCAAATGTGAATTAGTAGGCCAGTAAGACTAACTCCCCTGCCTGTCTGTACCATGGATTTCAAGAATCGATGTCAGTATCAGTATTGTCATTCACTTGATCAATAAATAAATCCATATTGTTGCATAGCTATCTGGCTATACTTTACCATCGTTATACATAATAAAAAGAAAAATCAGCCCTCATACTTGGCTTTCTGATAACGTGGCCCACGACGCGGAGTTATCAGAGTTTACTGTGCCTTTATACATACAGGATACAGGGGACGGGCTGCTCTTTTAAAGTCAGTGGAGATGTTGCAAACCGCTGTGGTATTCAAAGGGTTAACCTATTTTACTAACTTTAAAGCGCCGTACACACACACAAAAACTATGGAGCTATTCTGGAGCAAGGCAACTGTACCGTAGGGGACACATAAAATTACCCAAAATATCCATTGATTTATATGGGACTGTTAACTCTTAGAATCCTAGGGACGGCATTAACGTGTTGCTTCCCTATGCGGCGGAAATCTATCTAGCGTTCAAGGGATTAACTGTTTGAGCATACTTCTCTGGACACTTGAACGGTTAAAAGCTGCACTTAACTTTTTCATTGCCAGAGGGGTACCTCTCTGGCACTGAAAGGGTTAACCCTTTTGAGCGGCAGAGCATTGCACACCCCCTCTGGTACTCAAAGGGTTAAAGGGGATAGTAATACTTCATTTTATCTTTATTTTATTTTGAAGGCATTAAAAAAACGATATAAGTCTTATCTCTCAAACCTTTATGGTTTGAGAGATATTCACAAGTAAAGTTTCCCCTCCCACCCCTTTTACCTAGTGTAAGCCATCTCTTCTCAGATGTGGAATCCAGTCCATACACCAGACAGATAACAGAAGGGGACAATCTTCTTCCTATGAGAACAATGAAAGCCCTGCCCCCCTTGACAAGCTTTTCAGGTCTCTCCCTTATCTTAATTGAAGATTGTCCCTCTCTGCAGTCTACCTGGGCACCTCCCTTCTGATCTAGCTGAGCAGTGTTACATCAGTAAAAGGAGCGGGAGGGGGATACTTTGTCATTGAAGTACGCTTGTACTACAACTCTGACAGAATTGAAATAACACTCTCCAAAGTCCAAATACTATGATGATTAATTAGAGCTGCTTTTATTATGAAACATTACTATCCCTTTAAATATATCCCCCCCCACACACACTGAATTTGAACTGTTTATTTGCTCCAGAATTGCTGCTTACTGAATGGCGTCTTTTAACGCTATAATAACTTTATCCAACATGAGTTATACCAGCTGTACAAGACGTCTGCCCGCCACAAATGCCCTTCTGTGGATGAACTGTATAAAAGCAGGTGCTGTGGACTTCCCAAAATAAGGCCTTATGCGAGGTCTGTGAATAGGCTACAGACAGGCAGGGAATCAGAGAATTAAATAATCTTCTGCCTCCTCTGGTATTTTAGGAATTTCACACCTTGAGGAGATGCACTGGCTCCCATTCTAGATCTCTGCTGACACTTCCGCTCAACGTGACACTTGACATGTCTCTGTCACAATGTCACTGTGACTCGTTAAGGCATGTATTTAGAGAGAAGCCGCTGACTTTCTGCCTGCGTGGCTGCAGTGTCAAATCACAGATATTGTGGCCGATTCACTAAGAACAACTGAAACGATTCTGGGACTATCAACTTCTTCATAGAGGACACTTGAATATGACCACATTTTCCACTGATTTAAAGGGATAGTAATACTTTGTTTTATCTGTAATAATAATAATAATCTTTATTTATATAGCACCAACTTATTCCGCAGTGCTTTACAATAGGGGATAGACATACAGAGATATTAAATAGTACAAATCTGTATTTTATTTTGTAGGCATTAAAAAAAACATAAAGAACGATATAAGTCTTATCTCTCAAACCTTTATGGTGTGAGAGATATTCACAAGCAAAGTTTCCCCTCCCACCCCTTTTACCTAGTGTAAGCCATCTCTTCTCAGATGTGGAATGCAGTCCATAGACCAGACAGATAACAGCAGGGGACAATCTTCTTCCTGTGAGAACAATGAAAGCCCTGCCCCCCTTGACAAGTCTTTCAGTTTTTTCCCTTATCTTAATTGAAGATTGTTCCTCTCTGCAATCTACTTGGGCACCTCCCTTCTGATCTGTCTGAACAGTGTTACATCAGTAAAAGGGGTGGGAGGGGGATACTTTGTTATTCAATTACTCTTGAACTACAACTCTGACAGAACTGAAATAACACTCTCCAAAGTCCAAATACTATGATGATTAATTAGAGCTGCTTTTATTATGAAACATTACTATCCCTTTAAATGGAATATTTAACCCCTTGAATTCTATAAAGCAGTTAAAAAAGTATATAAAGGTCTAATCAACTGTATTCATCCAGAAATGGTAGTCATTGATCAGTACTGATTATGTTAATGTGAGTACGTGTATTTAAACCTTTGAATGTCAGAAGGGTATCCACTGGATTGCTTTTCAATGCATTGCACTCTGTTTTGGTACTGAAAGTGTTAAAGGACAGAAATAGTCTAAAGAAGTGTGTAATGTCCATTTTGCAACATTAGTGGCGAGTAGGTGGTTAGGTCTTGCTGGCTACTTAGATTAATCCTTTGAGTGCCAGAGGAGTACGCAACGCATTGCAAAGCACTGCGTTGCGTACCCCTCTGGCACTCAAAGGGTTAAAAAAAAAATTGTTCTTAAAAAACTTACTTGGGCAGAACCTTGGGACCAGCTAGGCCGAATTTGGCCGTGAGCCTCGTGTTGGACACCCGTGACTTAATTTAACATTCACTGTAAAGCTGACAGCAGGAGATTCGAGTCGGCCTACTGACTCTTCAGCAGAGCCGAGATACTAAAATCGACAAAGAAATACTTCATTGAAACAGTCTGCAAAGTGTGCCTGGTTTTCAGTCACACTTTGTAGACCGTTACAATGAAGTAGTTCTTTTTAGATTTCGGTATCTCGGCTCTGCTGAAGATCCGCCTCGAGTCGGCCGACTCGAATCTCCTGCTGTCAGCTTTACAGCTGACATCTTTGAGGGGGGCACACACGTTCGGCGGTACAGTGACATTTTCTCCTCTTCCCACCGCCCTAGACAACAGACAGGGCACTGCAGAAGAAACCTCCGAGGGCCGCATTGGCCCACCACTGAGTGAGAGAGAGTGATCTGTATGAAATGAGTGGAGCGGAGCTCTTCTAATTTAGCTTTTTATTAGTATTTTTTTTTTTTCTAAACAAAATAATTATACAAACTGTAAACATTTTCTTTTCTATATAAAGCAGATGTTTTGAAGCACTTTCAGCAAATGAATGGCCTCTCTTCGGATGCCGGGAGTCTGAAAGGCAGGCCTGTTGTGAATTTTAACAAAACGCGTCGTCTCCCAGAATTGATGCACATGAGAACACTTCATATTTCTGTAACTGTTAAACAATGGGGAGATTAACCACAATAAGTGCCGTTGTTAAAGGGAAACTGTTATTGAATTTCACTGCGCTTTTGTTTACAATTCAGCTCACCCTTTAAATAGGCAAGTGCAGCTGTAATCAATTGATAGACCAGCAGCTGCTGCGGTAACTACAACTCCCATCATCCTGCTGGCTAGGGGTTATGGGAGTTGTGGTCTTAAACAGCTGGTCTAATGCAAATGGTTAAAATCCTCATTTAAATCATTGGGAATTTCAGCAACTTTTATTTTGAAACCCCCCCCCCACACACACACAGTGAAGTGCAAAGCAACAGGCATATGGATGGGAACCACAATATTAACCCTTTGAGTGCCAGAGGGGTGCACGTTGCGTACCCCTCTGGCACTCAAAGGGTTAAAGGGACATTTAACCCTTTGAATGCTTTGCAATGTACTGTATACTTCTCTGCATATATGGGAATTTTCAATTGTGGAGTCTGATGCCACTGGGGAGTATAATGGCCACAAATCGTTTAAAAAGGGGGCGTGGTTTATCCAAGAGTGGGGGCGGGACTTTCTGGGGCATCACACAAGTGGGCGGGAAGTGGGAGGAACTGGATGGGAAGGAGGAGAAGTGGGCAGAGTTTTAAAGGGATAGTAATACTTCGTTTTAACTTTATTTTATTTTGTAGGCATTAAAAAAACATGAAGAATGATATAAGTCTTATCTCTCAAACCTTTATGGTTTATGAGATATTCACAAGCAAAGTTTCCCTCCCCGCCCCTTTTACCTAGTGTAAGCCATCTCTTCTCAGATGTGAGTCTGGTTGTATGACAGTACAGATAACAGAAGGGGACAATCTTCTTCCTATGAAAACAATGAAAGCCCTGCCCCCCTTGACAAGCTTTTCAGGTTTTTCCCTTATCTTAATTGAAGATTGTCCCTCTCTGCAGTCTACCTGGGCACCTCCCTTCTGATCTGGTTGAACAGGGGGGGGTACTTTGTTTGTGAATATCTCTTAAACCATAAAGGTTTCAGAGATAAGACTTATATCATTCTTCATGTTTTTTTAATGCCTACAAAATAAAATAAAGTTAAAATGAAGTATTACTATCCCTTTAAAGAAAAATCCCCACATCCAGAGAATCAGCTTCTGCCCCGGAGACCCAGTAATGCCCCCTCAGAACCGGAGTCTCTTGGGCAAATCCATAGATTTCTCAGGTATGTCTCTTTGGCACGCAAAAGGGTAACACTTCTAATGATACGCCCCACACCACACACACACACACACACTTACCTTACTCTGGCCAGAAAATCCTCATGGCCTCTATGAAATTTGTCCTTCTGCCTCTGTTCAAGAGATAACATGTTCAGTCAATCTCGGATGTCACTTCCACGGAGGCGGACATGACAGTTGCTGGGAGAAGTGCAGGGCCTCAGACTTTGCACACAGCACATGATCATCTTAACCCTTTAAAGACCAGAAGGGCTGAATAGCCTCATGCACTCTCCCTGCTTCCATCCCCCCCAAAAAAATTGCCAGCATGGACGTGACTTCCATGACAAACTGAATATGTTATCTTTTGAGCGAAGCGCAATGGCATAATTCATAAGGGTCATCAAAATTTCTGGCTACAGGAATGTTAGATTGTGTGTGTGGGGGGTTTGGGTTATTGTTAGGAGCTTTCAATTCTCCTTTAACCCTCTGAGTGCCAGAGCAGTACACAGCGCATTGCTTTGCCATGCATTACGTACCTCTCTGGCACTTAAAGGGTTAAGAGTGCAAGGACAGAAAATGTAACACCTCAGCCGCGCGGATGCTCAGAACGTTGAGAGCTGATTTTCAGAGCTAGTCTCTGCCTGACCCCGGCACCTTTTGTCTCTGCCTCCGGCTGGCATCACAAGAGGAACAAGCGTATTGTTTATACAGTCTGTGGTCATGCAGTCACCAGAAGCTGCCCTCGGCTTTTGCGGATACCAACACCGGATTCTGTCTTGTCTCCAAGTAACTAAAAGCTTTGCTGTGAATGTAACGTGTTCTCCGCTTTGTTTTGTGGCTTTTTCTAAATCTCTCTAAACTTCTCCATCTGTAAGTTGCAGTCTGCAGCGTAGAGAACACATTGATACTGATGACTAAGAAGAATTGCAGTAATATGGAGTAAACCAAATGCAGTATACGGGACTAATAACATTGCCACATTCCCACCGACCTAAAATGGGGTTTTAACACCTTGAATGATTGGAGACTCCTTTGCATTAAAGGGATAGTAATACTCAATTATACTTTAGCTCCGAGTATCATTTACATTTTTTTTTAACATTTTGCGCTGTATATAGTCACTTACAGATTTGTAGTTCAAACGCTATTCAAGAGAGACAAGATCCCCCTCCCGGCACTTCTGGACGCCTCCCATTAGATCTTTAACCCCTTCCTGTCCGGTGACATACCCGGACCGTCACGCTGGTCTGGCACTTAAGGACCAGTGACGGTCCTGGTACGTCACGTACGATTACTCACCGCGCTCCTGCAGGAGCGCGGTGAGTAATACCGGGGACTGAATTTGATCGCTCCAAGACCGGAGCTATCTCTTTCAGTCCCTCCATTCGGCGTGCCGCCCCACGTGGTCAGTCACGTGGGGCGGCATGCCGAAATTCCCTATCTGGCCCTTAAAGGACCACACACCCTGCGACCGCTGGTCGTTAAGGGGTTAATCCAGTTGCGGGACCAGGCGGATGCGGAGAGGGACAATCTTCACTCAGTAAGTGTAAGGAAAACCTCGCCCCACCTTAACGAAGGAGGATTTTCCTTTTGCTTACTGAAGATTGTCCCCCGCCGCTCTCCATCCGGACCAGACAGAGAGGCTTCATGATGCAGGGAAAGGGGCGGGAGGGGGATACTTTTGTCTTGAATAGCGTTTGAACTACAAATCTGTAAGTAAATATATATAGCGCAACATGTTAAAAAAAATCTTAAATAATACTCGGAGCTAAAGTTTAATTGAAGTATTACTACCCCTTTAAGAAGATTTAAAGTTGACGTTATACAGTGTATTTTATTTGTCCTTAACCCCTTAACGACCCTTGATGTTCCTGGCATGTCACGGGTTGTTTTGCGGTAAGGACCCATGAAGCTGCACGCCGTCTGGGGAGTCCGGAACTGGGCCGGTGCTTAAGGGGTTAAGGGTGCATTTATCTGCCCCAGAATTGAAGCAATAACTTGGAGACACGAGGTTAACCTTATGTGTCAGAAGGGTAGCCAACGCAAAGGGTTGAAAGCGCTATTTATACCAACAGTAATATTTGCTGGACCGTTATGGTGCAGTTGGTTTCCTTCAGAATTGCTGAACTTCTGTCTTTATGCATATTGCCTGTTAACTTGTAAACTAATGTTATGTTTCATAATTGCCTTTTAAATTTGATGAGTCACCTTGAGACGGTGTTTATAAACTCACCTATGTACCAAGGTGCCCTGAAACAATATGGCAAAATCCCTACATAATCACTTACAGGGAATGCTGCACTAGATAGAAGGTAGGAGGAAGGGTCCATGTGTCTCCTCCCCTTGCATCACTGATGCAGTGTGAGTGAGCACTGAGCATGCTCCTGCATATACTTCAGACCTCTTCCTCACTTGCTGCTTTTGCTTTGCCCCCTGGTTTCCATCATCACAAGCTGAGCCCTGTTGGGAGGATTAGGAAGTTTGAAATAAAAAACAAGGCTCACTCACACTTCATCAGTGATACAAGGGTAGGAGAGACATGGAAGCATTTGATCTTCTGTTGCAGCCACACTTGCGTAAGTGGTTAATAATACTGTCTACACTCAAGGGTACTCACTACAGTGTATGATTCCAAGTAAGGAAGCAAGCACCCCTGAAATGCCTACAGACTTGGGATCCCCTTATTAGGCGGAGGACTTTGTGTGTACATAGCTTTGCTAATTGACGTTAGGCAGGTATAGGGGCAGAATGCCAGTTCCATTGCCTGTTATAGTGGGAAAATGGTATGGTACATTCGCCACATGGACCCTTCTACCTACCTTACTCCTAGTCCAGAATGCCTAGTTGGTGTCCTGGTCATCTTGGAAATTCATTTAACCTTTTGAATGCCAGAGACCTATCCAAAACATTCTGTTGCAATTCACTGTGGCTTTCAAAACGATTAATGTGCCATATTGCACTACTTCTTGGCAGATTTTGATATAACAATTGCTTTTAAATACTGTTTTTTCACAGACTGAGACAAGAGAAAAGATTGCACCTCCTGCAAAGGAAATGTTTTTTACTGTAAGGGTAGTCAATTGCAGAATTAACTCCTGAGACAGATGGTATTAATAGATAAAACAGAAATGGTCAACAATAGCTCAAATGTATTTTTTGCTAAAAGTGATGAACAGAGAGGGATATAAGATTTCAAGGGCTGAACCTGATGGCCTTTTTTTCAACCCCCACAATGATGTAACTGTGGGCCGTATTCAAGCAAAAGAAGTGCAATTTCTCTTTCAAACCAGCTGTGCCATAAGGGACGAGTACAATTGTCATTGATTTATACAGAGATTTTAAACTCTTGAATACTTTAGAGTCACCAATGTTTTACTTTGTTGATGCAGTTGGTTTGCCCCAAAATTGCACCCCCGTCTCTCCTGAATATGGCCCATTTAACGTGTTTGATTTTTACTTAGACAAAATCTTCCATCTTTCTGTATCTGAGCAACCAGACTTCTTAGCGTTAGGATTGTTTGTACCTACTGTTTGTATTTGTGTATCATTTTGTTTCTGTGCAAGGACGTAGCATGGTACTGCCCCTGGCCTTGTTGCCAGCTTGGGGCTTGTAAAGTGGTGGTAATCTCTCGATAGTGCAATTGGTCTGCACAGTGCACTAACAATGCATTAGGTTGACCTCAGCCCAGGGTGTTTTTGAAACATATCAACTCTCCTGTTTCTGTGGAATTTAAAATTAAGAGGAATTATAACAGCAAATTATATTATCCCAAAAAGTAAAGTTATTTATGTTTGCTGGAACATAGTGTAGCGAAAATCAACAAAACAGTGTTTGTATTTTTTTTCTTGATAAACTGAGATTGTTGTTCGGTGTTCCTGTTTGCAAAGGCTCGATGCCCAAGTGGCTGAACAAAGGTATTCTGTTTGATCCACAGAATCAGAATATCTCTCTGTATTGATCCCCTTTGAGTGAGCTGATGGGTTGTACTGCTGTAAACAAAGCCAAATGTCATCCGGCAATCACCTCCTTTTATCATCCAAGTATTTAGGCCATGCTGAAAATAAAATCTATGTTTGCCTGTAGGCTTTGTTTTGCTTGTGCATCTATATTCTTTCTCCTGTCTTCTTAACTCCTTTGTTTCCACACGGGATGGAAAGAATCTTTTTCCTACTCATTTGATGAAGTTCCTTTTTGTTTCCAAACGCGTTTGCGGTTAATCAGACGTTCATGGGTAGTGGTGTTGGGCAAGTTCTCTAATTCAGGGATGGTCAACTTTTAGCTGGACTATAGTTCTCCACATCCTTATCTGGCCATAGTCCAACAACAGCTGGAGGCCAGAAGATTGCTGACCCCTCTTCTCATCTTTAAGTTCTCAAAGTAATTCCTCCACAGCACAGTTTTTTTTATGAATATCTTAGTTTGTGCACAGGAGAACCAATCTGTTACTTGGTCATTGTGACAGATCCAGCTGTGTGATAGTTCTTGTGGTTGTGGGTAAGGCAAAGGTTTAAGAACCCTTCTGCTAATCTTACTGTTACTTGGTCATTGTGACAGATCCAGCTGCATGATAGTTCTTGTGGTGGTGGTTGAGGCAAAGGTTTAAGAACCCTTCTGCTCATCTTACTGTTACTTGGTCATTGTGACAGATCCATCTGCATGATAGTTCTTGTGGTGGTGGTTGAGGCAAAGGTTTGAGAACCCTTCTGCTCTAATCTAATCATAGTTTGGGAGATATTGCTATCTACCTAAAACATGTTGTCAAAACAATGTGTAAATTAAAATGAGATTACACAGATAAACAGATGTTTATAATTATTTAATTGATTGTAAGAAAAGAACAACTGTTCAATTAAGATGTTAAAAGAACATTAACATTTATTAATGTCCCCCACTTATCTTAACCCTTTGCGTGCCAGAGGGGTATCCAACGCATACCCCTCTGGCACTCCAAGGGTTAATATGAGCAGTACATCTTAATAACCACTATAAATTGATTCTGCATGGATTGTTTCTGCAAAATTAATCTTTAATTAGTATTGGATTTCATATCCATGGGGACAGACATGATGCTTCTTGGCAGGTCTCCAATACCACAGACTCCTCCTTCAGTGGGTGGCGTTTGAGCTCTTGAGAACCTCCACAGTGAGTCACAACTATTTCCTTGGACTTGATATCTATACCAATAAGAGATTGTTTTTCCCCAGGGAACCGATCTAAGCAGAATTGATTGGTAGTGGTCTTTAGGATTTTTGTCCATATTAATGTATGTTTTGGTCTATTATTAAGAGGTGTTATTCTTTTATTCGACAAAACAGATATTGGTTTAAAAGGGAGTTAGATGAAGATATGAATGTATTACCAGGAATCAGATCTGGAAGTTCATTGGGTTTGTGCATGAGGTTTAAACTTGATGGCTGACAAAACGGTCCATGGTTTTTGAACCCTTAGTTCATGCATGGGTCACTTTCAACAATCCAGCTCTTTAGGACTACCATTCACATCATCCTCAGCCAGACAGCAGTTGACTGGGGATGATGGGAACTGTAGTTATAAACAGCAGAATGACTTCATGTTGCATGCTGTTGCCTTAGGCTGTTGTGGTTATAAAGACTGGTCATCTCGCTGTTAGGTGAACCAACCAGTTGTAGTTCTATTAATTGGCTGTAACATTACTTGCAAAACATCAAAGTGCAACTGTGAATGTTCAGTTGGGGATTTTGCTTGCTAAGGGCATTTTCAGATGGGAAAATTAGTAGTGTAACTTTTTTGTAGCTGTGATTTTATTGTAGAAACTGAAAGTGTTGGAGCGTTTTTTGCTATGTTAGTTTTAGGATCCACTAAAGAGTTGCACATATATATATATATATATATATATATATATATATATATATATTATATATATATATATATATATATATATATATATATATATATATATATATATATACATATATATCATACCTCAACATTAAGAATACATTGATAGACTTGCCACATGGAATATTTCCACCCACGTTCTTATGTTGAACTAGAATTATAGACTACAGGGGGGAAATATACTAATGTGCGATACAGAGGAGATAACTTCTCCAGTGAGATAAACTCTCCAGTTCCTATGTTATTCTATGGGAGATCTTTAGTTGTAGACTACAGGAGAGATGTACTAAGGTGTGATAAAGAGGAGATAACTTCTCCAGTGAGATAAACTCTCCAGTTCCTATGTTATTCTATGGGAGATCTTTAGTTATAGACTACAGGGGAGATGTACTAAGGTGTGATAAAGAGGAGATAACTTCTCCAGTGAGATAAACTGTCCAGTTCCTATGTTATTCTATGGGAGAGATTTAGTTATAGACTACAGGGGAGATGTACTAAGGTGTGATAAAGAGGAGATAACTTCTACAGTGAGATAAATTCTCCAGTTCCTATGTTATTCTATGGGAGAGATTTAGTTATAGACAACAGGGGAGATGTACTAAGGTGTGATAAAGAGGAGATAACTTCTCCAGTGAGATAAACTGTCCAGTTCCTATGTTATTCTATGGGAGAGATTTAGTTATAGAATACAGGGGAAATGTACTAAGGTGTGATAAAGAGGAGATAACTTCTCTAGTGAGATCAACACTCCAGGTCCTATGTTATTCTATGGTAGATATTTAGTTATAGACTACAGGGGAGATGTACTAAGGTGTGATAAAGAGGAGATAACTTCTCCAGTGAGATAAACTCTCCAGTTCCTGTGTTATTCTATGGGAGATCTTTAGTTATAGACTACAGGGGAGATGTACTAAGGTGTGATAAAGAGGAGATAACTTCTCCAGTGAGCTAAACTCTCCAGTTCCTATGTTATTCTATGGGAGAGCTTTAGTTATAGACTACAGGGGGAGATGTACTAAGGTGTGATAAAGAGGAGATAACTTCTCCAGTGAGATAAACTCTCCAGTTCCTATGTTATTCTATGGGAGATATTTAGTTATAGACTACAGGGGAGATATACTAAGGTGTGATAAAGAGGAGATAACTTCTCCAGTGAGATAAACTCTCCACTTCCTATGTTATTGTATGGGAGAGATTTAGTTATAGACTACAGGGGAGATGTACTAAGGTGTGATAATGAGGAGATAACTTCTCCAGTGAGATACACTCTCCAGTTCCTATGTTATTCTATGGGAGAGATTTAGTTATAGACTACAGGGGAGATGTACTAAGGTGTGATAAAGAGGAGATAACTTCTCCAGTGAGATAAACTCTCCAGTTCCTATGTTATTCTATGGGAGAGATTTAGTTATAGACTACAGGGGAGATGTACTAAGGTGTGATAAAGAGGAGATAACTTCTCCAGTGAGAGAAACTCTCTAAATTTGCGCAAAGATATCTCAAATAGATATCCAAACAAAACCTATTGATTGAAATGGGACTATTAACACTTTGAATGTCATGCAATGCCTTTGATACCTCTCTAACATTCAAGGGGTTAAAATCTGTGTTTAAATCTGTGTAGAGTTTTATATGCCCTCTTTCTTACCATATGGATTGCTCCATAATTTCTTCTAATTTCCGCTGTGAAAATAAAACCTCAGGGTGATACCTGGATGCAGTTTTTGTGAGGTTGCTCATGTCTTAACATGAAAAGGGAATTATTCACTACGAGTGTCTCCTAATTCACTTATTAGAAGGAGTTAACCCTTTGAGTGCCAGAGGGGTATGCAACGCATTGCGTTGCAATGCGTTGTGTATCCCTCTGGAACTCAAAGGGTTAACCCAGACAAGTGTCCTTTAATTCAGCTGTCATTTATTTACGTTTACTGATTTTATTTGCATTCAATCTGTTTTTTTTAGTCTACCGCTGGTTGTTTCAGTTTAAAATCTGATAATGTATATATCCCTTATGAGCCATTCTGGTGTTTTGAATCCCGTTTTTTGTTGTTGTGAGTGGGTGTGAATTAGGAGGGGACCTTTAAGCGGAACTATCAGGTAGATATAATTGCCCCCCAATCAATTTGTTAGTATAGTGGTAATCATTGAATTATTGTTATAACGTTTATTAAATGCATAGTATTGTGTACAATAAAGTAATCTCTGAGTTTTCTGTAGTGCAAACCTAGCATATTGTGCTATGTTTAATAACTTTTTTGTAGTTCAAAAGATATTAAAGGGATAGTAATACTCAAAATGTAAAAAAAAATATATTGTAGGGTTTATCCCCCTGAGTAAAACAAGGGTACTCCCACTGCTGAGAGATATTTTATTAAAAAATTATAACAGCTCAAAGTTAAATTTTTTAGATGCAATATCACAGTAGCCTGAAAATTTACAGTGGCGCTGTTGCTACACCATCCTATGGACTGCTCTGGTCCATAGACCATAAATCTCTATAGGATGGTGTAGCAACAGCGCCATGGTAAATTTTCTGGCTGCTGTGATATTGCATCCAAAAAATTCAAGTTTGAGCAGTTATCATTTTTTAATAAAATATCTCTGAGCAGTGGGAGTTCCCTTGTTTTATTCAGGGACATAAACCCTACAACATATATTTTTTTACATCATAAGTGTTACTATCCCTTTAAATGTAGAAAGATCCCCCTCCCACCCCTTCTGGCCGTGTCACACTTCCTCCAACTGTGGACTGGACGGATGCACGCGGGACAATCTTCAGTCAGTAAGTATAAGGTAAACCATTGATGAAGGAGAGCAGGATCTATCTTTGCTTACTGAAGATTGTCCCTCGCCGCTCTCCATCTGGACTGCAGTTGGAGGAACTGTGACGTGGCCAGAAGGGGGCGGGAGGGGGATCTTTCTACATTTAATATCTTTTGAACTACATCAATGTAAGTTATTAAACATATCCCAAGAGAAGACTTGGAGATCTACTTCACTGGACACTTTACTACTTAAAGTGGAACTACCACTTTATAAAAAGTCGCCACCAAATAATTAGGCATATGGCGATTGGCTTCTTAACCCCTTAACAACAGATGACTTACCAGGTACGTCCTGCAGAAACTGTCACTTAGTGACAGAGCACGTACTTGGTAAGTGGCTGCACGCCGCTCGGAGACTCCGGACTTGTTTGAGAAAAAAAAAAAAGTTCCACGGGCATTAAGGTGATAGCCGCGTATGAAGGGGTTAATACTGCTATTATCTTCTACAAGTACCGTGTTTTGAAGTAATCCTGTTTCTTCAGAGACGGCCAGGCTTCTTGCTGTAGAGCCATCTGCACGCTTGTGGTGTCAGTCCCTTTCGGCTCAATGCAATGCCTCCTAGAGGAGACCGGGATGGACAACGCAGGCACGCAAGATGTCTCTGAGTCAAGATGTCTGCGTCCAAGTCTCTGAATAAACAGGATTACTTCCAATTGCGGTACTTGTAGAAGATAATAGCAGTATTAAGAAGCTAGTCACCATGTGCCTAATTATTGGGTGGCAACTTTTTATAGGGTGGTAGTTCCACTTTAACTGCCGGCATTATGTGGAATCATAAGTTTGTGTGTGACTTACACTAACACCTTAAGGACAATTGATTTACCTGGTACATCCAGCAAAAACTGTCACTTAGTGACAATGGACGTACCAGGTACGTCCCGGAAATCCGGGACCCCGCGTGGCTGCACGCTGTTGGGGGACTCCAGAATCGTTTTAAGAAAAGAAAATAAATGTACCACGGGCGTTAAGTGCCGGTCGCGTGTGACCGCAGCTGGTCACTAAGGGGTTGACAGCACAGACATCTTGGCAAAGAGGGATCTGCATGCCTGCGCTGTTAGTCCCTGTCTGTACTGTGCGGTACGGCGCAACTCCACCTTTGGAACATAACCTATCTGTGCGGAGACTGGGATTAACAAACAGATGATTGTTATTATGTCCTGGTATGTAAAACCATAGAATTCAAAGAGGGTGTATTGTCTTTATCACACGACTGTATGTATATATATATATATATATATATATATATATATATATATGCTACCAATATTAGCACAGCTTTGCGGCTCATAAAACAAATATAAAAAAAGAAACCCATCCCCCAAAAAAAACATCCCATGCAGTTGTATGCATGAATAAATAAACAGAGAATGTGATACATGTCAGGTTCTAATAGGGTTAAAAAAATGAGAAGTGGATTTACGTGTAGGACTATTTTACCCTGACGTCCAGGTAAATCCAGGAAGGACACAATGTTCTTAAAGGGATAGTAATGGATCAATCTAAAGACTTCATCTGAACGGCCTGCAAAGTGTTCGCATAAACCAAGCACACTTTGCAGACGGTTCAAATTAAGTATTTGGTTTCAGACTGCACTATTTCGGATCTCGCGCATTAAGATACATGATGACGTCGATGAAAGGGGATGGAGCATTGGACTTTGGAACTCGATATCTCTCAAACTATACAGGTCTGAGAGATGGACTGCGAACAATAGGTTTATTTTTTTCATGTCCACAATATTAATTGTAGTTACCTTGATCCATTATTGTCCCTTTAATGACTGGATTGTTGAATTTTCAGTGCTTACCCGTTTCAATTCCAAAGCAGCGTGCAACACATTGCAAAGCACTGCGATACACAACCCTCCATCAGTAACTGTGTGTGCACATGCGAGCGTATGAGTGAGAGCGCGTGATGGCATATGTGTGGGTGAGCACATGTGTGTGGCACTCAAAGGGTTAAATGCCCTCAAATGCTATAGGTCTTTAACTTGTTTCTAATGACCAATGGGGTTAACAGCTCCTGTCCCCATGGTAAAGATGGTTTGCTCCAGAATAGCTATTGTGCCTCGAAGTATTCCTCCAACAATGTACTTTGACCCCTTGAGGACTAGGATCTGCAAAGAGTTGCACATGCCCTCTGATCTTCAAGGGGTTAACCTGCATGACTAGGACGAGCATGCAAAGACATCTGAAGGGGAAGGTGTTGAAGAGCCTTTCTGGCAATGGAAAGGTTAAGCTCGGTGGAGGGAACCGTATCTATCCAGGCACCGCAGGGTGCGTTTGAGCTATATCTGTAAATAACCTTTAGTGTCACCAGAACAGCGAGGTCATTATAGACCAGAGGTTCTCAGCCCGTGCCCTCAGTGGCCACTAACAGGCCAGGATTTAGGAATTTCCCTGCTAGAACACAAGTGTGTTGATCAGAGGCTCAGTTGTATTGATTAACTCACCTGTGCTCTTAAAAGGAAATTCTAAAATCCTGGCCTGTTAATAGCTACTGAGAGCACAGACTGAGAACCACTGCGCTAGATCCATATTACTTATTATGTTCCTGTCTGACATGCACTGACAAATGATTAGGTTATAAATCCACACCTACTCTCTGCACTTTTAACCTTGAGAGTGCCAGAGGGATGGGTGTGTTGTCGACACTTAGGCACGCCAGTGGTGTAACCCTTTCGGTGCCAGAGAGCTAGCACATTGCAACTCGTTTCACTTTCCTTCTAGGTGGCAACATGCCTTAAAGAAATTACAGGGAAATTTTTATGTATTTTTGTATGTATCTTTGTATGCATGGCTTATAATTTTAAGTCCTTTGCTACTAGCCAGACCTGAAAAGTTACTCGCCACTGCAAGTCATAACATACCAACCAGGGCTGAATTTCTACTCACCAGGGTGAAATTTTCACTCACCATTAGCTAGTGGCGAGTGGAAATTTTGAGCCCTGTGTGTATGTGTGCGTATACGTGTGTGTTTGTTATTGTATTAGTCTATGTGTGAGATTGTATGAGTGTATGTGTTTGTGATTTATGAGCGTGTGTTTGTGATTGTATGAGGGTATGTGTGTGTATGTTCGTGATTATATGAGTTTATGTATGTTTGTTATTGTATGAGTGTGTGTCTGTGTGTGATTGTATGTGTGTGTGTGTGTGTGATTGTATGAGTGGGTAACTGTAAGAGTGTATGGGTGATTGTATGTGTGTGTGTGTGTGTGTGTGCTCGCTTGCGAGTGCTAAGCTGCAGCCATTGTCAATCCACTGCATAATGTAGGCCCCCTTTAGCAAGACAAGCTGAGAGTATGGACCGTAATCTGCCACACTGCACCCGGTATTACCAGGAAGTCTTCCATTAATATAATGACCACGTCATATCCTCTCTCTTCGTGTTTGTCTGCCCCCCACCACCCCAAATTCCATTTGAACTTTCCAGCCCACACTATAGCAGTCCACACATCAAGCTTGGACAGTGTATGTATATATATATATATATATATATATGTATTTTCTAGATCAGACCGTCAGCAGTAGCACCAACCAATACCCTAAAGGCGTATTTACTTTTTTGATAATGCATTGTATAAAATATTTTAAGATGTAATATAATAGATTTGTCAGTGAAACCATGATATCATTAATGTCTAATGACTCTTGGTCAATGTAGTGGACACACGTCACCAGTGTTGGACTTTAATGCACGCTGTTCCTGTAAATAAATAAATAAATAAATAAATAAAAGTTCTGTGGTCCTTAAAGGGATAGTAATGTTTCATAATAAAATCAGCTCTAATTAATCATCATAGTATTTGGACTTTGGAGAGTGTTATTTCAATTCTGTCAGAGTTCTAGTTCAAGAGTAATTCAATGACAAAGTATCCCCCTCCCGCCCCTTTTACTGATGTAACACTGTTCAGCCAGATCAGAAGGGAGGTGCCCAGGTAGACTGCAGAGAGGGACAATCTTCAATTAAGATAAGGGAAAAACCTGAAATCTTGTCAAGAGGGGGCAGGGCCTTCATTGTTCTCATAGGAAGAAGATTGTCCCCTGCTGTTATCTGTCTGGTCTATGGACTGGATTCCACATCTGAGAAGAGATGGCTTACACTAGGTAAAAGGGGCGGGAGGGAGAAACTTTGCTTGTGAATATCTCTCAAACCATAAAGGTCTGAGAGATAAGACTTATATCGTTCTTCATGTTTTTTTAAAGCCTACAAAATAAAATAAAGATAAAACGAAGTATTACTATCCCTTTAAGTGTCGGCCGTGCGGGGTTAAATAAAATTACAAAACAAACCTACACCGGTACAGTGCATTATAAAGAAGTATAACAAATAATCGTATATGCCTTTATATTGTGCCATTATTATCTCTTTAAATGGATATATATATATTTTAACCCCTTAGTGACAGGCTGCGTGTGCACGTGGCCGTCACTTAATGCCTGGCTAACACTTTTTTTTTTGCAAATGAATCCGGAGTTCCCAAACGGCGTGCAGCCGCACGGGGACCCGGATTTCCAGGACATACAGGCACGTACTCTGCATGACGTACCTGGTAAGTCCTTTGTCATTAAGGGGTTAACCTTTTGAATACTAGAGAGATTGCCAACAGCTTTATATGTGTCTGTTAACCATTTGAATGCTGGGAGACTTCTTTAGCATTCAGGTGGTTAACCCTTTGAGTGCCAGAGGGGTGCGGAACGCATTGCAAAGCAGTGCGTTCCGTACCGCTCTGGCGCTTAGAGGGTTAAAACCCCATTTAAAAATTGAGATTTTGAGGCCTATCTGTCTGTCCCCTATGGAACAGAATGGAGCTATACTGTCTCATGGAGCAGAATGAAGCCATGCTGTCTCATGGAGCAGAATGGAGCTATACTGTCTTATGGAGCACAATGGAGCTATACTGTCTCATGGAGCAGAATGGAGCTATACTGTCTCATGGTCAAGCTTACGCAGCTGTGGAGCCGCTGAGTGACCTGCCTGTTTATGATGGTCCTGAGTTCAGTCCGGGTCATCCCCATATTATTTTATGCCTCTTTTAGCCGGAGCCTGAATGTTGTTTTGGACTTTGTAGAAAAATAGCAGTTTCCCTCGGCTTCCACGAGACGAAATGATTTCATGTTCATTTCAAGCAAACAAGTCCTGATTGCTGGAGGGTGCAAGAGTTCACTCGATACAATCCTCAGATATCTGCAGCACAACAAACCCAATAGATACCAGCGTTCCCCATGGCATAGAAATCACAGGGCTGCAGGTAATTCGGTTTGCTAGGCATCTTTACTGATCCACTCCAAAAAAAAGCAATGTGAGTATATTAACGCTTAAAGGAATACGTTTTATTCTGATTTTTGATATTCTGTAAGTGCATAATGTGCCCAATCAACTTTCCTGTGCCTTTTTGTTTTCATATACACCTATTGTTTACACTGTTCCTGACAGTAGGCTCCCTGGATAGCTGTTTCCAGAGAGCTTCCTGGTTACTTAAAGGGACAGTAATGTTTCATAATAAAAGCAGCTCTAATTAATCATCATAGTATTTGGACTTTGGAGAGTGTTATTTCAGTTCTGTCAGAGTTGTAGTTCAAGAGTAATTCAATGACAAAGTATCCCCCTCCCGCCCCTTTTACTGATGTAACACTGCTCAGCCAGATCAGAAGGGAGGTGCCCAGATAGACTGCAGAGAGGGACAATCTTCAATTAAGATAAGGGATAAACCTGAAAAACTTGTCAATGGGAGCAGGGCTTTCATTGTTCTCATAGGAAGAAGATTGTCCCCTTCTGTTATCTGTCTGGTCTGTGGACTGCATTCCATATCTGAGAAGAGATGGCTTACACTAGGTAAAAGAGGAGGGAGGGGAAACTTTGCTTGTGAATATCTCATAAACCATAAAGGTTTGAGAGATAAGACTTATATCGTTCTTCATGTTTTTTTAATGCCTACAAAATAAAATAATGTTAAAATGAAGTATTACTATCCCTTTAAGCGTGAAAACAGAAATTGTGATACAAAGTACAAAAGCTACAGGGCGAATAAAGGTAGTGATACTATGTAACACTGAAAGCCTTATTCTTTATCCCCTTAACGAGTGGCCGCACAGGCACGTTGCGGTCACTAAAGGACCACGGAGATTTTTTTTTTTTGCGATTCGCTTTCCAGACTCCCCGAATGGCGTGCAGCTGCAGGGGGACCCCGGAATTCCATGATGGTCATAGCACGTCATGGGTCGTTAAGGGGTTAAAAGGATAATAAAACCTTGAAACCAACGTAGCTCGGATTGAGCCTCCTATAAAGAGGATCATGTAACGCTTTATTTGAATGTGCTCCATGTTGTAGTTCAATAGAAATTCTCTGGTAAAGGATTCATCTCCCTCCCCTTTCCCCTAGTCACGCTGCCTCTTTCAGCCAGCCGGATGGAGAGCAGAGAGGGACAATCTTCACTGAGCATAAGGAAAATCCTACCCTTGTTCCTCAAGGGGGGCAGGGTTTCCCTTATACTTAATGAATGAAGATTGTCCCTTGCTGCGCTCTGTCCATTCCCATGACCGGATTCCACGTCTAAGGGGAGTGGCTTGACACATCACCCGTCATTAAGGGGTTAAAATGGTATGTTCCAGAACCCATCCTCTTTTGTTTTGAACATACATATAAAGGATTTGTCTCACCTTTGTGCATCTCCCCCCCGGAATCCCAGCTAATAGTCACTTTCCACAGTCGCCAAACAGCACAGACTCAGGTCACATTGATATGCAACTCCCCACACATTACGCACTTGTGGTCATACCCATGGCATCCCCGATTTACATGTTCACAGGTGCAAAGCAAAAAAGCTGCTTAGTAAATATTTAGACAGTTTTTTTAGCAATGTGTCCCTAGGATATACAAAGTACAAGTCTGAGTTTCCCAGAGTTAGTGTGTAGGCAACATAACAGGTCAGGGTGACAGATATCACTGCCTAGTCACCGGTCAGTAATCTGCAGGTCAGTCATTGTGATTGATCCACCTGTATTAAATGAATCCCATGAAATCTGACTGGCTGGTATGTCGTGGGGACTGGAGTCAAGAATTACAGTTTCATTTGGATCCACTAGAATGTTAAGCAGTGCTTCTTGTGCCCCACTGGTGCTCAAAGGGTTACTGAACATTATTAAAACCTCCCTGTACCTTAATCTGGATAGACAGTTGTAATGGCTACAATGATTTAATTCTGCCTGGATTGCTTTCTCCAAAAAATAATATTTAATTAGTACTGGATATCATTTTCACAAAGGCACACCTAATTCTTTGTTGTCAAACTCCGGGACCCCAATCTCCACCCATTTCTAGACATACAGTACTGAATAAACTAGTATTCTTGATAAACAAACAATGTGGTGCTATTGCTAGGAGATGGTGGTGTTTGCTCCAGAATTGTGACACTTTGAAGTTACATATAAAGCCCAGGTTACACCTTTAAACTCAGTGTACTGTACCTTCTGTGTTTTATTTGTGCATCTGCCTAAAATTCTGTGTTTTTGCTTTCTGTGTGAAGTGAGATTCCTAGTGAAAGGTACAAGGTTTGTAATGGTGTATTGCCCTGCTGATGGAATGGAATGGTGTATTGCCCTGCTGATGGAATGGAATGGTGTATTGCGGTGCTGGTTGTATGTATGGTGTATGGCCCTGCTGATGGAATGGAATGGTGTATTGCCCTGCTGGTGACATGCAATGGTGTATTGCCCTGCTGGTGGTATGTAATGGTGTATGGCCCTGCTGATGGAATGGAATGGTGTATTGCGGTGCTGGTTGTATGTATGGTGTACTGCCCTGCTGGTGACATGCAGTGGTGTATTGCCCTGCTGGTGACATGTAATGATGTAATGCCCTGCTGATGACATGTAATGGTGTGTTGCCCTGCTGGTGACATGCAATGGTGTAATGCCCTGCTGATGACATATAATGGTGTGTTGCCCTGCTGTTAATATGTAATGGTGTATTGTACAGCTAGTGATATGTAATGGTGTAATGCCCTGCTGGTGACATGTAACAGTGTAATGCTCTGCTGATGGAATATAATGGTGTATTGCCCTGCTGGTGGAATGTAACGGTGTGTTGCCCTGCTGATGGAATATAATGGTGTATTGCCCTGCTGGTGGAATGTAACGGTGTGTTGCCCTGCTGATGGAATGTAATGGTGTATTGCCCTGCTGGTGGTATGTAACAGTGTATTGCCCTGTTGGTGGTATGTAATGGTGTAATGCCCTGCTGGCGGTATGTAACAGTGTATTGCCCTGTTGGTGGTATGTAACGGTGTAATGTCCTGCTGGCGGTATGTAATGGTGTATTGCCCTGCTGGTGGTATGTAATGGTGTAATGCCCTGCTGGTGGTATGTAATGGTGTATTGCCCTGTTGGTGGTATGTAATGGTGTATTGCCCTGCTGGTGGTATGTAATGGTGTATTGCCCTGTTGGTGGTATGTAATGGTGTATTGCCCTGCTGGTGGAATGTAACGGTGTATTGTCCTGTTGGTGGTATGTAACAGTGTATTGCCCTGCTGATGGAATGTAATAGTGTAATGCCCTGCTGATGGAATGTAATGGTGTATGGCCCTGCTGGTGGAATGTAATGGTGTATTGCCCTGCTGGAGACATGTAATGGTGTATTGCCCTGCTGATGAAATGGAATGGTGTATGGCCCTGCTGGTGACATGTAATGGTGTATTGCCCTGCTGATGAAATGGAATGGTGTATGGCCCTGCTGGTGGTATGTAATGGTGTATTGCCCTGCTGATGGAATGTAATGGTGTATTCCCCTGCTGGTGGAATGTAATGGTGTATTGCCCTGCTGGAGACATGTAATGGTGTATTGCCCTGCTGATGAAATGGAATGGTGTATTGTGCTGCTGGTTGTATGTATGGTGTACTGCCCTGCTGGTGGTATGTAATGGTGTAATGCCCTGTTGGTGGTATGTAATGGTGTATTGCCCTGTTGGTGGTATGTAATGGTGTAATGCCCTGCTGGTGGTATGTAACGGTGTATTGCCCTGTTGGTGGTATGTAACGGTGTATTGCCCTGTTGGTGGTATGTAATGGTGTATTGCCCTGCTGGTGGAATGTAACGGTGTATTGTCCTGTTGGTGGTATGTAACAGTGTATTGCCCTGTTGGTGGTATGTAACAGTGTATTGCCCTGCTGATGGAATGTAATGGTGTATTGCCCTGCTGATGGAATGTAATGGTGTATTGCCCTGCTGGAGACATGTAATGGTGTATTGCCCTGCTGGTGATATATAATGATGTATTGCCCTGCTGATGGAATGTAACGGTGTGTTGCCCTGCTGATGGAATGTAATGGTGTATTGCCCTGCTGGTGGAATGTAATGGTGTATTGCCCTGCTGGAGACATGTAATGGTGTATTGCCCTGCTGGTGATATATAATGATGTATTGCCCTGCTGATGGAATGTAATGGTGTATTTCCCTGCTGGTGGAATGTAATGGTGTATTGCCCTGCTGGAGACATGTAATGGTGTATTGCCCTGCTGGTGATATATAATGATGTATTGCCCTGCTGATGGAATGTAATAGTGTATTGCCCTGCTGGTGGAATGTAATGGTGTATTGCCCTGCTGGAGACATGTAATGGTGTATTGCCCTGCTGATGACATGTAATGGTGTATTGCCCTGCTGATGAAATGGAATGGTGTATTGTGCTGCTGGTTGTATGTATGGTGTACTGCCCTGCTGGTGGTATGTAATGGTGTACTGCCCTGCTGGTGACATGTAATGGTGTGTTGCCCTGCTGGTGGAATGTAATGGTGTATTGCCCTGCTGGTGGAATGTAATGGTGTATTGCCCTGCTGGAGACATGTAATGGTGTATTGCCCTGCTGGTGATATATAATGATGTATTGCCCTGCTGATGGAATGTAATGGTGTATTGCCCTGCTGGTGGAATGTAATGGTGTATTGCCCTGCTGGAGACATGTAATGGTGTATTGCCCTGCTGGTGATATATAATGATGTATTGCCCTGCTGATGGAATGTAATGGTGTATTGCCCTGCTGGTGGAATGTAATGGTGTATTGCCCTGCTGGAGACATGTAATGGTGTATTGCCCTGCTGGTGATATATAATGATGTATTGCCCTGCTGATGGAATGTAATAGTGTATTGCCCTGCTGGTGAAATGTAATGGTGTATTGCCCTGCTGGAGACATGTAATGGTGTATTGCCCTGCTGATGACATGTAATGGTGTATTGCCCTGCTGATGAAATGGAATGGTGTACTGCCCTGCTGATGAAATGGAATGGTGTACTGCCCTGCTGGTGGTATGTAATGGTGTACTGCCCTGCTGGTGACATGTAATGGTGTGTTGCCCTGCTGGTGGTATGTAATGGTGTAATGCCCTGCTGATGACATGTAATGGTGTGTTGCCCTGCTGTTAATATGTAATGGTGTATTGTACAGCTAGTGATATGTAATGGTGTAATGCCCTGCTGATGGAATGTAATGGTGTATTGCCCTGCTGGTGACATGTAATGGTGTATTGCCCTGCTGGTGGAATGTAATGGTGTATTGCCCTGCTGGAGACATGTAATGGTGTATTGCCCTGCTGATGAAATGGAATGGTGTATTGTGCTGCTGGTTGTATGTATGGTGTACTGCCCTGTTGGTGGTATGTAATGGTGTACTGCCCTGCTGGTGACATGTAATGGTGTGTTGCCCTGCTGGTGACATGTAATGGTGTAATGCCCTGCTGATGACATGTAATGGTGTGTTGCCCTGCTGTTAATATGTAATGTTGTATTGTACTGCTGGTGGTATATAATGGTGTATTGTACTGCTAGTGATATGTAATGGTGTATTGTACTGCTGATGGTATGTAATGGTGTATTGCCCTGCTGGTGGTATGTAATGGTGTATTGCCCTGCTGATGGAATATAATGGTTTATTGCCCTGCTGGTGGTATGTAATGGTGTATTGCCCTGCTGGTGGTATGTAACAGTGTATTGCCCTGCTGATGGAATATAATGGTTTATTGCCCTGCTGGTGGTATGTAATGGTGTAATGCCCTGCTGGTGGAATGTAACGGTGTGTTGCCCTGTTGGTGGTATGTAATGGTTTATTGTCCTGCTGGTGGTATGTAATGGTGTATTGTCCTGCTGGTGGTATGTAACGGTGTAATGCCCTGCTGGTGGTATGTAATGGTTTATTGTCCTGCTGGTGGTATGTAACAGTGTAATGCCCTGCTAGTCATATGTAATGGTGTAATGTCCTGCTGGTGACATGTAATGGTGTATTGCCTTACTTATGACCAATTACTGGTGTATTGCTGGTGGCAGGTAATAGTTTATTGCTCTGCTGGTGGCAGGTAATAGTGTATTGCTCTGCTGGTGGCAGGTAATAGTGTATTGCTCTGCTGGTGGCAGGTAATAGTGTATCGCTCTGCTGGTGGCAGGTAATAGTTTATTGCCCTGCTGGTGGCAGGTAATAGTTTATTGCCCTGCTGGTGGCAGGTAATAGTTTATTGCCCTGCTATTGGAATGTAATGATGTTTCGCTCTGCTGGTGGCAGGTAATAATGTATTGCCCTGCGAGTTGGGAACCATGCATTGTACACCTATGTAGCAGCCCAGGGTTTTACTGTTTTTTGGATTTATTTCGCTCCCCTAACCACTGATGTCAGCTGCTCCCTCCCCCTCGATCCCCTCTCAGTGATGTCCCTATTACCTGGCTGCTAGTGTGTGCCTGGCTGGGAATGATCCTGATTGATATAATTTAAGGTTATGTGACAGCTGATACATTCCAGATAGGAAGCTTTTTGCTGAGAGGTTCAGCTCAGCGGCGCAGCTCTTTGTGTGGGAGGGCGAGTGCAGTTGTGGTCATATCTCCATTACCCATCTCTGAGTCACGTTGTCACTGGGTCGGTCAGGAGCTCAGGTAGGGGAGCTGTCAGGGTTTCGGATGAGGTCACTACTGGCGCTAGTCATGTGTTTACTCTGGAATATGGATTTGGGATAATCCACCCAGGCAGTACTAGACTTTACACACTTTGCCTTACTCTGCATTGTGCAATTTATTAGAATCAATAATTAATTAAAATGTCTTTTGTTGTTACCAATTTTTTTAACCCTTTGAGTGCCAGAGGGGTACGGACTGCATTGCAAAGCAATGCATTCCGTACCCCTCTGACACTCAAAGGGTTAATGCACGGAGTAAACCAAAAGCAATATGGGGTACAAATAAACTTTCCAAAACATCCAGTTGATTCAATTGAGGCTATTAACCCCTTGAATGCTAGAGAGGTCTCCAACACATTGCTTCGCAATGTGTTTGAGACCTTTCTAGCATTCAAGGGGTTAAAAACGTAATTTCAATCACTAGGAATTTTTTTTTTTGGCCCCCATTCTACATGCAGTTGGTTTGTCCCAGAACGGAAACATTATGTTTAGCCATTACCTACAGTGACTGGCCATTTTTAACCCTTTAATGAGTTGGCTAGCTCTCTGGTACGCAAAGTTCCACTGAGGTCTCCCGTTCATAACTCTGCAATGTCCCGGAGTCGTTATATTTAAAGAGGAACTACCACGCTAGGTAAAGTCGCCCTGCAATAATTAGGCAGGTGGCGATTAGCTTGAAGTGATAGTAATATTTCAATTTAATTTAATGTAATTTTTTTTTATTGTACCATTAAAAACGATATGTCTCATCTCTCAAACCGTTATGGTTTGAGAAATATTCCTAAGTCAAGTTTCCCCTGACTGGCTGTATCGGTCAAGTCTGCCATCTAGCTGACCGCAGACCAGCTGGCGGCTCTTCAACAGAGTCGAGATCACAAGATATTAAAACAACTACTTCATTGCAACGATCTTGCAGACCAGGCACACTTTTGTAGACCATTCCAATGAAGTAGTTATTTGTATATCTTGCGATCTCGGCTCTGCTGAAGAGCCGCCGGCCGGTCTGCGGACTGGGTTCCAAATCTGTCAGCTAAAGCGCTGACGCCAGTCAGGGGGAAACTTTACTTGTCAATATCTCTCAAACCATAAAGTTTTGAGAGATAAGACATATTGTTTTTAATGTTTTTTTAATGCCTATAAAATAAACTCAAATGAAATTGAAGTATTACTATCACTTTAAAAATAGTTATATTACCTCTCAAAAGTAGCCGATTGTAAAGTAATCCTTAATCTACCGAGTCTGACGGCCAGGTTAGTGCATTCTGCCCGCCTGCGCCGTCAGTCCCTTCCGGTGCCGTTCGGGCCAGTGCAATGTTTTTCAATGGAGACAGTGATTCACAGCGCAGGAGCACAGACAAGATGCCTGCCCTGATGCTTGGCTTCCTGTCTTGGAATATTAAGGATAACTTTACAATCGGCTACTTTTGAGAGGTAATATAACTATTATTAAGCTAGTTACCACCTGCCTAATTATTGCAGGGGGAGCGACTTTACCTAGCGTGGTAGTTCTGCTTTAAAGGGATAGTAATACTTTATTATTACTACCCCCATATTGTAGTTATGTGTAAAATAATTTAATAGCCCCCGGGTTCATCTCTCAGACCTTTATAGTTTGAGAGATAACCGAAGGCAGTGCTAGGGGAGGTGGGTAATGTATTGCTGAGCAGTGTCAGTGAGTGGGGATGTAATGTAGTGATAAGACAGGAAGTCAGTGCTAGGGGAGGTGGGTAATGTATTGCTGAGCAGTGTCAGTGAGTGGGGAGGTAATGTACAGATAAGACAGGAGGTCAGTGCTAGGAGAGGTGGGTAATGCATTGCTGAACAGTGTCAGTGAGTGGGGATATAATGTAGGGATAAAACAGGAAGTCAGTGCTAGGGGAGGTGGGTAATGCATTACTGAGCAGTGTCAGTGAATGGAGGAGGAAATGTAGGGATAAATCAGGACGTCAGTGCTAGGGGAGGTGGGTAATGCATTGCTGAGCAGTGTCAGTGAGTGGGGAGGTGATGTAGGGATAAGACAGGAAGTCAGTGCTAGGGAGGTGGGTAATGCATTGCTGAGCAATGTCAGTGAGTGGGGGAGGTAATGTAGGGATAAGACAGGAAATCAGTGCTAGGGGAGGTGGGTAATGCATTGCTAAGTGGTGTCAGTGAGTGGGGGAGGTAATGTAGGGATAAGACAGGAAATCAGTGCGAGGTGGGTAATGTATTACTGAGCAGTGTCAGTTTGTGGGGGAGGTAATGTAGTGATAAGACAGGAAGTCAGTGCGAGGTGGGTAATGTATTACTGAGCAGTGTCAGTTTGTGGGGGAGGTATTGTAGGGATAAGACAAGAAGTCAGTGCTAGGGGAGGTAGGTAATGCATTGCTGAGCAGTGTCAGTGAGTGGGGGGAGGTAATGTAGGGGTAAGACAGGAAGTTAGCGAAAGGGGAGTAGTGTCAGTGAGTGGGAGAGGTAATGTAAGGTTAAGACAGGAAGTTAGTGATAGGAGAGTAGTGTCAGTGAGTGGGGGAGGTAATGTAGGGGTAAGACAGGAAGTTAGTGATAGGGGAGATGGGCAGTGCATTGCTGAGCAGTGTCAGTGAGTGGGGGAGGTAAAGTAGGCATAAGACAGGAAGTTAGTGATAGGGGAGTAGTGTCAGTGAGTGGGGGAGGTAATGTAGGGGTAAGACAGGAAGTTAGTGATGGGGAGATGGGCAGTGCATTACTGAGCAGTGTCAGTGAGTGGGGGAGGTAAAGTAGGGATAAGACAGGAAGTTAGTGATAGGGGAGTAGTGTCAGTGAGTGGGGGAGGTAATGTAGGGGTAAGACAGGAAGTTAGCGATAGGGGAGATGGGCAGTGCATTACTGAGCAGTGTCAGTGAGTGGGGGAGGTAATGTAGGGATACAGACAGTAAGTTCCTGAACAACATGCCTTGATTTGGAGAATATATGCACCTATCTTTCAAAAAAAATACAGTTTTCTAAATAAAAAGTCTAATTCACAATATAGGTGATTTTGAGATTTTTTGGTAATAGGGTCACTTTTACCCTTCACGGTCCAGAGCAGTGTACCATGCATTGGTCCCTAAATGGGGGCTTTTAATTTCATTGAATGCTAGAGAGGTCATTATACAACTGCCCCATTGTGTCCCTGTTACACAGGCATCCCCCCCTTGAGTGCGGCTGTTGATTGAAAGTGAAGGATTGTGAGAGTCATTCATCTTGACGAGCCGCTAGCAGGAGGGTGTCTGAGCAGCTGTGACTGGGGGCAGACGTTGACTTACAGTCTGTCATCAGACTAATTGTTGTTTGAATTACCTGTTATGATCCGATGGCACATCTGCCACTGAAGCGGTAAATGTAGCTGGAATCGGCGTGATTTTCGCAGGCGTAAGCTGCACTTCAACAAGATGGATAAACACAATTACAGGGCAGACCTGTAGAGAGAAAATCCATTTAAATCTCGTAATGTTAAGCAGAGCTGTGTTTAATTCATTTGGACCAATTTGTGAATGATGTATGAGTACCAGCGAACATTAGTCTAAGGACGAAGTATGGCTACTCTCCCCTATCCTCCAGTAGACAGCAAGGCTGACCGTCTCGCTTGCCGTTTTACTAATGGATCTGTTTAGCTGGAATGACTAAAACATATACTGAGGTCTATTATCCGGGCTGCACGGTGCAAATGAACCGGTATAGAGACACATAAGGCAGAAAGGGAAGCAATTCTGGAGCAAACCAACTGCTCCACAGGGAACAAATACAAATTATCATTGCCTTTTTAACCCGTTGAATGCCAGAGGGGTACGCAACGCATTGTTTGCACTCAGAGGGTTAAAGGGATAGTAATACTTAAAATGTAAAAAAAAATATATAAGTATGTTGTAGGGTTTCTCCCTCTAAGTAAAACAAGGGTATCCCCACTGTTGTAAGGTGTTTTAATCAAAATTTATTGCAGCTCAAACTTGAATTTTTTTAGGTGCGGTATCACAGTGGCCTGAAATGTTACAGTGGCGCTGTTGCTACACCATCCTATGGAGATTTCTGGGCCACTGACCAGAGCTGTCCATAGGATGGTGTAGCAACAGCGCCACTGTAACATTTCAGGCCACTGTGATACTGCACGTAAAAAATTCAAGTTTGAGCTGCAATGATTTTTGAATGAAGCACGTCTCAGCAGTGGGATTACACTTGTTTTACTCAGGGAGATAAACCCCACAGCATCTATATTTTTATATATTAAGTATTACTATCCCTTTAATGAGGTTCTTAACCTCTGCAGTTCCCGGAGAGGTCTAGAAGGAATCGCTGAGCAGTGAGTTGGAGATTCCTTTGGCATTCAACGGGTTAAAATGTTATTTAAAGGGATAGTAATACTTCATTTTAACTTTATTTTATTTTGTAGGCATTAAAAAAAAACATGAAGAATGATATAAGTCTTATCTCTCAAACCTTTATGGTTTAAGAGATATTCACAAGCAAAGTTTCCCCCTCCCGCCCCTTTTACCTAGTGTAAGCCATCTCTTCTCAGATGTGGAATCCAGTCCATAGACCAGACAGATAACAGAAGGGGACAATCTTCTTCCTATGAAAACAATGAAAGCCCTGCCCCCCTTGACAAGTTTTTCAGGTTTTTCCCTTATCTTAATTGAAGATTGTCCCTCTCTGCAGTCTACCTGGGCACCTCCCTTCTGATCTGGCTGAACGGGGGGGGATACTTTGTTTGTGAATATCTCTTAAACCATAAAGGTTTGAGAGATAAGACTTATATCATTCTTCATGTTTTTTTAATGCCTACAAAATAAAATAAAGTTAAAACGAAGTATTACTATCCCTTTAAATAAATAAATAGATATTTAAATCAATGGGAATGGTTATGTCTCTCTTATAGTGCAGTTGGTTTGGTCCAGAGTTGCCCAGTTCTACTAAGTCCATCTGCCCGGGGCGTTTTCATGCCAGTTGGATTAGACGTTGGCAGGTTTGACAGGTTTGGCTGTGCTCTTGCCTACTACTGTAAGGAGCCAACCCGTTGCTCTCTCCACGTACATAAACGTACCCGTATTGCTCCAGGGGCGAGAAGCACTGAGCCAGGACGCTTCTACCGCTGGAGCCGTCCTGGATCTGCATCCTTTCCTATAATTAACCCTTTAATGGCCAGAGAGGTATGCAACGCATTGCAAAGCACTGAAAGGTGTAAATTGTGAGTTCAAGGAGAGCTTTCCAAATGTGTTGTTCACCCCTCTGGCACCTGAAGGGATCTGTTACAGGGCTGGTTCCCAGCCACACGTACCACACAGCTACCTTTTATCCCTGGTGTTTAATGAGACAAGCAGAGCATTGCACCACTGCGTACCACCAGCAGAACAATACACCACCGCATACCACAAGCAGAGCAATATATCACTGTATACTGCCAGCAGAGCATTACACCACTGCATACCACCAGCAGAGCAATACATTACTGTATACCACCAGCAGAGCAATACATTACTGTATACCACCAGCAGAACAATACACCACCGCATACCACAAGCAGAGCAATACAGTACTGTATACCACCAGCAGAGCATTACACCACTGCATACCAACAGCAGAACAATACAACACTGTATACAGCCTACCCACAGCAGAGCATTACACAACTGCATACCACCAGCAGAGCAATACAGCACTGTATACTGTCATCTGAGCATTACACCACTGCATACCACCAGCAGAGCAATACAGCACTGTATACTGCCAGCAGAGCATTACACCACTGCATACCACCAACAGAGCATTACACCACTGCCTACCACCAGCAGAACAATATAGCACCACATACCACAAGCAGAGCAATACAGCACTGTATATCAACAGCAGAACAACACAACACTGTATACAGCGCTGCATACCATCATACTTTTATAATTACAAAAAATAATATATACCTATAGAATCCTAAAGTATTGCAAAATGTTCACCAAATAATGATAAATCATTTGCAAAGAACCACTAATCCATTAAAAAAACCTGTTTAATTTGTCAGACTGCTCACTATGTTCAGACCTCCAGTGCTATCACCTCTAATAACTAGACTCTAATACACTTGTTAACACTAATACGATGTAGCAACACGTTGATAGATGTGAACGTCGGGATCAGAAGTTCATAAACAATAGAGTGGATAATAGTCCTGTCTGTTGTGTAACACGGGTGGCGCCTCTGATATGTGAGACAGGAAGTGTTCAGACACAGACAGCTCATGTGGCACATAGAGGAAGGTGTTCTCCTGGTCCGTATACACACACATTCACACACACACACACACACATATTTATACACACACATTCATACACACATATTTATACACATACTCATACACACACACACACACACACCTATATATATATATAAAGGTCCTCTGGAACAAAACATCCATTTTTTTTTACCATTTCATGCCAATAAATATTTACTCACTGGGTGCTGCCGTTCTTCATCTCTCTCTCTCTCTCTCTCTCTCTCTAAAATGCTGTTTCTGGTTCGCTGTCCACCCTACCCTGAGGTGGTAGAGGGGTGAAGATTGGGGGCAGGCAGCGAATCAGGGGAAGAGATTTTCAGTCCTGTGAAAGTCGCTGCAATGGAAATCAGCACTGCAGAGGTTCATTGGGTCCCCAAGCTGTGCGACGTGTCCAGTCATACGTGCAATGCTGCGCACCATTCTCTAATGTCTGCGTGTATATATATATATATATTTGGAGTTAGATGACACTCTCAGGCACTTTTTTGGATGTGCACACAGGTCTAAACTCAAATACAGAGAGTGCAGCTCTACCTGGTTTTCATCTCTCTCTCTCTCTCTCTCTATATATATATATATACACGCACATGCACACATATATACATACATACTTCCCAAAATTTCAAATGGCCAGAGAGGGACACTTTTGTTTTAGGTGGCGGACATGGGAGTATAGCTGGGGCGGGCATTACCTAGAATTTTTTAGGCTATTTCATGGCCTATTAACACCTCTATGTGTAACCTAATAAATAACTCATAACAAGTCCAAAGTATTTTATTGACATGGACTAATTTATAATCACATAAACTGAACTTTAAAGAAATATTAATATGAGTTTTATTGCTGTAGAGCAATGTGATACACTTATATACACACACCTCACAATCTGATCTCCTAAATACAGGGACACCAGGGTGATACACTTATATACACACACCACACAGTCTGATCTCCTAAACACAGGGACAACAGGGTGATACA
Organism: Rhinophrynus dorsalis; assembly: GCA_037306005.1. Classification (NCBI taxonomy): domain Eukaryota; kingdom Metazoa; phylum Chordata; class Amphibia; order Anura; family Rhinophrynidae; genus Rhinophrynus; species Rhinophrynus dorsalis. Next base: position 20,574,757 of record CM074724.1, on the reverse strand, counting down.
CTTATATACACACCACACAGTCTGATCTCCTAAACACAAGGACAACAGGGTGATACACTTATATACACACCACACAGTCTGATCTCCTAAACACAGGGACACCAGGGTGATACACTTCTATACACACCACACAGTCTGATCTCCTAAACACAGGGACACCAGGGTGATACACTTCTATACACACCACACAGTCTGATCTCCTAAACACAGGGACACCAGGGTGATACACTTATTTACACACCACACAGTCTGATCTCCTAAACACAGGGACACCAGGGTGATACACTTATTTACACACCACACAGTCTGATCTCCTAAACACAGGGACACCAGCGTGATACACTCCTATACACACCACACAGTCTGATCTCCTAAACACAGGGAAACTAGGGTGATACACTTCTATACACACCACACAGTCTGATCTCCTAAACACAGGGACACCAGGGTGATACACTTATATACACACCACACAGTCTGATCTCCTAAACACAGGGACACCAGGGTGATACACTTATGTACACACCACACAGTCTGATCTCCTAAACACAGGGACACCAGGGTGATACACTTATATACACACCACACAGTCTGATCTGCTAAACACAGGGAAACTAGGGTGATACACTTCTATACACACCACACAGTCTGATCTCCTAAACACAGGGACACCAGGGTGATACACTTATATACACACCACACAGTCTGATCTCCTAAACACAGGGACACCAGGGTGATACACTTATGTACACACCACACAGTCTGATCTCCTAAACACAGGGACACCAGGGTGATACACTTATATACACACCACACAGTCTGATCTGCTAAACACAGGGACACCAGGGTGATACACTTCTATACACACCACACAGTCTGATCTCCTAAACACAGGGACACCAGGGTGATACACTTATTTACACACCACACAGTCTGATCTCCTAAACACAGGGACACCAGGGTGATACACTTATTTACACACCACACAGTCTGATCTCCTAAACACAGGGACACCAGCGTGATACACTCCTATACACACCACACAGTCTGATCTCCTAAACACAGGGAAACTAGGGTGATACACTTCTATACACACCACACAGTCTGATCTCCTAAACACAGGGACACCAGGGTGATACACTTATATACACACCACACAGTCTGATCTCCTAAACACAGGGACACCAGGGTGATACACTTATGTACACACCACACAGTCTGATCTCCTAAACACAGGGACACCAGGGTGATACACTTATATACACACCACACAGTCTGATCTGCTAAACACAGGGAAACTAGGGTGATACACTTCTATACACACCACACAGTCTGATCTCCTAAACACAGGGACACCAGGGTGATACACTTATATACACACCACACAGTCTGATCTCCTAAACACAGGGACACCAGGGTGATACACTTATGTACACACCACACAGTCTGATCTCCTAAACACAGGGACACCAGGGTGATACACTTATATACACACCACACAGTCTGATCTGCTAAACACAGGGACACCAGGGTGATACACTTATATACACACCACACAGTCTGATCTCCTAAACACAGGGACGCCAGGGTGATACACTTATATACACACACCACAGTCTGATCTCCTAAACACAGGGACACCAGGGTGATACACTTATATACACACCACACAGTCTGATCTCCTAAACACAGGGACACCAGGGTGATACACTTATATACACACCACACAGTCTGATCTCCTAAACACAGGGAAACTAGGGTGATACACTTCTATACACACCACACAGTCTGATCTCCTAAACACAGGGACACCAGGGTGATACACTTATATACACACCACACAGTCTGATCTCCTAAACACAGGGACACCAGGGTGATACACTTATATACACACCACACAGTCTGATCTCCTAAAAAGAGGGACACCAGGGTGGGAAAGAGGGACAGGGGGATTTGGGTCTAAAAGAGGGACTGTCCCTCCTAAACATCTAAACAGGGACACTTGGGAGGTATGGTCATATGCTGACACATACATACACACACATATACACATATACACACACACACACATATGTACAGAAACAAATACACACATATAGACACACATACAGATACAAACACACACACACACACACACATATATGTGTGTGTGTGTGTGTGTGTGTGTAACCTCAGCACTTGACACCCTCTTACCCTGTTGTCTATCTCCCATTTTCCATTTAGAGTGTAAGCTCCTTGGGGCAGGGACCTCTCTCCTAATGTTGCTATGAATGCGGCACTTATTTATCCCCTCTTATTTAATGTAACTTACTTTTATTGTAAGGCTTTGCACACACACCTACACCATTATATATATACACACACACACACACACATAGGCACACATACAGATATACACACAACCTAATGTATCAAAGTAAACTGGAGAAATTCTGTGACAAACTATCCTAAAAACAGGGGGAGAAATAAACATTCCTGTTGATTTACATTGTGGCATTTAACCCCTTGAAAGCTTGTGGTCTCAGATGCATTGGGAAGCCCTTTCTAGCATTCATAGTGGTAAAACCCCATTTATTACGGTGAGAATATTGGTGTGTTTATTAACTCCCCCCTGCGGTGCAGTTGGTTTGCCCCTGCATGGCTCGGTGGCTGTGATAAGTCAGACCCATTGAGCCTGGCGCAGATCTCGCAGTCACTTTGGCTCTTATCTCAGATCTCTGCCTGTGGCTTTTTATTTTATCTTTTCGGTTTCAAGCTTGGTTTGTGGTTTTGGGCTGGCAGCTTTGTCTCTGTTATTTTCAACTTGACTCGTCATTTGCAGATATCACTTTTGCTGACCATGAATCCTATTCTTGTTCTTGTTTCCGCGCCCCCACCCCGGTTTTAAACTTTACCACTTCAGTTTTTTTTCTCTTTTTTGCACTGTGGGGCCGGGAACTTGTGTTTTGTTTGTAATGTCAGTCAGTGGAACTCAGCAGTCTGGTTGGGCGATTGCTGATGCGTGAAAACCTTTGGATGCCAGCGGTGTCTCAAGTGAAATTCGACTATCAAAACTTGGGACTTAGGATGTATTCAGGAAGCTTAAAGGGGTAGTAATGTAAAATAAAAATTAAAAAAAATACTCTCTATAGGATTGTTCAATTTAATTTGTTATAATGCACAGCATATTTTTAAATCTCTTTACCTTAATATCCTTCTTCAAAATCGATTCAACAAAGTGCAGGATGGAAGTATATTTCAAAAGAGTAAAAACGTTAGGACAAGAGGCCATAGTCTAAAACTAGAGGGACACAGGTTTAGATGTATTGTAAGAAAGTTTTACTTCACTGAGAGGGTAGTAGACAAGTGGAATAGCCAACCAGCAGAAGTGGTAGATGTCAATACAGTGACAGAATTTAAGCATGCATGTGATAGGCATAAGGCGGTCCTTAACATAAGAAAAGACCAAGGACCAAAAAAGGTTTGAGGTTGTGTGTTTTTTTTTTTTTTTTTACAGTAGGAAATTGGGCAGACTAGATGGGCCGAATGGTTCTTATCTGCCGTCAAATTCTATGTTTCTATGATTTAAAATATTCCTCCTTTCTCCCTTTTCATCATGTCATTCAGATCTGAAAGCCCCATTTCATCAAGGGGATATAAAACACAATATTGTCCCTCGTTGCAATCCGTACGGTCAGTCGACTTGCTTTTGGATCTAAGGGAACTGTAAATGACGTGATGAAAAGGGGAAAAAGGGGGGGATCTTTTAACCCTATGAGTGCCAGAGGGGTACGCAACACATTGGTTTATTTTTGTAACCTCTACAATATTAAATAAAGTTATAAACGGACATTACTGACCCTTTAAGGGGTGTACATCACATTGCTGTGCGATGCACTAAGCAGCGCTCTCCGGTCCTGAAACGGTTAACGTGAAAACTTCCTCACTAGTAATCTCTCGTCATGACTGGTAATCAGGAAAAAGACATGAGCGAAAATAACAGAGCATTACATCTGTCTGCCCTTGTACGGCCGATCACGCTCTATATTAACCCATTGAATGCCAGCGAGGGAACGCAGTGCATTGCAATGGGATTGTAATTGTTTACGTAAGTCCTTACTTAAATAAATACAATGTGAAAAAGATAGCATCCTATATAATCATTCGCTAAAACGTGTCATGCTCAGTAGAGACTGCTGTGCGTGCTGCAGTCATGCACAGCAGGGACTGCCCGCGCCGCAGCTGATACAGAGCTGGACGCTCCTTCAGCCAGGGTGCGGGCAGTCTCTACTGTGCATGACTGCCCCACGACCGGCTGGCAGTGGCACTGTGGTCCGTGTAAAGGGCTCTTCAACTAGTCATATTATAATTCGCTAAGGATGTTTGTCAGAAGCCGTCATGCGCAGTAGAGACTGCCCGCACTTCAACTAGTAGAGTATAATGAACACCCAGGTCTGCATGGATATTGATACATTGTATCACTATGTTACTTTCATGGTTAAGTGACCATGTGGCAAGAGAGATCAATGAAGTTTATTTTGAGGGGCATTACAGTGTGAAAAATAGCTGAAGACGAAGGGGAAAAAAATATATAGGCAAATTCATTTTCTGTATGATGCACTTGAGATTATGAAACTGTTAATATCCCGTTAACCCTTTTAGTGCCTGAGAGGTATCCAACGTATTGCAACTCAATGCTTTGTGTACCTCTCCGACACTCAAAGGGTTAACAGCTGTTGTTGAATGTATCAGTTCTGTCTCTCCCTGCACTGGTGGAATGAAATATTGTATCAGTGTTGTGCTTTGTGATAAACTGTATCAGACGTGATAGTGTACCTGCATGGAAACACTTGTGTATGTGTGTGGGGCTGCAGACATAGATGAACCCTTAAAGGATTTAAACGGGGGGATGGGGGGTGCATTGATTTACAGCGGGCTGCATGCCCCTCTTGTCCAAAGGTTAATTTGTGGTCCTATTTTGTCCCATCTCCGGCCTAGATGGAACTGCTGTTTTAGTCCTTTGACCTCCAGAAAGATCTCTGATATGTCTGAGAGGTAACATGATTATTTCGTTTTTCAACTGTTTAAAGCTCAACAGTCACTCCAAATAAAATCCACCCCTCAATAATTAGTCGTATAGAGATAAGCTTAGAAATAGTATTATTATCAACCATAAGTACAGTGAGACTGACGGCCAGGCATCAGCGCAGACACCTTGCCTTAGAGATATCTGTGTGCCTGCTCTGTGCATCCCGGTCTCCTCTAGGGGGCGCTGTACTGTACCTTAAGGTAACAGGAAGTGACTGACGGCGCAGGCGCACAGATGCCGCCAAAGCAAGAAGCCTGCCCGTCAGTCTCAGATGAAGAAGGATTTCTTAATAATCCTGGATAATAGTACTATTTCTATGCTTATCGCTATATGAATAATTATTGGGGGGAGGGGCTTTATTTGGGGTGATAGTTCCGCTTTAAGGGAAAGCTGTGTTCCTTTAACTCTTTGAGTGCCAGAGGGGATGAGCAATGTGTTGCGCCTCTTGGCACTCAGAGGGTTAAACAGATGACAAACATGAAATCCGTGAGCAGCATTTCATGCTTTCTGTCCCTTTACGGGATAGCTGTTTATGGGGCGAGCTCTCATTTGGATCCGGCCTGAGTAGTAGGGCAGTTTCTTCATAGTCAGCAGAGTGTGATTGTGAGCTGTGGGAAGTTGTGTGTCCCATTGATTTGGGTGGATCTGAGCTGCTATCATTCTTATTAGTGCTGAGCCGACTGCTCTGCAGCGTGTGCAGGATGGGTCTGCTCTGCAGAGATATGGTGTATCAGTCTTTGTGTATCTCTGTTTGTGTGTCTGCCTGTCTGTCTGTCTGTATCTTTGTGTACGACTGCACGTAAGCATATCTGTATGTGCGCATATCTCTTTATGTCTGTATATGTTTGTGTGTGTTTATATGTGTATGTATGTGTTTAGATATGTGTGTATGTGCAATGTGTGTGTATATATATATATATATATATATATATATATATATATATATATATATATATATATATATATACTAGTTGAACAGCCCGTTACACGGTCCAAAGTGCCTCTGGCTGCCGGTCGTGGGGCAGTCACGCGCACTGGAGACTGCCCGCACCACAGCTGATACAGAGCTGGACGCTCCTTCGGAGCGCCCAGCTCTGTATCAGCCGCGGCGCGGGCAGTCTGTACTGCGCATGACTGCCGCACGCGCAGCAGTGTCTACTGCACATGTCGGGCGTTACACACAACTTAGCGAATTATTATATAGGATATATAACATAAAGTGGTAGAATGCATTGCTTCCTATGTGCGTAACCGCACATGCGCAGTAGGGAACGATGCAGTCATGCGCAGTAGAGACTGCACGAACGCGCCAGCTTGCAGTCAGAGGCATTGTCGATCCAGAGCGAGGCAATCCGAACAGCCCATCGCCCCCGGCTTTGGGCTAGCAGCCGAGGCCACTGGTTGCCAATTTGGCCCATGTACACAGGCATTCAATACTTGTGTATATATATATATATATATATATATATATATATATATATATATATATATATATAAAATTTCTGTCTACCTGTGTGTGTATGTGCATGCACGTATCTATACTTGTCTGTGCGAATCTGTGTCTATATCTATATCTGTGTGTTTGTATGTGTGTGTTTCTATATATGTAAGTATATGTGTCTCTGTGTCTACTTTTTATGTATGCATCAGTGTGTGTATCTGTGTGTCTGTATGTGTGTATTTCTATACCTGTATATGTGTTTTTGTGTGTATATAAGTGTTTATGTACATATGCATGTGTGTTTTTGCATGCATATAAGTGTTTGTGTGTGTCTGTGTGTTTGTTGATATGTGTGTGTGTTTGAGTGTATGTACATTTTTGTGTTTGTATGTTTGTCTGTGTATGTATGCATTTGTGTAATATGTGTGTGTGTGTCTGTGCGTTTGAGTGTATGTATGTGTTTGTGCACGTGTGCCTGTATGTATGTGTGTGCTGTATGTTTGTCTGTGTATGTATGTGTTTGTGTAATATGTGTGTGTGTCTGTGTGTTTGTCTGTGTATGTATGTGTTTGTGTAATATATGTGTGTGTCTGTGTGTTTGTCTGTGTATGTATGTGTTTGTATAATATGTGTGTGTGTTTGAGTGTATGTACGTGTTTGTGTACGTGTGCCTGTATGTATGTATGTGCTGTATGTGCTGCTGCCGTCGTGTCTGAAATGGAAAAATCCTGAATTTTTTAAACATCTGACAGAAGCGTTTCCATTTGTGTGAGAGATTTATTCCGTGTTTATACTGAGAATGAGGACAGTTGGAGAGAAATTCCTAAAATAAATAGATCTCCATTAAAGTAGAAGGCGGAGTCAGACAGGGAGCGGGTTCTTGGCTACTAAGTGTGAATGAATGTGTGTATGTAGGTAAACTCACTGTGCTGTAAAATAACCACTAAGGATCAGAACAACTGGGGGGTTGTTACAAGCTAAAGACTGGAGATGAAGGGAGTTGTAGTTCACAGCCAGAGGGTGTCTGCTTCTTTTCTAGGAGCAGTTGGGCTCACGTATCAACCAAGTCTTCTTCCATTTATTAGCATTAACCCTTTGAGTGCCAAAGGGGCACGCAAAGCATTGCAGAGTAATGCTTTGCGTACCCTTCTGGCGCTCAATGTGTTAACCCGTGGAGTGCTAGAGGGACCAGTTTATACACTGTTTAGTTAAGTGTTGCACTGATTTCTGGTGCTGAAAGAGCCTTTAACTCTTTATATACCACACTGGTCCTTAAAGGGTTAAAGAGGGAGCAGACATTCTGTGGGATTGAAGATAACCTCCTGTTTTGATTTTCTGGCCAATCGCAGTTCTTGAGAATTTTCCAGGCATTAATTAAATGCAGTGTTTTGTATAATCTTATACAATCGTTTTCCAGAATGGTGTAAGCAAGTCCCTATTTTGCTGTTTGTCTGATAACTGCCCTTTGCCCAGTTATCAGAGTGACTGGCCGCCGATTGACCCAGCGCCTGCGTGTGGAATCTAGAGAATGAGTGGGAATTCAGGTGCTACCCAGGGACATAGTTACACAGTATCACACTGCTCTGTAGTAAGGCCTGAGAGTACAATGGAACTTGAACAACAAACGACTGCACCGCATCCAAAAAAATGGTATAGGCAAAATATTGTATAAAACAAAATCTCTTTATTCCAACAAGTAAAAAATATATAAAAAACAAGATATTCTCTCAGACAAACAAAGATCCAGTCTCATGTCTAATCCAGTGCAAACCTACATAGTCCACGCGTTTTGCGCTACACGCGCTTATTCATGACTAAGCGCGTGTAGCGCGAAACGCGTGGACTATGTAGGTTTGCACTGGATTAGACATGAGACTGGATCTTTGTTTGTCCGAGAGAATATCTTGTTTTTTATATATTTTTTACTTGTTGGAATAAAGAGATTTTGTTTTATACGATATTTTGCCTATACCATTTTTTTGGATGCGGTGCAGTCGTTTGTTGTTCAAGTCACATTTTGGAGGGTGAGAGGAGAGCGCTCAGACTGGCACGCTTCATGAATGGATAAGGTATACAGCCCGTTGCCCTGAATTGACTTCCTGCAGAGATTATTTGAAGCACCAATAGCTGTGTTTTGTGAGAGTACAATGGAGCCAAGGTGTCCATACTGTGTAAGGCTTGTATATATATATATATATATATATATATATATATATATATATAGAGAGAGAGAGAGAGCTGTGTGTAGCCTGTATATAGATAGAGCTGTCTATGGTCAGTATGTAGATAGAGTGGTATATGTCCTGTATATAGATAGAGCTGTGTATGGTCTGCATATAGATAGAGTGGTGTATGGCCTGTGTATAGGCAGAGCAGTGTATGGCATATATATAGATAGAGCTGTGTATGGCCTGTATATGGATAGAGCTGTGTATGGCCTGTATATAGATAGAGCTGTGTATGGCCTGTATATGGATAGAGCTGTGTATGGTCTGTATGTAGATACAGCGTGTATGGCCTGTGTATAGGCAGAACAGTGTATGTCCTATATGTAGATAGAGCTGCGTATGGCCTAGACTTGTGCACGGCAAAAAATTTCAGTAAAATTTGATTTCGGACGAATTTTTTTTTTCCCATTTGGAGGATCCGAATTTCAGACCAGACCTGTTCGACTTGGACGAAATTAGGTAATAGTCCGAATTATTCAGACTAATTTAAAAAAAAAAAAAAATGTAAAGTATTCAATAAAAAATTAAAATTAAACAAATAAAAATTTAAAAATACAGGAAACTAAATTAATAATAATATTAAATCTCTAATGAGACAGGAAGGGGTATTTGATAAACCCCTACGCACTTATATATGTATAGGTCACATCAAATTAAAGCCCTTTCTTCCCTTTAAAAAACAGTATATAATAAATATTTGCGCAATAAATGAGAAAGACAGGAATTATGGTTGAACACACACATAGCAAAAATGGAAAAATTGCTTGTGTCCTTATGTGGTTAATATCTGCACTTTGCATGAACTGTAAAGCACCTGTTTTACCACATCTATTTTTAGCAACATGTAGCAACATTGTAATAGTTTCAGGCAGGAAAGTGGCACGCCGTCTATTTTTAGTAGCATGTAGCAACATTGTAATAGTTTCAGACAGGAAAGCGCTGTCCGAATTTCCGAAACTTACACCGAAATTTCAGACTAAGTCCATTTCGGATTCTGATTTTTTTTTGTGGATGGACCTTGGCTTTCGGAAGGTCTGAATGATGCTGAATACGCCTTATTCGTCCAAATTCCGAAATTAGCCAAACCGAATCGCACAAGTCTAGTATGGCCTGCATATAGATAGAGCAGTGTCCAGCCTGTATATAGACGTAGCTTTGTATGGCTTATATCTAGTCAGAGCTGTGTATGGCCTGTGTATATAGACAGAGAGGTGTATCGCCTGTATGGAAACAGATCTGTGTATGGACTGTGTATAGATAGAGTAGTGTATGGCCTGCATATAGTTAGAGCGGTTTATGGCCTGGATATAGATATAGCAGTATATGGCCCGTGTATATAGACAGTACAGTGTATGGCCGGTGTATATAGACAGAACAGTGTATGGCCTGTGTATATAGACAGAGCTTTGTATGTCCTATGCATATAGACAGAGCAGTGTATGGTAATATCATCAATGCCCACAAGAAGAAGACCGGTGGTTCATTTAAGGCCCTTGCACCTGGTAAATCAGCTCCCACCCCAGTAAATTCAATGTACCAACTCATAAACCATAACAGTAATTCTTAGAAAGTTATATGCAAAGAGGCAAACCTTTAATGCTGCTTAAACAGGGTTATGTGCCAAAATGCACACCATCATGTTGGCCTAGCTGTGCGTTTCATAAATAGCCTGTAAAATCTGTCATTTTGTGTCAGTGTGACTGCTGCTCTTTAAAGGGATAGTAATGTTTCATAATAAAAGCAGCTCTAATTAATCATCATAGTATTTGGACTTTGGAGAGTGTTATTTCAATTCTGTCAGAGTTGTAGTTCAAGAGTAATTGAATGATAAAGTATCCCCCTCCCGCCCCTTTTACTGATGTAACACTGCTCAGCCAGATCAGAAGGGAGGTGCCCAGGTAGACTGCAGAGAGGGACAATCTTCAATTAAGATAAGGGAAAAACCTGAAAAACTTGTCAAGGGGGGCAGGGCATTCATTGTTCTTATAGGAAGAAGATTGTCTCTTGCTGTGATCTGTCTGGTCTAGCAACCAGATTCCACATCTGAGGTAAGCAGTGTTACATCAGTAAAAGGGGCGGTGCGGGCAGTCTCTACTGGGCATGACTGCACCGTGACCGGCTGCCATTGTCTCAGCCGCGACGTGGGCAGTCTCTACTGTGCATGACTGCCCCGCCACCGGCTGGCAGTGGCACTGTGGCCTGTGTAATGGGCTCTTCAACTAGTCATATTATAGTTCGCTAAGGATGTTTGTCAGAAGCCGTCATGCGCAGTATAGACTGCCCGCGCCTCGGCTGATACGGAGAAGGACACTCTGAATTCGGGCCAGAGTCCTCTCTGGCGCCTTCCTGGGACCACTTGGCCAGTCAGTACTGGGCATGACTGCAGCGTGGCCACTGACAAGACAGGATCCGGACGGTTGCTGGGTGGCGCTGTGGCCTGACTTCGTAGCGCCCAGCTCTGTATCAGCCTCGTCACGGGAAGTCCCTACTGCGCATGACTGCATCGTTACAAACTTTCTAGCCAATTATTATATAGGATGGGCCTTACTGCATCATGAATTTGTAATTATCTAGATTACCTCACGTGTTACGCTTATATATACACTTTGATTGATTGGAACAGAAGGCTAGGTTATGATGTATAATGTGCTAGTATGTGGGGTGTGCTATTCGTATCTCAGCTTTCTGTCATTATTACTGCTGACTTATCACATATGGTCATTATAATTTAAAGAAACAGTCGTTTTAGATTTAACATTTTAGATTTATATATATCGGATCGGCACTCACGCTTCACATCAATACTGATCCATGCCGGGTGCAATAGATGAATGTATAATACACTAATAAACGGTGCTATGCACTCACGGACTCAAAATAGATACACTTTAATCAATATAGCAACGTTTCGGTCTGCTATTAGGTCCTTTGACAAAGGTCCTAATAGCGGACCGAAACGTTGAATATTGATTACAGTGTATCTGTTTTGAGTCCGTGAGTGCATAGCACTGTTCATTAGTATATCTATCTATCTATCTATCTATCTATCTATGTATATATGTAATGTTGTGTGAGATGCACTCGCTGTTATGCTGAATAAATCCAGGGTGCCAATCATAGAAGCGATACATACATTTTTAGGAAGAGACGGCACTCGCTGGAGGTTGATCGAAAAGAAAGTTCAAGCGATGTTTATTTCGACGTTTCGGCCACACACTATGGTTCTTGATAAAGGCCATAGTGTGTGGCCGAAACGTCGAAATAAACATCGCTTGAATTTTCTTTTCGATCAACCTCCAGCGAGTGCCGTCTCTTCCTAAAAATGTATGTATCTCTATATATATATATATATATATATATATATATATATATATATATATATACACACACACACACACACACACATACACACACACACATACAACAGATGACTATAAAATAGCACCTGAAATTTAGGAGTCAGAAGTAAACATTTAGGAGTCCAGGCTTCTACCCCCTGATATAAACTCAAACACCAAAACTTTCCATATACCACCCACAACGATGCATTGCAGACATGAGCATCCAATGGATAAAAAGTAAATAGGATTATTAAAAAAAAAAAATGGAATGATATTTTCCCCTTTAAAAGCTTTTTTTTTTTTTCCCTTGTGAACTGAAAGGATCTGGGCTTGCAAGCCAGGGGCCATGTGTTCTTAATTTTGAATATTACACTCTCTTTCTGGAACTGCCCCAGTACAATTCCAACACCAGCTAATCAAGTTTGAACTCATGTTTCACGTACGCTGTTTTTATATAACAACGAAAATCTGTTTGTGCTGGGCTAGCTCCAGAGACAAAAGGCCTGTCTTTCTTCAAAATCTCATGAACGCTCCATAATTCCTCAAATTGGATTTCTGTTCCGATCTCCCCACGTTCACCTTGCCGGGCTATGGGCGAATTGTTGTTTCATCTGAAAATGCATTCTAGTGTTTGGCGCCCGCATTAGAGATGTGTTTGGTGCCCATTCTGCTTATTTAACCATTTAAAGGGATAGCAATGTCTATATTAAACTTTATTTCCAAGTTTTCTATATCATTTTTATAACATATATCGCTATTTTTAATTACGTACGTATGTAGTTCAAAGTTATTAAAGCTGAAACGATCCCCCGCCCGCCCCTTCTGGCCTCTACCCCTTAGATCTGGAATCCGGTCAGTTAGTAAGTATAAGGAAAACCCTGCCCCCATTTTGACGAAGGAGGGCAGGATTTTCCTTTTGCTTACTGATGATTGTCCCTCACTGCATCCGTCCGAACCAGACTGAGAGGCAGCGTAACACAGGGAAAAGGGGCGGGAGGGGGATACTTTCTGCTTTCTTTTGAACTACAAACATGTAAGTAATTTAACATAGTGATATGTATTATAAAAACAATATAGAAGACTCGGAGATAAAGTTTAATATAGACAATACTATCCCTTTAAGGATGTCCGACATCCTTTGGGTAATAGAGGTGCTCAACGTGCAAGGCATTCAGCACCACTCTTGCACTCAGTTGGGTATTTGGCGTCTGTCTACCAAGAATCCCCCCACCCACAGACACACTTACCTTAACCCCTTAAAGGGATAGTAATGTTTCATAATAAAAGCAGCTCTAATTAATCATCATAGTATTTGGACTTTGGAGAGTGTTATTTCAATTCTGTCAGAGTTGTAGTACAAGAGTAATTCAATGACAAATTATCCCCCTCTCGCCCCTTTTACTGATGTAACACTGCTCAGCCAGAGCAGAAGGGAGGTGCCCAGGTAGACTGCAGAGAGGGACAATCTTCAATTAAGATAAGGGAAAAACGTGTCAAGGGGGGCAGGGCTTTCATTGTTCTCATAGGAAGAAGATTGTCCCCTTCTGTTATCTGTCTGGTCTATGGACTGCATTCCACATCTGAGAAGAGATGGCTTACACTAGGTAAAAGGGGCAGGAGGAGTAACTTTGCTTGTGAATATCTCTCAAACCATAAAGGTTTGAGAGATAAGACTTATATTGTTCTTCATGTTTTTTTAATGCCTACAAAATTAAATAAAGATAAAACGAAGTATTATTACTGCGGGAGCAGTAGAATTTCTCTATAAGGTGGTAATAATTCTGGCGACTAACACTATTGAGCAGCTAGTCTCCAGATGGGTAATTCTTTGGGGGCAAGTTTAGAAGGGGTGGTAGTTTCGCTTTATGAACATTTGGCATAAAAATAATTGTATGGGTTAGTCGATGTGTTTGTTCTTAAGAAGATACTACTTAGGTGGGACCGCATTCAGGAAAAAAAATAAAAATTCACCATTATTTAATGTCCAATGACGTGCCGGGACCGTCATGGCTGTCCGGGGGGTTAAGGACTGATTCTGGCACGTCACAGAAGTTCGTGATCGCTGTGATCACAGAACGCAGCCATGAAAGGAAAAAAAAAGTTCTGTGGTTCTCTAAAAAGCCCCACTCTGGACCGCATCGTCCTAAAGGGGTTAAATGGGGGCTTTTCACCTCTTGAATGCTAGTGAGTGTCCAGTGCCTGGCTAAGTAATGATAGGGCGACCTCTTTAGCATTCAAGCGATTAACCTTTTGAACCCCAGAGAGGCATCCATCACATTGCAACGAAATGCGTTGAGCACCTCACTGGCGTTCAAAGGGATAATAGATAAGTAATTTTAGGCAGAACAAGTGCGCCAACCAAAAATGTCCATCGGTTTAAACGTGGCTTTTTAACTCTTTGAATTCTGAAGAAGTCCCAATGTCGTGGAGTCCTCTCTAGCATTTAACTTGTTAACCCTTTGAGTGCCGCAATGCATTGGATACCTCTCTGGCACTCAAAGGGTTAAAAGACCTATTTCATTCAAGGGGGGGATTTTGGGACTTGTTTCATATCATCTATGGTGCCGTTGGTTTGCTCCGTAATGGACCTGCGTCCTCAGATACAGCCCTTATTTCTTTATCTGTAATACTAAAAGTGCAGGAATATTAGCTGTGTTCTTAAAAGCCATTTATGTTCCTACCCCTGTGGAGATTCTCTGGATGTACTCAGATTGCCGAAAAGTTTGTTTGGATGCAGCGAGAGTCGGTAGGAGGGCGGAAAGTATGAACAAGCAGCTTATGAGTTGACCATTAGTGAATTTTGGAGCCGCGGGTTGGGGGAGCCACTCTCAAGCCGAGAGGCATCTGATTAGTTCCTTACAGAAGCAGCGCACTGATTACTTTCAGATATGATTTAACCCCCTTTGACACTAGAGAGGTGACAACGCATTACTTCGCAGTGCGTTGGAGACCTCTCTGGCATCCAAGGGGGTTAAACCGCAGCCGTGGGGTACACCAGAATGGATTTCTGAGGCTTTATTTTATAAAGTCAAAATTAACGGCTAGTTTGGTTTGAATTCCCCAGGTTTTGACTAAGGGATTAAGGCCCGCTCTCAAGTGAGGCAATCTAGCTTAATTTATTTCAGGTCTATCAAAAAGGAATCAATGGTAGTTCTTTTGAACATAAATCCGTAATCGTTCTGTGTCCTTAGATGCCAGTCTAACGTTCATTATGTTTTCTGGAAATAAAAATAAAACAACAAAACTTTCTCTGTAGCAATTGGATACGTTGTGTAGATATTGCTTTATATCCTTCTAGATAAGATAGTCAAATTAGTGAAACTCAAGCTGTTGGGCCCAACAACTCCCATCCCAACTCGTCCACGGGGATGATGGGACTTGTAGAACCTAACAGCTGAAAATATAACAATTGACTACCCTGCTTTAGATTGTAAGCTCTTGCGTGCAGGGCCCTCACTACCATTTTTATTTCTTAAAGTAACTGTGTGGATATACAATGCATTGAACCCTCAATTATGCTTAAAGGGGATCTCTCACCTATGTATAAGTAATGCTCATTAGTTAGAACATTTATCCAAAACATTTAAAACATTGTTCATTTAAAAAAAAACAAAAAAAAAAAACATTATCAGCACAAAAATTTATATTTAAAAAGCGCCCAGCAGCCTATTTCCGTTTGCCGCAGATTGCTGCACAGAGACTGCTCCCGTCCCACTACCCATCATCCTCCGATGATGGAGGCTGTCTATCACTAAGCTGGAGCAATCTCATTGGCTAGATATCGATCTCTGCCAATGAGATCGCTCCAGCTTAGAGAAAGAAAGCCTCCGTCATTGGAGAATGCTGGGTAGTGGGACGGGAGCAGAGGCAGTGCTGAAAGCAGGAAGTAGGCTGCTGGACACTTTTTAAACCTACATCTTTGCGCTGATAATGTTTTTTGTTTTTTTTTTTTTAAAATGAACAACGTTTTAAATGTTTTGGTTAAATGCTCTAACTAATGAGCATTACTTATATCTATGTGAGAGATCCCCTTTAACGAATCTCGTGTCTGCTGTTTCTTACTTCCACTTGCAGTCATGTGAGCGCCCTCTACTTGCAGTGTATAAAAATAGTCTGCAGTTTAAATGTAACTGCAAAGGATCATAAGCTCCCTTTCACACAGGCGACAGGTATTGTTGTCCGTGTTCATCCACTCGTCTTCTCCTGCGTTCTGTTGCTGATCCGGACACAGGAGAGCTGTGTCCGCTGGCCGGTCAATGTGAATGTCAGCTGGTATTACTGGCTAATGCCCACTTGCGTCAGCCAACTTTTGCATATGTCTGCTGGCAATCCCATAGGCCACTGCTTCCTTACTACATCTTTACTGCGTTCCAGTGGGAAAGCAGTAAAGATTAGTACCATTCTGGATAAAGTAAGGTGATAATCGCCCATGTGAAAGGCACCAAGCCATCAGTATACATTTCACGATGAGTGATAACAATATCAACATCTCTGCATTGGTGTCCCATGTGTGAAAGGGACCTAAGAACTCTAATTACTAGAGAGTGAGACACATAGACAATTCTGGAGCAAAATAAATATACCATAAGTCAAATAAACACTCTCATCGAGTTAAACTGGTCTTTTAAAGGGATAGTAATACTTCGTTTTATCTTTATTTTATTTTGTAGGCATTAAAAAAACATGAAGAAAGATATAAGTCTTATCTCTCAAACCTTTATGTTTTGAGAGATATTCACAAGCAAAGTTTCCCCTCCCGCCCCTTTTACCTAGTGTAAGCCATCTCTTCTCAGATGGGGAATCCAGTCCATAGACCAGACAGATAACAGCAGGGGACAATCTTCTTCCTCTGAGAACAATGAAAGCCCTGCCCCCCTTGACAAGCTTTTCAGGTTTTTCCCTTATCTTAATTGAAGATTGTCCCTCTCTGCAGTCTACCTGGGCACCTCCCTTCTGCTCTGGCTGAACAGTGTTACATCAGTAAAAGGGGCGGGAGGGGGATACTTTGTCATTGAATTACTCTTGTACTACAACTCTGACAGAATTGAAATAACACTCTCCAAAGTCCAAATACTATGATGATTAATTAGAGCTGATTTTATTATGAAACATTACTATCCCTTTAAACCCTTAAATGCTTGAGAGGTCACCTAAACTTTGCTGTAGAATTACTCCTGTTTATCAGCTCGGAGTTCCAATGGTCATTTGTAGGTATAGCCGACTCACAGACTGTTTTTACAGACTAAAGGTGGAGGGCGCTCATATCACTGAAAGTGGAAAGAATTGAATGGCAGAAGGTCAAATTAAATACTATATTTATGTTAATAAAATAAGAAGAGGTTAAAATAAAACATTGCTGTTACTTTGTTGTTGCTTACATATCACGGTTTAGGTCTAATTCACGTGGGTTACTTTGTTGCAAGTTGTTGCAGCTACACAAGCTTACCATTGAAATTAAAGGGATAGTAATGTTTCATAATAAAATCAACTCTAATTAATCACCATAGTATTTGGACTTTGGAGAGTGTTATTTCAATTCTGTCAGAGTTGAAGTTCAAGAGTAATTCAATGACAAAGTATCCCCCTCCCACCCCTTTTACTGATGTAACACTGCTCAGCCAGATCAGAAGGGAGGTGCCCAGATAGACTGCAGAGAGGGACAATCTTCAATTAAGATAAGGGAAAAACCTGAAAGACTTGTCAAGGGGGACAGGGCTTTCATTGTTCTCATAGGAAGAAGATTGTCCCCTTCTGTTATCTGTCTGGTCTATGGACTGGATTCCACATCTGAGAAGAGATGGCTGTGTAAGGTAAAAGGGGCGGGAGGGGAAACTTTGCTTGTGAATATCTCTCAAACCATAAAGGTTTGAGAGATAAGACTTATATCGTTCTTCATGTTTTTTTAATGCCTACAAAATAAAATAAAGATAAAACAAAGTATTACTATCCCTTTAACTGTACCTGTAATTGACACCCATGTGAACCATTCCTTAGAAAATATAGGATCTATGCTGAGGAACTTGGTACTTGTGTGAAGTAGGAACAGTGCTCAGATAGACATCTCTTAATATTGTGTGTTTGCTACGGAAATTAGACTCACTTTTTTAGGTTTGGATCCAGTGATTGCGGAGATTAGGTATTGGTTTGGACCATCCATAATGTGTTGTGTTGCTGTTCTCTCTCTGGTAATGTGGCAGTAACCTGTACCTTGCTGGTTTCAGTGTTTCAGTGCCAAGAATTGAATATTCCACCAGTAGCCCGATGATACAAAATCCATTGCTTGCCTTTTTTTTTTCTTTTGTAATTTTTTGTCTTTACTTTGAACTCGAGTATGCAATTATAGGAAACCCGTTATTTCATCCCAACACCCCATCAACACGAGAGGCACGGAGCTGGTCACTTAAAAATGACCTTTTAAAAGGGAAAGTGTATTAAAAAAAAATGTTAGGACTTATTAAGGGATCATTATCACCTCATAATAATAAACTCCAAACTATCTTAATTCTAAAGGCCTCTATGTATTACTTCTGCATGGACCGGTTCCTCAAAATGAAGCTATAATTCACGGGTAGGCAACCTTCAGCTCCCCGTCTGTTGGGGATGAACAGAATTATAATCCCCAGGAGATGTCAAGCCAATGGCTGCCTACTAGTACTTCATTTAATGTCCATGGAGGCAGACCTGCTTCTTTGTTGGAGAACTCCAAGACAGCTCCTCCCACTGAATTCCGGGGAGAATGGAATCCTGGAATTCCGCCACAAATAATCATGTCCGCCTCCGTGCGCAAGGTATCCAGTAATAGTTGAAAGCTAATTTTGGAACATCAATCCACGCAGAACTGACAAATTCAACTGTAATTGTTTTGCTGTGTTTGTGGGGGCCAAATTAATGTGGAACTTTCATCCTAATAAAATTGCCCCCACATAGGTTACTAACCTAGCGAAATGCAAAGTTATACTCTCCTTAAGAGCAATAAATCAGCGTTATTGAAGAAAAAACACATCTTTACCATCTTAGACACATCTTAACACATCTTAGAGCAATGTACATCTGAGTCTGCACGGTCTGTCCTGTTCAGTGCCAGCATTGGTGGTGACGTAAGTTGGTTACCTTAAGGTAACGGAAGCTTCTGACCGCACAGGCGCACAGAGCTTCTCTTCTAAGCGCTGTGCAGCCAGATGATACAGACGATGTTTTTTTTTCAATACCGCTGACTTATTGAGCTTAAAGGGATAGTAATACTTTATTATTACTATCCCCCATATTGTAGATATTTGTAAAATAATTTAATAGCCCCCAGGTTAATCTCTCAAACCTTTATGGTTTGAGAGATAACCAAAGAAAAAGTTCCCCCTCCCTCCCCCTTCCCTGAAGTCAGAGTTGTGCTGACTGCAGGGATATCCAGCCTGACTTTCATCATGCGGCTCTGCAGCTGAGCCGAGATCCCGTTAGTGAAAAAGAATTATTTCACTGAAACAGTCTTCTACATGTGATTGGTTTGCAAGCACATGTAGAAGACCATTTCAGTTAAATAATTCTTTGTCACTAACGAGATCTCGGCTCAGCTGCAGAGCCGCCTGATGAAAGTCAGACCGGATATCCCTGCAGTCAGCACAACGCAATTTTATTAGGATGAAAGTTCCTCTTCAACCCTTTGAGTGTCAAGAAGGTATTCAACACATTGCCATGCAATGCAGTGTATGCTCTCTGGCACTCAACAGGTTAAGTTGTTGGTTATTTTTAGGAGGTGCTCGTTTTCCTTTAATTTTAAAAGCATTGTATTGGATTCCCTGATACTGTTGTGTTTCTTATGCAGTAATCAATGTCTGAATGTTATGAACAAAATCCCTAGTTCATTGCATTGTGATAGCTTAAAGGGATAGTAATACTTTAATATTACTTTTCCTCGTATTGTAGGCATGTTAAAAAGAATTGATTTGTCCCCAGGTTCATCTCTCAAACCTTTATGGTTTGAGAGATAACAGAATGCAAAGTCCCCCCCCCCCCTTTCCCTGAAGTCAGTGTTGTACTGACTGCAGGGATATCTGGCCTTATTTTCATCAGGCGGCTCTGCAGTAGAGCTGAGATCTCGTTAGTAAAAAATAATTATTTCACTGAAACGGTCTTCTACATGTGATTGGTTTGTGCTTGGTTTGCAAGCACACGTAGAAAACCATTTCAGTGAAATAATTATTTATTACTAACGCAATCTCAGCTCTGCTGCAGAGCCGCCTGATGTAAATAAGACTGGATATCCCTGCAGTCTGTACAACGCTGGCTTCAGGAAAGAGGAGGGAGGGGGGAACTTTGCGTATGGTTATCGCTCAAACCGTAAAGGTTTGAGAGATGAACCTGGGGGCAATTCAATTATTTTTAACATGGCTACAATATGGGGATTAGTAATATTTAAGTATTACTATCCCTTTAAAGAAGACATTACTACTGACTTTCTTTACTACTTTTTGCTGCTAGATTGTGTGGCATGGGGCAGTCAACTGTCAGACCTCTAGCTGTTGGAACTACAGCTACATCAGCCCCAACAAACTATTGGCTTTTTGGGGCTGATGGACATTGTAGTCCCCAACTGACGGCAATTATCCCTGCATTACACAAACACAATTCAAAGAAAATATCTATAAATGACGGCTGTGATTATCCAACATGTGTTACCTGCAATTTGATACAACTGTATCACAAAAGAATCCACATAAATAATAAGAACTTGTTTTGGGCTCCTCCCACTGAATCACTGATGCATTTTTGAAAACGAAGGTCTTTTATGCACAGAGCAATGCTGGGCCAAGCCAGCTTCACCTTAGAGA
The DNA here is from genome assembly GCA_037306005.1 of Rhinophrynus dorsalis. NCBI lineage: Eukaryota > Metazoa > Chordata > Amphibia > Anura > Rhinophrynidae > Rhinophrynus > Rhinophrynus dorsalis. The sequence continues at coordinate 20,553,857 of CM074724.1, read as the reverse complement.
ATGAATTAAAATCCCCAACAGTCACTTTGATAGCAATTGGTCTATTAACTCGTTCAATGCTACAGACGTCTCCAACACACAGTGAATTAATGCATAAGAGACTTCTCTAACATTCAGTGATTTAAAAGTCCCGTTTCAATAAATGGAATTTTTTACTTGGTTGCCTCCAAAGGTCCTATTCCAGTGAATAAACAAGACAGTGAAGCTGATTTACTAAGTAAAGTGGAGCAATTCTGGGACAAACCAATTGTGTTATAGTGGGACGAATAAAGCTAACCACTGATATAACCATTTGAGTGCCAGAAAGTGCAATGTCTTGGATACCTGTCTGGCACTAAAAGGGGACTGTAAGGCTTAGTATAGGAAAAAAATATATATTGCTGAGTTAACCCTTTGAATGCCAGAGGAGTACTCAATGCTTTGCAATGTGTTGCATACCCCTCTGGCACTCAAAGGGTTAAACAAGGGCACTCCCGCTGCTGACAGGTGTTTTATTCAAAAGTAATTTCTGTGTATACTGGTATATTTTTTTTGGGTGCAGTACCGTCATACCCTGAAATATTACGGTGGCGCTGTTGCTGCACCATCCTATAGAAGTTTATTGTCAACTGACCAGAGCTGGACATAGAATGCTTTAACAACATCACCACCATAACCTTTGAGGCCATGGTAGTACTGCACCCAAAATGCAAATTGTAATAACTTTTGAATTTAGTATTTCTCAGCGGTGTGAGTTCCCTTGTTTTACTCAGCAGGAAAAACCCTGAAAAAATATGTTTTTTTTTAATATTCAACATTACTATACCTTTAAATAAGGCTTTTAACCATGTGAATGCTAAAGAGGTTTGCAATGCATTTTAGAAGAATATACTGAGAACCTCTCTAGCATTCAAGGGAGTTGGGAAATTGGCAGGTACTGGCTGAGATGGTAAAGCCCAGGTTGCATGCTTAAAGCCTGAGTCTTGTTACCAGTTCACCTAAGCCCTATGTCCTGTTACCAGCTTGGTACATGTAATGGTGCTAATCTCCCTACTAGTAATGGTGCCATTGGGTTGCACAGAGCACTGATAATGCATTAGGTTGGTCTAATCCCTGAGTCTTGTTACCAGTTTGGGACATGTAATGGTGCTAATCTCCTTACTAGTAATGGTGCCATTGGGTGCACAGTACACTGATAATGTATTAGGTTAGACTAAGCCCCAGACACAGGTATCTGTATGGGACATGTAATGGTGCTAATCCCCCTACTAGTAATGGTGCCATTGGATGCACAGTGCACTGATAATACATTAGGTTGACCTAATCCCTGGGTCTTGTTACCAGTTTGGGACATGTAATGGTGCTAATCTCCTTACTAGTAATGGTACCATTGGATGCACAGTGCACTGATAATACATTAGGTTGGCCTAAGCCCTGGGTCTTATTACCAGTTTGGGACATGTAATGGTGCTAATCTATCTACCAGTAATGGTGCCATTGGGCTACACAGTGCACTGATAATACATTAGGTTGGCGTAACCCCTGGGTCTTATTACCAGTTTGGGACATATAATGGTGCTAATCTATCTATTAGTAATGGTGCCATTGCACTGCATAGTGCACTGATTATACATTAGGTTGGCCTAAGCCCTGGGTCTTATTACTAGCTTGGGACATATAATGGAACTAATACCCCTACTAGTAATGGTGACATTGTGCTGCACGGTGCACTTAAAATGCATTAGGTTGACCTAAGCCCCAGATCCAGGTATCACCTAATCCCCCTACTAGTAATGGTGCCATTGGGCTGCACAGTGCGCTGATAATACATTAGGTTGGCCTAAGCCCTGGGTCTTGTTACCAGCTTGATACATGTAATGGTGCTAATCTCTCTACTAGTAATGGTGCCATTGGGCTGCACAGTGCGCTGATAATACATTAGGTTGAGTCAAGCCTTAGTTATTTTGGGAACCAGAAACTCCCTTGTAAGGGAATTAAAAGCCTACGGGGCACTTGCTTTGCTACAAAATTGCTCCACTCCTCCTTTGTATATCTGGCCCATTGTTCCTTTCACAGATCCAAAAGAATGATACAAAAATATACCTCCTTAAACCAAACGTATTTTATTTTGGTTATACTTTCCCTTTAAATAAACACCCACGCCCCCTTTTTTATTTCTATATGACTTCACCGCCAACGGCTAGAAAATGGTTTAACCTCTCACGGACCAGATTTGTGTCCAACGCATTGAGAAGCCACCTCTTGTGCTCAAAGGGTTTTAAAGTCTCCCCCAAAAGTTAATTAAGAACGGTTACTCAAATCGATTCAGATTTATTGATTTTTTTTTTCCTTGACCCCCTAATCTGTACTTTTTTGTTTTCTATTTTCTTGTTTTCTTTCTAATGGTTTAGATTTAAAATGAACCTGAGGTTTTGGTGTAAATGCTTCTAATTGTGCATGTCATGTAATTGGAAGCGTTCATTGTCATGCTTACGCGAGTTTTTTTTTCATCTTAGTGCGTGAATGTACCACTAGACCTGCATTTAGCCTCTTGTTGCAGCCCTTTGATGCAGGTAGGCCACTTTAAAAATAGGCTTGTTGCTATGGTGAATAATAGAAGTTCTTGTGTTGTGTATGGGTAACCTTTATCTACTCCATGGCCAACTGCATTATTTTTTGATAAACGAACGACGATGCCTAAATTTGACCTGATTGAGAATAAAGAAAATTTAGCTAATAATAAACATTTTGTGCATGAATTGGAAAGACGGGACAACAGTGTGGTTATTTTGCTGTTTTAATCCCGTGTGATAAGTGTAGACAATATTACAGAAATGTATTTATACTATTTTTGTATTATAACATATATGCTATAATATTACATAATGATACTTATTAAAACGAAATTGATATATATTAGTAATGATTATTATATATGTACTGTACATTTAGATTATAATACTTGTTAAAGATATGATATATACTAGTAAAGATTATTATATATGTACTGTACGTTTAGATTATAATACTTGTTACGGAGGTATGATATATACTAATAATGATTATTATATATGTACTGTACCTTTAGATTATGCTACTTATTAAAGAGCTATTGATATGTTATTATATATGTACTGTAGTTTTAGATAATAATACTTATTAAAGAGATATTGATATGTTATTATATATGTACTGTACATTTAGATAATACTTATTAAAGATATATTTATATGTTATTATATATGTACTGTAGTTTTAGAGAATAATACTTATTAAAGAGATATTGATATGTTATTATATATGTAGTGTAGTATTAGATTATAATACTTATTAAAGAGATATTGAGATGTTATTATATATGTACTGTACATTTAGATAATACTTATTAAAGATATATTTATATGTTATTATATATGTACTGTAGTTTTAGAGAATAATACTTATTAAAGAGATATTGATATGTTGTTATATATGTGCTGTACTTTTAGATCAGCGGTTCTCAACCTTTCGAGTGCCACGATCCTTTGATAAAATGTCACAATTTGTGGCGACCCTTAACAGTAAAATAATTTTCGTTGTTCCTTCATTGCTGTAATTACTGAATGACTCCGTTATAAAGAAATCCTTCCTGTTTCGAGGCCAGAAGCCAGGCACCAGCGCAGACATCTTGACTGCGCTGTCAGTCCCGGTCTCCCGGACAATTACACGTTTTACAGATTAAAACAGACAAAAAAACCCCAATTTTTTGATGGTTTTAGGCGACCCCTGGCAAATTGTCATTCGACCCCCGAAGGGGTCGCGACCCACAGGTTGAGAACCACTGTTTTAGATAATACTGATTCAAGACATATAGCTATAGACTAGTAATGATTACTATCTATGGTATACTTTTGTAATACTTATTAAAGGCATATCAATATAGACTATAATGTATAGTGTACTCTTAGATAATAATACATATTAAAGTGTTATATTTCTTGATATTAATGCGGTATTAAAGAGATATCAATATATGCTAGTAATGATTATTATTTTAGATAATGATATGTAGTAAAGTGGTATAGGTATATAGTAGTAATGAATATTAAATAAGTGGTATACTTTTACATAATAATATTTATCAAAGTGGTGTCACTATATACTAGTAATGATTAAACATTAAATATGTGGTATATTTTTAGATAAAAACACTTATGTGGTATCGATATATATTAATAATGATTACATTTTATATATGTGGTATAGTTTTAGATAATATCTTTTAAAGATATATCAATATATACCAGTAATGGTTATTAGCTGTGTGGTATTTTTTTTTAGATATTAATATGTGGTACAGTTTTAGATAAAAACACTTTGCAATGTGGTATCGAAATATTTCAGTACATTTTGTATGTGTGGTATACTGTTAGATTATTTCTGTTAAAAGAGAAATTTATTACTATCTATGGTGTATACTTTTAATTTAAAATACTTTTTACAGTAGTAACAATATAGATTATTATCTATGGTATACTTTTAGATAACACTTGTTAACTCTATGATTGCCAGAAAGATATTTAGTGCAATGCAATGCCATTTATCGTGTCACCTTTTTTCCATAAAGACTTTGATAAAAATATTAGCGTTGACTTTAAAATTCATGTTTATGGAGATTTAATATACACAATATGATTGTTTTTATTATTCTGATTGTGAAAGCTTAGAATAACTGTATTTATAGACTTGTAACCTTCATTTCACCCATGACATAATGTTTTAGGGGTACCCCACAAATTCCAAATTGCGTGTTAGGTATGCCTTGAATAACAAACGATTAATAACCACTGATGTATGTTCTATACATTTAGATATTGTGTATTATAGTTATATATATATGTCATATTAAAATGATATAGATATTTACTAGTAATGACTATTATCTACTTGGCAAACCTTTAGATAATACTTATTAAAGTGGTGTCAATATACACTATTTTTTACATTATTATAAAGTGCTTCAGAAGTTTCTTTACCAAGTTAAAATCCCATCTGAAAGACCTGTTTACATGTTAACCCTTTAAATGTTAGAGATGTCGCCAACATATTGCTTCACAATGCATTGGCGACATTTCTAACGTGCAAGGAGTTAAAGGGGAAGTCTGCTTTAAGAATATGTTGCTCTTAATCTATCTGAAGGACTTACCTAATTAGGTGTTTTTCAAGCAACAGTTGTATCTTATGCTTTTTATTTGCATTTGATCTCTGATAGTCTACTAGTTGTTTCAGTTTACAATCTGACGAAGACTACAGTCCCTCAAGAGACATTCAGGTCTGACTGTTGTGTGAAGGACTCTTACCTAGGTTAGTCAATGTGTTGAACAAATTAATAGCCTTTTATTCCTACGGTAACGTTCTACTTTTAAGAATGCTAAAATGCAAGTTGCTCTTATATAAAAGAGCATGGTGTAACAGTCACAGATATATATGTAGGTTTACATACCTTGATATTTATAATATCACTTGATGGTTTTCTGCAGGTGGGGAGGGGGAAGCATTTTTGCGTTGCTCTCATCACTTCCTGTTCAGGAGGCTGACTCTACTGCAGGAAGTGAACAAGGCAAAATATTACCCCCTTCTGTCTGCTGAAAAACAGTTCTGCTGAATTTGTTAAGAGCACAATAAATAAGATATAACAGGATTGCCATAGATTTTGATTAACTCTTTACGCTCTGGTTCTTAAAGGAATAGTATTTTAAGTTTTATGGGAACGTTTACAAGTATACTTGTGAATGTTACAGCAATACTCTTCATACACTGCCAGGGTGTATTTTAGCATTAACCCCTTAACGACCTCTCGATCTGGCACGGGGCGGCTGTTAAGGATAACGGAGCTTTTTTTTCATGTGCACTGAATTCGGTGATGGTACAGCAGCCTGCAGCTGTGCTGCCTTCCCAGAATTCCATGATGTGCCAGGTCCGTCAATCGTCCCTAAAGCATATCCACCGGTGACTGTCCTTAATGTGTTAATGTGCTCATAAAGAGATATTGTCACCCTCAAAAAGTAGCATATTTTTAATCTGCATTAACCCTTTTGAGTACTGGAGGGGTTACGCAAAGCATTGCAGAGCAATGTGTTGCGTACCTCTCCAGCACTCAAAGGGTTATAACTGTTTGGCATCATTCATTCTAGTGAAAATCAAATGCAGCGTTTAATTGGACACCTATCTCGCACTCAAAGCATTAAAGTTATGTAATGTTTTCATTTTCTTTATGTCACTTCCTCTCTCTGCCTGACACTTTATGCAAATTAGCTAATTTGTTTAGTGCCAGCTTAGCAGGCACATCGACAATCAGAGATATGATAACATTTTAAATGTTATCTGTACAACTGATCCTTTTCGGGCAGTGTGGATAGTCTAAGAAAATAAGCAACTTTTAACGCATATTAAAAATAGAAAAAAGTTCTAGTTTTGGCAAAACATTAATTAACGCCTGATAAGCCGACTTCTTCGATGACTGATATTTTAACCTCACGTGACTTTTAGTTGATTGGAAATGTTAGGGTTAGGGAAATGCACAAGAAAGATGTTTTTGGATAAACAAAACGTATTGCGAAACAATACTAAATTGTTTGCGTACCCTTCACGCCAATTAGTCTTCACTATATTTGTAATATGTGATTTGAGGACTGACACTGGGGAAAGTGTTTTTAAATCAAACACCTGAAATCAAATGGTTTGTACGTGTGCTACTAAGATGCACCGTTATACGCTGCCTAGCAAGTTCATATCCTAAAAAATCTGCAAAAGTTTTATTTTTTTCATGTGGATTTCGCCATAATCCAGTTGTTAGTTGCAGGAACAAGTCCAACAACGGCTAGAGATCGAGAGGCTAGGGTGACCACATTTACAATCTGCCATTCCGGGACATTTGGTCATCCTAGTGAGACCCGCGGCTGAGGCTCCTGCTGGCGCTGACCATCTTTCTAAGTCTGACACAGAGTAAGAGTTCCCACTGGGAACAGCCTCAGAGAGATGGTCAGCGCCGAAGGGAGCCTCAGCCGCGGGTCTCTCTTGCAGCACCACCTGCTCCATCCCAGCTGTCTCGCACACACCAGTCCAGCCAGCCAATGAAATGTATTTGCTAAATGGTCCTCATTGGCTGGCTCAGCCAGCCAATGAGGGTCATATAGCAAATACATTTAATTGGCTGGCTGAACTGGTGCGTGATGCTCAATTCCAGGACTCCTTGTTGTCCCGGTGGGGGGTGACCTGGGACAGAGGACACAGACCCCCAATAAGGGACAGTCCCGGGCATTCCGGGACGTGTGGTCACCCTACGACAGACAGGGCCAAATTTACATTTCTGGTGCGTTAAGTCAAGGGGCCCTATTTAACAAGCTAAACAGGTGTGATTCTGGAACAAACTAATTGTAACTTGACAGGGGGTTTTATGAAAATCAACAGGACGTTATGGTTGAAATTAAGTGTAATTTACATAGAAACATAGAACTTGACGGCAGATAAGAACTATTCAGCCCATCTAGTCTGCCCATTTTCCTACTGTAAAAACCTCAAACCTTAATTGTTCCTTGGTCTTGTCTTATGTTAAGGACAGCTTTATGCCTCTCCCATACATGCTTACATTCCCTCACTGTATTAACCTCTACCACTTCTGCTGGTAGACTATTCCATTTATCTACTACCCTCTCAGTGAAGTAACATTTTCTTACATTACGTCTAAACCTGTGTCCCTCTAGTTTTAGACAATGGCCTCTTGTCCTAAGATTTTTACTCTGAAATGAAATGTACTTCCATCCTGCACTTTGTTGAATCCCTTCATGTATTTGAATGTTTCTATCATATCCCCTCTCTCTCTTCTCTCCTCCAAGCTATAAATGCTCAGATCCTTTAGTCTATCCTGATATTTATTTTCCTGTAAACTAGTCACCATTTTAGTAGCCCTTCTCTCTAGAGTATTTATATCCTTCTGGAGATGGGGTCTCCAGTACAGTACACAATACACTAGGTGAGGTCAAGAGATCTGTAGAGTGGCATGGCCAACCCAGCACCCTGCTTGCATTCCCAACTGCTTTGCTACGTTGCCTGCCTACCTTTAAAGGGATAGTAATGCGTAATTTTCCCTAAATTTTATATTGTAATATTAAAAAAAGAAATCAATGGAAGCTACTCTGATCTCTCAAACTTGTATAGTTTGAGAGATATAAGGTTCTTAACTTACCCCCTCCCGGCCATTTCACAGAAGTCTGCCCTCTAGCTGACAGCAGGAGAATCTGGTCCCGGGACCGACCTACGGCTCTTCAGCAGAGCTGAAATAGCGCATTCTAAAAATAAATACTTCATTGGAACGGTCTACACAGTGTGCTTGCAAACCAAGCTTGAAAATTATCCATTACTATCCCTTTAAGTCATTAGAAATAATTACTCCCAAATCCCTTTCCTCTGTTGTCCCTGACTTCACAGTACCCTTAATTCTATATTCTGCCTTTAGAATTTTAGAGTTGCTTTCGACTAAAACAAAGGCAGGGATTCTTTACAGTAAGGGCAGTAAGGCTATGGAATTCTTTGCCTCGGGATGTTGTGCTTGCAGATAATGCAACTGCATTCAAAAAAGCAATGGATGCCTATCTAGCACAGAATAATATTGATAATTATGACAGATGGCTTCAAAGCAAATAGGATATTGATCCGGGGAACTATTTGACTACCAGTTGGAGTCAGGAAGGAATAATTCCCCCCCCACACACACACTTGGGACTAGATTGGAAATGGCTCCAGAGGGCTTTTTTTTCCTTCCTCTGGATCAACAGGGGTGTTATTGGCATGGGCTGGACTTGATGGACGCATGTCTTTTTTCAGCCTTATCTACTATGTTTTACATTCCAAGTGCATTATTTTACATTTATCAACATTAAACTGCAGCTGCCACACTCTTCTAATTTACCTAAATCATTTCTCATTTGGCTTATTCCCCAGGAATGTGTTCCCTAAAGTTATTTGGTTTGCTCTGGAATCCCCCCAGTTTCTTAGCAAATCAGGTTCACTGGCTTCCTCTGTTACACTCTGAAGATGCCACATGTGTCACAACGTGCAGCTTTCTCCTTCCGGCTACAAAGCTGGGACTGAATTTCTTTTGTTAACTTGGCCGGGCTTTAAACTCCCTCTAGCTCCCTATTAGACATGGAAATGCTGTAAACTGAGACGGTGAGATTTTTTTTACACACCCATATGGGAGCGAGCCAAACCTCAAGTTTCTCCCTCTCCGTGCAGCTGTATGCTTCTCGCGCACCTGTGCAACACAAATCTGGTTTTGTCTTTGGATAACATAACAAAAGGAAAATCATTATTAGATAAAGTAATTCCACAACAACTACGTGTTTTACTTGGGGAACCTGGTAATGTACTGTAATCTGTTACATTGTATTTCATCACTATCTACTGAACTACTTTGCCCCACAAATTGATTTTTACATTGTTTGCTGGTAACAGAGATAAAGCAATCATGTAGCGCATAAAGATATTGGTTTAAGTTTACCAGACATCCATTCTCCTAATAATATCTAACCACTTACATTACTATGGTCAGAAAATCCTAATGACCCCTATGAATTTTGAGATGAGGGGGGGTTATACACTAAAGCGTGATAAAGAGGTGATAAAGTGGAGATGACTTATTCAGTGATATCACTTCTCCAGTTCCTGTGTTGTTCTATGGAACCTATTCACTAAGATCTCCAACACTGGACAAATCTTATTGTATTGGTCCCATATAATAACATAGGAACTGGATAAGTTATGTCCTCTTTATCACCCCTTGGTGCATCACCCCCCATATTGTTTAAAATGTATGAGGTTCAACTGTTGTTTTTTTACATTAACAGTACCCAATGGTGTACAGACAGCTCCTCTACAGTTCACCTGGTGTCATAACAGTTATTCTGTTGCATTCTATGGGAGAAATGAGCCTCTGGCTGCAGGTCTGCTTGTAATAAGAAAGTAATAGCTTCATCACTTCCTGACAGCTTGAAAGGTTATAACTTTTGAATAAAACAACTGTCAGTAGTGGGAGTACTTTTGTTTTACTCAGAAGCTAAAGCCCTATAATATATGACATATGTTTCTATAATAATGATGGTGCAGTGTGTGTGTGCTGTTATGCTCTGTAATGATAATAATCTTCAGTACATTCAGGTCCAGATTAACACCCCAGGATCGGCATTATAGGCACCCTTAGTTCCATCCATGCTCACACCCCAACCTCTCATGGCCTTTCCCCCAGTCCCACCCACTATTTCCTACAACAGAAAATACATTTGGCCTATGATATAAGACACACACAAAAAAAAAAGCTTTAAAGGGATAGTAATACATCATTTAAAAAAATCTTCGTCTTGCAGCCATTAAAAACTTAAACTAAATGCCCAAAGTCTATTCTCAAACCTTTATGGTTTGAGAGATATTCACTGTCAAAGTTCCCCCCTCCACTTTCCCTGACATCAGCGCTAGGGGAATCCGGTCCTTGGACCAGCCGGCAGCTCTGCAGCAGAGCTGAGGTCACGTTATTGAAAAAGAAATCCTTCACTGGAACGGCCTTCTAAGTGTGATTGCAAACCAAACACACTTTGTAGACCTTTCCAGTGAAGGATTTCTTTTACAATAACACGATCTCGGGTCTGCTGAAGAGCCTCCGCTGGTCCCGGGACCGGATTCTCCTGCAGTCAGCTAGAGCGCTGACGTCAGGGAAAAGGGAGGGAGTGGGGGAACTTTTGAATATCTCTCAAACCATAAAGGTATGAGAGATGGGGCTGTGGACATTTAGTTTAAGTTTTTAATAGCTGCAAGATGAAGATTTTTTTTAAAATGATGTATTACTATCCCTTTAAGCACTTGATTGCTAGAGAGATCTCCAACACAATGCAACTCAGTGCAGCCACATTGAGATTTCTCTGGCCACACCCACAGTTGAGAATGTAGGTGTGGCCAGCACAGCTGAAGCACCGCCCCTGATCAGTTAGAGCTGTAGGCAGTTGTCTGCTCTGCCTAGTGGGAAATCCGCCCTGAGTCCATTCCCTGATGTGGAGGTAAATTTTTTTGGGGAGGGGGACAGCGTGCCAGCACAGAAAATGACCCTTATTAGACATTTTTTTTACATTCCCGTCATTGAAATATTAAATATAAAGAATTGATGAAAACCAGCTTCAACATAGTGGAGAATAAAACGTTGCAGTGATTTAAATGGCTCTTTTAACCCTTTGAGCACCAGATGGGTACGCAGCACATTGCAAAGCACTCAAAGGGTTAACCTCTCGAATGTTGGGAGGCCTCTCTAGCATTCAAGGGGATAAAACAATATTGAAATCATTTGGAATTTGGGGATTTTATTTTTGCAGTCGGGTTGGTCAGAATTGCTCCGTTTTTTCCTTGGCACATCACCCGCTAGGTCCGGGAAGTGGAGAGGCACTCGATCCAGCTGTTATCCCACACGTCTTCCATTTCATCCTACACTCTGCGGTCTCAATTATTATATAAAATGCTCCTATCATTACAGGAGAACACAGACATTAAGATACATGTTTCAGTACTTGGATTAACCCCTTGGATCCTAAAGAGATCTGCACCGTAACCATCAGAAGCTTGAGATACTTTTTTTTTCCTTAATTCTATTTACATTCATTAAAGAGTTAGTAATGTCTGATTTTAATAAAATGTAATATTGTAGATTAGTTGACGAGCCCGTTACACGGGCCACAGTGCCACTGCCAGCCACTCGCGGGGCAGTCATGCGCAGTACAGACTGCACGCGCCGCGGCTGATACAGAGCTGGACACTTCTTCTGAGTGTCCAGCTCTGTATCAGCCGCGGAGCGGGCAGTCTCTACTGTGCATGACTGCAGCACGCGCAGCAGTCTCTACTGCACATGACTGCGTCGCTACACACGAATTATTATATAGGATATTTAAAAAATAAATTAACTGGTGCAAGTCCGGTCTCTCAAACATAAATAGTTTGAGAGATATAAGGTGCTAAAGTTCCAGCCTCCCTCCCCTTTCACAGAAGTCAGCGCTCTGTCTGACAGAAGGAGATCCTGGTCCCTGGACCGGCCAGTGGCTCTTCAGCAGAGCCAAAATACCTCAATCTAAAAAGAAATATTTAATTGGAATGGTCTACACAAGGATTGCTTGCAAACCAGGCACACTTTGTAGACCATCCCAGTGAAGTATTTGGTTTTAGATTGGGGTATTTAGGCTCTGCTGAAGAGCCGCCGTCGGGTCGCAAGACCCAAATCTCCTTCTGTCCGCTTTACAGCTGACGTCTGTGAAAGAGGAGGGAGGGGGAACTTTAGCAGCTTATATCTCTCAGACTATACATGATTGAGAGACCGGACTTGCACCAGTTAACTTATTTTTTTTTAATAGAGATGCACCGATACCGATTTCTGAAGACCGAGTACGAGTACCGATACTTTTTTCAAGTACTCACCGATACCAATTACCGATACTTTTTTCAAGTACTCACCAATACCAATTACCGATACTTTTTTTGCGGTCATTTGCCAGTTTTCCAAGTACCTATATGCTTTAGGTACTTGGAAAACTGGCAAATGACCGCAAAAAAATGTATCGGTGAGTACTTGAAATATTTTATATATATATATATATATATATATATATATATATATATACATATACATACACACACACCCCACCACTTGACTCTTGATTCTCCCCTTTTGACTCTCTCTCCCTCTTGATTCCCACCTTTTGCTTCATTCTCCCCCTCTTGAGCCCCTACCTTTTGCCTTGTCTTTTTCTCTCCCTTTTGATCCCCCTTTCTCCCCCTCCTTCTCCTTGACTCTTGATCCCACCCTTTTGCCTCTCTCTCTCTCCCTCCTGATCCCCCCTCCTTTTTGCCTCTTCTTGATCCTTCCTCCTTTTGACTTTTTCTCCCTCTTGACCCCACTCCCTGCCTCTTTCACCACCCGCTGCCCCATCTTGCCTCCCTTACTCTCCTCTGCCGGGTACTCGCTGTTCTCTCGCGAGCCCCGGCAGAGGTCAGCGTCGGAGCGTTGCCATGGTAACCCGCGGCAACGCTCCAGCTACAGGAGGGAGAGAGGTGACCGGGGAGCATTGTGAGCAGCTCCCCGGGCTTCCTCTCTGCAGCACCGACCCTGACACAGGGTATCGGTGCTGGCATCGGCCATATTTGCTCGAGTACAAGTACTCGCGCAAATGTTGGTATCGGCACCGATACCGATACTAGTATCGGTATCGGTGCAACCCTATTTTTTAAATCTACAATATTACATTTTATTAAAATCAGACATTACTAACCCTTTAAACACTTTCAATACTAGAGAGGCGTGCATAGCTCTAAATGGGTCAGTATACCTTATTCATGAAAAAAGTATTGTAGGGCTTTTTCTATAGAGAAAAACAAGCTGCTCTCAATAATTGGAGATGTTTCTTTCCAGCGTTATTAAAAAAAAATAAATTAATGATTTTTTTTTATAACGCGTAGTGTCTTTTAAAATCTCTTTACCTTCATATTCTTCTTGAAAATCGAGATAAATGTTTCCCTCTCCCGTCCTTTTTCCATTACGTCATGCAGTGTTCCCTCAGATACGAATGCCGGTCCGGACGGATCGCAGTGAGGCACAGTGTAAGGGAAACTCTGTCCGCTGTCCTGAAGGGGGCAGGATTTGACTTATACTGACACACGGAATATTGTCCCTCGTTGCGATCCGACCAGCCAAAAGACCAACTTTCGGATCTCAGGGTACTCGGCATGATGGGATGGAAAGGTGGAAACATTTTGCACGGTTTTCAAGACGAATATGAAGGTAAGTAGATATTTTAAAATATACTATGCATTATAAACGAGTAAACAGATTTATTTTTTTGACGTTGCAATTTCTTTAACCCTTTGAGTGCCAGAGGGGTACGCAACGCATTGCTTTGCAATGCGTTGCGTACCCCTCTGACACTCAAAGGGTTAAGCATCCTGGGGGTTGAAAATGAAGATGTTAAAAAGTAGCTTGCACCATAGTAAATACCTCCGGAGGAATAACAGCCCCGGCTCCCCACCCCTGCACCATTCTTTCCTAGTTTATTTTTGGCTCTGGATCACTTGATCCTCATGGTATTAATTTGTTTGCTATGTGTCAGAGATATCTGGAGGGGGATCAGAATAACTGCTGTGACTTCCTATTGGATGACTCTTTAAATCCCCTCAAAATAAAAATACAGGAAGTGACACGCGGGATTGGAACAGGAAGCTGATATCATCCCAAAACAGTCCTGGTGGATTCCCTCTCCCCTCCAACTCAAGGCGGATGTATTTTAAAGGAACACAAACACCTCCTAAGGACCATAATGAACTTTGCCCTTTCCCCTTGGTTCAATACATAACATTTCCAGTCAGTCCTGGATTATCATGGGCAGTGGGTGGAGTTTGGGATCTAGGAGTCGTCTCAGGAAGAGTCTTGTCCACCTGTGCGGAGATGGCATCCTGGTCTGATTGAAGATACTGTTTATTTAACCCCTTAACAACTGATGATGTTGCAGGACCGTCATCAGTGCCTGAGCCTTAGGGACCAGTGACGGTCCTGACACGTCATGGTATTTGGTCATGACTGTGCGCCCACACGGAGCTCTGTGATCACCCCCCCCCCAAAAAAAAAGGTGTGCTGGTCTTCCAGCACACCCCACCTCCAGACTGTGCAGTCTTAAAGGGGTTAAAATAGGCACCTGGGTGATATTCATAGTGGCTATTAGGATTTTCTGATCATAAACAGTTAAGCAGGAGGTTATTTTTCAGAAGAAACATTAAATGAAAGTGAGCAAATACGGGGCAAACCAACCGCACCATCAGGGTTTAACCCTTTGAGTGCCAGAGATATACCTGTCTGTAACGCAAAGGTTTAAAATTGCCATCTCTCTATCTCATATCTATCTATCTATCTATCTATCTATCTATCTATCTATCTATCTATCTATCTATCTATCTATCTCTTATCTATCTATCTATCTATCTATCTATCTCATATCTATCTATCTATCTATCTATCTATCTATCTATCTATCTATCTCATATCTAATCTATCTATCTATCTATCTATCTATCTATCTATCTATCTATCTATATATCTATATATCTATGTAGAGTTAAGACTGTAGCTGTATTAGTCCAGTGATGCAGATGTAAAATAAAAAACAAAATTAATATCTTGTAATACCTTTTTTATTGGACTAGCAGAGTTTTGAATTGACAAGCTTTTGGGATAAACTACCTTTCTTTAACTGTGAATTCTGTGTCCTTGTGCCCAGAAATGCTTCAGACTTGAGAAAGGGAGTTTATCCCGAAAGCTTGTCAATCCATAATTCTGTTAGTCCAATAAAAAAGGTATTACAAGATATTTATTTTATTTGTTATTTTATGTATATATATATATATATATATATATATATATATATATATATATACTAGTTGAAGAGTCCGTTACACGGGCCGCAGTGCCACTGCCACCCGGTCGTGGGGCAGTCATGTACAGTAGAGACTGCCCGTGCCGCGGCTGATACAGTGCTGGACGCTCCGAAGGAGTGCCCAGCTCTGTAACAGCTGCGGCCGGGCAGTCTGTACTGCGCATGACTGCATCACGCGCAGCAGTGTCTACTGTGCATGTCGCGGTGTTACACACGTTTTAGTGAATTATTATATAGGATATATATACATGCATACACTTCTTCCGGCAACAGAGGCAATGACCTGTTAACCACAAACTAGACACCATTCAGGAAATCCATTCATTTCCACAACGTCTTTGTTTGTACACGTTCTGCCTGTGATCCTGTATTGTACTTCTCACTGTGCCTGTTCCTGCTTTACATGAAATAAATATTTGTTGTTTGGAGGTGAGCTCTAGACTTTACAGAATAGAGACCTCTATCGGCATGTATTTTCACTGTCTGAATGTCAGAATCAAAGCAATGTATTGCACACCCCCGGTTTTCAATGGGAACTGTGTACTAAAGTCTTCTGGGTACTGGACAAGTGCATCAAATGTGTATCACATATATGATGAGCAATTCCAAAGACAATTTATCAAGTAGAAATCCTATTGGTTCATCTTTTATAACATAAAGTGGTAGAATGCGTCGCTCACTGTGAGGTGTAACCGCACATGCGCAGCAGAGAGTGTCTACTGTACATGTGTGGTTTCGCACACAGGGAGCTTCGCTCTGAGCCGTCTGGAGCTCCCCGCTAAGGATCAGCGCGTTCGGTGAGTCTCTACTGCGCATGACTGCAGTTATCCACAGTAGAGACTCACAGAATGCGCTGCCTCACACCGGACGGCTCACGTCCTGTCTCTGCTCACGGCTCCGGGGCAGCAGTCTGAGCCGCTGGGTGCACTTTAGCCCGTGTATACGGGATTTCATACTAGTATGGAATATATTCAGTGTAAAATGGAGAAAACAAGCTGCAATTAGGGGACAGCTAAACACTACAAAAATAAAATGTAGTATGGTATAGGCACTCACTCACTGATAAGTAGTTTTATAGTTAAAGGGATAGTAATACTTCGTTTTAACTTTATTTTATTTTGTAGGCATTAAAAAAACATGAAGAATGATATAAGTCTTATCTCTCAAACCTTTATGGTTTAAGAGATATTCACAAGCAAAGTTTCCCCTCCCTGCCCCTTTTACCTAGTGTAAGCCATCTCTTCTCAGATGTGGAATGCAGTCCATAGACCAGACAGATAACAGCAGGGGACAATCTTCTTCCTATGAGAACAATGAAAGCCCTTCCCCCCTTGACAAGTTTTTCAGGTGTTTCCCTTATCTTAATTGAAGATTGTCCCTCTCTGCAGTCTAACTGGGCACATCCCTTCTGATCTGGCTGAACAGTGTTACATCAGTAAAAGGGGCGGGAGGGGATACTTTGCTTGTTAATATCTCTTAAACCATAAAGGTTTGAGAGATAAGACTTATATCGTTCTTCATGTTTTTTTATTGCCTACAAAATAAAATAAATATAAAAATAAGTATTACTATCCCTTTAAACCCTTGTATCCTCAACAATCCCCCAAATGGTATGTAACATAGTAAACTAGGTAAAAAAAGACACAAGTCCATCAAGTTCAGCCTTTGCCTCATACCCCAGTGACATGAGAAATGTATAGCTTTCCTGATACCAAATAAGTTAGTCTTTATCAGACCTTCCTGATTTGCTTCCTAATACACAATATAACCCTGTATGTTCCTTTTTGAAAGAAATGCATCTAAACTTCTCTTAAATGTATCCATTGTATCTGCCATAACTACCTCCTTGGGCAAGGATTTCCACAATTCAACAGCCCTTACTGTAAAAAACCCCTTCCTCTGCTGAAGTTGAAATCTCCTTTTCTCTAGTCTCAAGGGGTGTCTGCTGGAGGGCTACACAAAGCGGTGCTATGTACCAGACGACTTACAATCTTCATCACTGATTAAAATCTCAATAAAAAAATGTAACAATATCAAATCATACGGTTAAACATAAAAATAAAACAAATATAAAAAAACGAAAGATAAAGGATAGTTGTCTTAAGATATCCTATAAAGTGCCCCACAGTTTAGTATGAGTGTAGAAAAATAAGGCAAGAGATCACATGAATCTGATATGTGAATGAAATCAGGTGGTTGATGAAAGTGAATCCTGTTTTCAGGATACCTCTCTACCAGTCAAATGGTTAATATACAATGATATACAAACAACAACTATAGGACTGCCACTCACAGGTGAGGGGGCAAATAACCGGCCTTGGAGTTGGACACAAAGACAGGCAAACAACTCTCACGTCATTGACATATAGGGGCTCAGATCAGTGGCCTGTTCCATGATCGTAGATCCCAATATCAAGCACAAACAGAGACAAACCAAATGTGAGTGACAGGTAGTTGGAAGATATCTCCCAACGCGTTTTGTGGCTCTGTTGGCCACTTCATCACTGTAAACGTTTCCACTAAATTAAATGGGGTTTTAAGTCTACTGAATGTTTGAGAGGACTCTAAAAAATTGAGAAACAATGCACTGGAGCAGTGGTTCTCAACTCCGGTCCTCGGGACCCACTAACAGGCCAGGATCTGATGATTTCCTTGCTAGAGCACAGGTGAGTTAATCAATGTGAATGAGCCTCTGATCACCACATGTGTGCTCTAGCAGAGAAATCCCTAAGTCCTGGCCTGTTAGTGGGTCCCGAGGACCGGAGTTGAGAACCACTGCACTGGAGAGACCTCTATGTTACTGCAGTGGTTAGAAGCTAATTTTCATTCAGTGGAAATTGTTTTGCATTCTACGGTGAGTGACAGGTAGTTGGAAGATATCTCCCAACGCGTTTTGTGGCTCTGTTGGCCACTTCATCACTGTAAACATTTCCACTAATTTAAAAGGGGTTTTAAGTCTACTGAATGTTTGAGAGGTCTCTAAAAAATTGAGAAACAATGCACTGGAGAGACCTCTATGTTACTGCAGTGGTTAGAAGCTAATTTTCGTTAAGTGGAAATTGATTTGTGTTCTACGGTGAGTGACAGGTAGTTGGAAGATATCTCCCAACGGGTTTTGTGGCTCTGTTGGCCACTTCATCACTGTAAACATTTCCACTAATTTAAATGGGGTTTTAAGTCTACTGAATGTTTGAGAGGTCTCTGAAAAGTTGAGAAACAATGCACTGGAGAGACCTCTATGTTACTGCAGTGGTTAGAAGCTAATTTTCGTTAAGTGGAAATTGATTTGCGTTCTACAGTAATGCTAGTTTCCTCTTCTTGTTCTGCATGGGCCACCAAATATGGTGGATTGTGTGCACATAGCTTTTGTACCCAGGAAACCAGTACATAAACCACAAGAGTCAAAGTTCTAGGTCGGGGGTGAGCAACCTCATGTCCAGAGATGGATTAAGGATGCATGGAGCCCTAGGCAAGTTACCAATTTGGGGCCCTCACATCTCTTGTGCTGCCAGCAGGTACTGTCATTGTGGCTCTAATGAAAGTGGGAGCAACTGGATGACACCAGTCTCATCCAACAATAAGGGCGTCTGACACAAGATGTTAGCAGCAGCAACAGCCTGGCCTTTGTCTGTGACCCATTACTTGCAGCCAGGGCCCCTTATATTGCCAAGGGCCCTAGGCAGTAGGCTAGATTGCTGTAATGGATGATCCGGCTCTGTTCACGTCTCTCCACTTGTTATGAAACTACAGTTTCCATTAACTTCAGCCGATTAAT
The DNA here is from genome assembly GCA_037306005.1 of Rhinophrynus dorsalis. Taxonomy (NCBI): domain Eukaryota; kingdom Metazoa; phylum Chordata; class Amphibia; order Anura; family Rhinophrynidae; genus Rhinophrynus; species Rhinophrynus dorsalis. The sequence goes on along the minus strand of CM074724.1, from coordinate 20,534,618 downwards.
GGCTAAGACCACCTCCTATCTTCCTCAGCTAATCGATGTCTAGAAACTGCAACTCCCATGATCCTCTGCCACTCCTCAGTACATCAGATCCATCCAGCTTTTGCTTGTCCCTACCTTAAAGTCATTGCTAATGTATTTTTAACCCATAGCGTTCTTAACATTAGTTCACGGGTAAGGGACCTTTGAAACTCCAGCAGTCGGAGACTACAATTCACATCATTCTGAACCAGTCAACAGCTTAAAGAAGATGAGCTTTGTAGTCTTCTCTCTTGGGCAGCCAAAGGTGGCCCTTCCTCCACACACACACTAATTGGAGAATATGCTATTGAATGCGGAGAGGTAGAACAGCCCATTGAATAGCAACACCTATGTTTGGCTACAAGATAATGGCTGCCATACCCTAGCTGAGCATTACACTACAATATTTTTGGGGTTATGCACTGTGACAAAGAGGTGATAAAGAAGAGGTGACTTCTCCAGTGATATCACTTCTCCAGTTCCTATGGTATTCTGTGGAGCCAATGCACTAAGACAGTGGTTCTCAACCTGTGGGTCGCGACCCCTTTGGGGGTCGATTGACGATTTGCCAGGGGTCGCTTAAAACCATCAGAATTTTTTTTTTTGTCTCTTTTAATCTGTAAAACTTGTAATTGTCCGGGAGACCGGGACTGACAGCGCAGGCCGCAGACAAGATGTTTGCGCTGGTGCCTGGCTTCCGGCCTTGGAACAGTAAGGATTTCTTTATAACGGAGTAATTCAGTAATTACAGTGATGAAGGGGCAATGAAAATAATTTTACTATTACGGGTCGCCACAAATTGGGACATTTTATCAAAGGATCGTAGCACTAGGGGGGTTGAGAACCGCTGCTCTAAGATCTCTCCACCTTTGGAAATCTTATTGCATAGGCTCCATTGAATAACATAGGAACTGGAGAAATGGTATCACTGGAGAAGTCATCTCCGCTTTATCACCTCTTTCTCACGACTTAGCGCATAACCCCCATGTCTTCCAGTTTGCACTACAGCGATCATAAATTGTAGTGCATACCCTGAAGTGCAGTCATTGGTGGTAGAGCAGCACATGCAATGGCGTACATTTGCCTCCTTAATCCTTCTGAGCTCCAGAGGGGAGCGCAACACATTGCAAAGCAATGTGTTGTTTACTCCTCTGGCATTCAAAGGGTTAAAATTTTAAGGACCAGAAGGGTATGCAATGCATTGTACAGTAAGGGTTTTATGTATGAGTCACATGCACTGTTGCGGATTTTGGGAGCGAGATTGTGCAGCTGTCGTTGCTGGGAAGGCAGATACATCGCTTTGATGGATGTTTGCTGCTAATGTGAAGATTGCTGCGATTTGCCTCTTTGTTGCACCTCACTAGATCCCGTTACACTTCCCTGACATCCTTCAACAAACAGACATTAAGTAAATGATCCTCGCAGACGCAGAGCTTCAGAAATGAGCTTAGAAAGGACTGGAAGATTGGCGGTGCTCAGTCTATGGAAATGAATGATTAGACGCACATACTGCTGCTGTCAGAAGGACGATGGTTACCTTTATGGACATCTTCAGGACCAGAGCGGTGTGTAGGACATTGCAGATAAATGCACTGCACACCATTCTGGTCTTCAGTAGGTTAAAAGTGAACTATACCCTGTTCATTCATTTAACAAACAGATTTATATGTGTAGGAGTTCTTCATGCAGTAACAGGAGCACTTACCTAGGTAGGAGTCCATCATACAGGAGTCAGGTGTATCTATATAATTACTGTGTGTAACAGAAGCACTTACCTAGGTAGGAGTCCATCATACAGCAGTCAGGTGTATCTATATAATTACTGTGTGTAACAGAAGCACTTACCTAGGTAGGAGTCCATCACACAGCAGTCAGGTGTATCTATATAATTACTGTGTGTGACAGAAGCACTTACCTAGGTAGGAGTCCATCGTACGGCAGTCAGGTGTATCTATATAATTACTGTGTGTAACAGAAGCACTTACCTAGGTAGGAGTCCATCATACAGCAGTCAGGTGTATCTATATAATTACTGTGTGTAACAGAAGTACTTACCTAGGTAGGAGTCCATCATACAGCAGTCAGGTGTATCTATATAATTACTGTGTGTAACAGAAGCACTTACCTAGGTAGGAGTCCATCATACGGCAGTCAGGTGTATCTATATAATTACTGTGTGTAACAGAAGCACTTACCTAGGTAGGAGTCCATCACACAGCAGTCAGGTATATCTATATAATTACTGTGTGTAACAGAAGCACTTACCTAGGTAGGAGTCCATCGTACAGCAGTCAGGTATATATATATAATTACTGTGTGTAACAGAAGCACTTACCTAGGTAGGAGTCCATCATACAGCAGTCAGGTGTATCTATATAATTACTGTGTGTAACAGAAGCACTTACCTAGGTAGGAGTCCATCACACAGCAGTCAGGTGTATCTATATAATTACTGTGTGTAACAGAAGCACTTACCTAGGTAGGAGTCCATCGTACAGCAGTCAGGTTTATCTATATAATTACTGTGTGTAACAGAAGCACTTACCTAGGTAGGAGTCCATCATACAGCAGTCAGGTGTATCTATATAATTACTGTGTGAAACAGAAGCACTTACCTAGGTAGGAGTCCATCACACAGCAGTCAGGTGTATCTATATAATTACTGTGTGAAACAGAAGCATTTACCTAGGTAGGAGTCCATCGTACAGCAGTCAGGTTTATCTATATAATTACTGTGTGTAACAGAAGCACTTACCTAGGTAGGTGTGCATCATACAGCAGTCAGGTGTATCTATATAATTACTGTGTGAAACAGAAGCATTTACCTAGGTAGGAGTCCATCGTACAGCAGTCAGGTGTATCTATATAATTGCTGTGTGTAACAGAAGCACTTACCTAGGTAGGAGTCCATCATACAGCAGTCAGGTGTATCTATATAATTACTGTGTGTAACTGAAGCATTTACCTAGGTAGGAGTCCATCGTACAGCAGTCAGGTTTATCTGTATAATTACTGTGTGTAACAGAAGCACTTACATAGGTAGGAGTCCATCTTACAGCAGTGAGGTGTATCTATATAATTACTGTGTGTAACAGAAGGACTTACCTAGGTAGGAGTCCATTATACAGCAGTCAGGTGTATCTATATAATTGCTGTGTGTAACGGAAGCACTTACCTAGGTAGGAGTCCATCACACAGCAGTCAGGTGTATCTATATAATTGCTGTGTGTAACAGAAGTACTTACCTAGGTAGGAGCCCATCATACAGCAGTCAGGCGTATCTATATAATTACTGTGTGTAACAGAAGCACTTACCTAGGTAGGAGTCCACCATACAGCAGTCAGGCGTATCTATATAATTACTGTGTGTAAGAGAAGCACTTACCTAGGTAGGAGCCCATCATACAGCAGTCAGGTGTATCTATATAATTACTGTGTGTAACAGAAGCACTTACCTAGGTAGGAGTCCACCATACAGCAGTCAGGCGTACCTATATAATTACTGTGTGTAACAGAAGCACTTAACTAGGCAGGTAGCATTCATACAGCAGCCAGGTATGTCTATATAATTACTGTGTGTAACAGAACGACTTACCTAGGTAGGAGTCCATCACACAGCAGTCAGGTGTATCTATATAATTACTGTGTGTAACAGAATAACTTACCTAGGTAGGAGTCCATCATACAGCAATCAGGTGTATGTATATAATTACTGTGTGTAACAGAAGCACTTACCTAGGTAGGAGTCCATCACACAGCAGTCAGGTGTATCTATATAATTACTGTGTGTAACAAAAGCACTTACCTAGGTAGGAGTCCATCATACAGCAGTCAGGTGTATCTATATAATTACTGTGTGTAACAAAAGCACTTACCTAGGTAGGAGTCCAGCTTGCAGGAGCCAGTTATATACAGATCCCTTTTTATTTAACATTAATCCTGTAGTCCACTGCTAATTCAGCAATGTTGAAGTCCAGTGATTGTTGTAAGATGGTATGACAGTAGATTTCAAACATGGAAACTTCTGAGATAATTCATAGCACAGATAAATAGATATACCTGACTTCTGTATGATGAACAACAACTACTTATGTGCTTCTATTTTAAACAAAATTAAGACTTCCTATTGCTATGGTATATTCCCTTTAAAGAGAAATCAGTACTTAAAAAAATGAAATAATTTGCCATGTGTTGGAAATTCCTCTGACACTTTGCGTCAAATACCTTCTCTGGTGCCGGGGCCTTAAAATCCAATTTTAAAAAACCTTAAAGCCTTCTAATAATGAACTTTCACTTATGTTAATCAGGGCAGAAAATCCTAATGACGACTGTGAATCTCAATCTTTCATGGACTGCTTTACCCCAAATTAATCTTTAAGCCTTTGAGTGCCTGAGAGGTATACAACACATTGCAGCACAATGCGTTGGATACCTCTCTGGCACTCAAAGGGTTATTTAGTTCTCAATTACCACATCCCTTGTGGAAATTATTATTAATTTACTGCACTCCAGGACTCCAAACCCCTCCTACTAAAGTCTTCCTTCCTAAGAATAATTTCAGTAGGAGGAGTTTGAGTCCAGCCAAAATGAATCATGTTCACCTGTGAGCGTGACATCCAGTATCAATTAAAGATTTACTTTAGGGAACCAATACACACAATTGATTCGTAAAGACCATTGGGATTTTGGGCTGAGATTACCCCTTTGAGGAACAGAGGGCTTTGAGTGTACTGGATTTGGTATCAAGTATCTGTCATCTCATGGCCCCTCTAAGGATCAATAGTGTTTAGCTGTTGGTGTTAACAATGCCCATCATCACCAACCAGCTGGAGAGCCATAGGTTTACTACCCTTGCTATAACACAATTCTTCTCCTATGGGAGTGAACTTGGCTAATACCCTTATAGTTCAGCCCTACTGTGACTTCTTGCAGCCATCTCTGTAGTCAGGCAAATGTCCACTCCAGCTGTCTGTGCATCTCATCTCAAGAATCTGGGCCACAGGGTGCAAAGTCTCCGGCTTCATTTGTCAATGATGCACACACATCCTTCCATTGATTCTAACAGACGTAGTTGTGTCTCAGACAGTTGTTGGGGTCATCTCAGTCTGTCCTCTGAAAGGGCTGTTATTGGCTTACATAAGGCTAATTTTAGATACGTATAGGATAGATGCCTTAATACCAGTGGTCTTCATTATAAACAAATCACTGTGTCACGTTTTACACTTTTCAGTATGTGATACCCTTATGAATTCTAGATATCAAAGCATTGCCAAGGCAGCCTATCACCTAAAAATCAACTTTCAAAATCAGCTATGTGCTGTATTAGCCATTTTTATTTAGAAAAACAGTTTTGGAATGTTTTAGATTTAGATATTATTCTAATGAAGGCATATCCCTACATTTAAACAGAACTTTAATTAAGAATAAAGTGACCCCCCGCAAAATGATTATTCACATAGTGATCGCATATAAATACTTTTATTATCCTGAATATGTACGGTATTGTAGAGAAATACAACTTGTTCGGCAGACATCTGCGGCAGGGATCTTGCTGTAGACACATCTGTACACCTGCGTCGTAAGTCACTTTCTGTACCTTAAGGTACAATGGAACTCCCCTCACCAATCCTGGAGCTGACTGGGATGGACAGCTCACTCACTGACACTGCTCAGCAATGCATTGCACATCTCCCCTAGCACTGACCTCCTGTCTTATCCGTACATTACCTCCCCACTCACTGACACTGCTCAGCAATGCATTACCCACCTCCCCTTGCAGTGACTTCCTGTCTTATCCCTACATCAGGCATGTGCACACATAGACACCAAGGGGGGCTTGAGCACCTGCCCTTTTTGTCCAAAGTGCCCTCGTGCCCTTTTAATGAAAAAAAAAATAATAATAATAATTATGAGAAGTGCCCTTTTTTCATTTGAGCCCCTGCCCTCCAAAATGTCTGTGCACGTCCCTGCCCTACATTACCTCCCCCACTCACTGACACTACTCAGCAATGCACTGCCTACCTCCTCTAGCACTAACTTCCTGTCTTATCCCTACATTACCTCCCCCACTCACTGACACTGCTCAGCAATGCATTACCCACCTCCCCTAGCACTGACTTACTGTCTTATCCCTACATTACCTCCCCCACTCACTGACACTGCTCAGCAATGCACTGCCTACCTCCTCTAGCACTGACTTTCTGTCTTATCCCTACATTACCTCCCCCACTCACTGACACTGCTCAGCAATGCATTACCCACCTCCCCTAGCACTGACTTACTGTCTTATCCCTACATTACCTCCCCCACTCACTGACACTGCTCAGCAATGTAGTAACCACCTCTCCTAGCACTGACTTCCTATCTTATCCCTACATTACCTCCCCCACTCACTGACACTGCTCAACAAAGCATTACACACCTCCCCTAACACTGACTTCCTGTCTTATCCCTACATTATCTACCCCACTCACTGACACTGCTCAGCAATGCATTACCCACATCCCCTAGCACTGACTTCCTGTCTTATCCCTACATTACCTCCCCACTCACTGACACTGCTCAGCAATACATTACCCACCTCCTCTAGCACTGACTTCCTGTCTTATCCCTACATTACCTCCCCCACTCACTGACACTGCTCAGCAATGTATTACCCACCTCCCCTAGCACTAACTTCCTGTGTTATCCCTACATTACCTCCCCCCACTCACTGACACTGCTCAGCAATGCATTACCCACCTCCTCTAGCACTGACTTCCTGTCTTATCCCTACATTACCTCCCCCACTCACTGACACTACTCAGCAATGCATTACCCACCTCCCCTAGCACTGACTTCCTGTCTTATCCCTACATTACCTCCCCCCACTCACTGACACTGCTCAGCAATGCTTTGCTTGCCATAATGACATCTGCGTGCCTGCGTTGTCAGTCCCAGCCGGGTCTAGGAGGCATCACTACTAAGCAGCTAGTCGCCAGATGGGGAGTTATTGAAGAGAAAGTGTTTTCAATGTGGTAGTTTTGCTTTCATTGGAATGGTCTACAAAATGTGTTTGCAAACCAGGCACACTTTGTAGACCATTCCAATTTAATAATTATTTTTAAGTATCGCTATTTCGGCTCTTCTGAAGATCCACCGACTGGTCCCAGGACCGGGATCTCCTTTTGTCAGTAGAGCGCTAACATCAGGAGAAGGGGAGGGAGGGGGGAACTTTAGGGGCGAATATCTCTCAGACCATAAAGGTTTGAGAGATGGGATGTGATCCACATAATTTTTTAAAATCTACAACACAAAATCGTTATCGTTGGGCATTACTAACCCTTTAAACCCCAATTTTAATGATTGGCAATTTGGGGAAATGTTATTTGTTCCCTATGACGTAGTTGGTTTGCTCTAGAATAGCTATTTGCTGTACACCAGTCTCCGCGTGTTCATTGCAGACATTTTATAACAGGCCCCGGAAAGCAGCGAACAGTCCAGGCATGCTCCCGGATTACACAGAGATGTGTGTTACTACGCGGTGCCAGATCCAGTGACCGGGACCTCTGCGCAGTGACAAATTCCATGTACACGATATCGGAGCTCACTTCACTACCGCTGCCCCTGTTTTTAGTCAAAGTGGGGGGCAAACTACAGCGTCATGCACTTTCCAATTCAGGCTGATTAACCCCTTAGAGACATCTCAACCCCTTCAGATGGATGTCCTAAAATGAACTAAAGTAATTCTGGGACAAACCGGCTGCATTATAGTGGGGAGAATTGAAAATTTAATTCCTCCTAATTTCCATGGGACTTTTTTTTTACTTAACCCCTTGAGTCATACTTCCCAAGTGTCCCTCTTTGAGACCCAAATCCCTTTGTCCCTCTTTTCTACCCTTTTGTGCCTCTTTTTAGGAGATAAGAATGAGTAGTGTTTATTACATTGCTCCACAGCAATAATATTCAAATCAATGTGTAGTTAATATTCTGTATATGTGTTTATAAACTCATCTGCATAAATAAAATACATTGATCTTGTTCTAAATTATTTATTGGTTACACAAAGTGGTGCCAGTAGATCAAGAAAATACCTACAAATTCTTTATAATGCCCCGCCCACCAGCCTCGCCCCCAGAAACACCAACTAAAACACAAGTGTCCCTCTTTGGCCATTTGAAATGCTGGGAGTTACGCCTTGAGTGGTGGGGGTAATATTCATCTGTGGAAATGCTGAAAAGTAAGGTTGAACCGGAGTTATTCTGGAACAAACTGGATAAGTGCAAATTCACCGAATGGCGCTTTTAAACATGTTAGCAAGGTCTCCAGTGCATTGTGAAGCTTTGCAATGTGTTGTGCACCTCTGTGGTCCTTTGCAACACGTTGCACACCCCTCTGGCTCTCAACGGGTTAAGGAAATCCCTAAATAATCACAGATAGATCAGTCACAACAACCGAACCGCTGAATAACCTCCGCCGATCAGACTGGTTTGTCCAGAAAACCTGGCCTGTTTGTGTGTCCTGAGGTTTAACCCTTTGAGTGCCAGAGGGGTACAGAATGCATTCCGTACCCCTCTGGCACTCAAAGGGTTAACACAGGGAAACGCTGCCGCAGGTAAAACAGTGTACACAACACTGAAGTTATATAATACGTACAGATTCCCTTTGATTATAATGGGGATTTTAACCCTTGAATGCTTAGCAATGCATTGGAGACCCTCCCCACCATGATGCAGCTGGCCTGCCCCAGAATCACTCCATTATTGCACTGAGGGCCTTGTATTTTTCTCACGATCCTGTCACTTTAAGAACGTGCTGTCACTTGTTTGGACATTGCAGTAATCAGAGGTTTGAGAAGGTTTTTGCAACGCTCGCCCCAGTGCCTTTCTGTAAACCCTTTGAGTGCCAGAGGGGTATGCAACACAATGCAAACTCTAAGAGTTAAGACAGCTGTGCTATAACTTAGTCTACGGGTGAATAGTAAAATTTGATTGTGCTTGAAAGACATGGTCCTTATAACCGTTTTGAGCACAGAGGGGTATGCAACGTTCTGGCGCTCAAAGGGTATATACAGTGCACTGGAGATGTGCCCAGCATCCAAGGAGTTAATTTGGCTCTCAGACTGGGTTACTGCAGAGCGCTCAGTGGGACAAAATATTGCTTAGTAAGCTGCCTGTGCTTCTGGCAGAGTACAGATTATAACACCAGCGTGGAATCCGGAAGCCGGTTCACAGCTCCAGAGAAGGAAAACAAAACTCGCCTGTCTAATGCTGGTCTCAGAGTTCTGGGGGCGGCCCCACGTCTCACAATACCGAGTCTTCCCAACAGGTCACATAGAGCTGCACCAGCCGGGACCCTGCGATCGCAGTTCTGTCGTGCAGTTCTGGGGCAAACCAAACTGCATCACTGAGATCAAATTAAAATTCCAATTGATTTAAATGGGTCTTTTAATTCTTTGAATGCTAAAGAGGTCTCCAACGTATGAAGACCTTTTTAGCATACAAGGGGTTTACTTTACAAATATGTTGCATTTGGTTTGCCGCAAAATGTTGAGGTGTTTTTTTTTAGGGCTGCATTGTAGCGAGGTATTCCCAGAATTCCGTTCTCTTAAAGTGGAACTATCACTCAAATGAACGTGTTAGTAATATCCACAAAAAAGTTTTTTGCATTTAGAAGAACTTAAAAAGCTGAGCTAAGTGCAAAAAAACCCGTATCTCTCAGACCACTGGTCTAAGAGATACGTGTGGTTTAAGCACACATTTTAGACCATTCCAATGAAGGGATTCATGGTAAATAACGAGATCGCGGCTCTGCTCAAGCGCCTCCATGTCGGCCAACACGGATCTCCTGCTGACAGCTTTACAGCTGTCAGTAGGAGAGATCAAACTTTAAACACCCGTATCTCTTAAACCATAGCGGTTTCAGAAATACTTTTTTTTGCATTTAGCTCAGCTTTTTAAGCTCTTCTAAATGCAAACAACTTTTTGTGGACATTACTAACCCTTTAAGGTGCCCCCCCAAATCATTATGCAAATAGAGATACGCTTGTAAATACTAGTATTACCCTGATGAAGTCCAGCATTATTGTGAAATCCTACTTGATCCGAGATGCACAGACAGGCATCTTGCTGTAGAGGTATCTGTGTGCCTACCCCGTCAGTCCCTTCCTGACTCACCAATCCAAGAGGATACTGGGATGGGACAGCGCAGGAGCGCAGATGTCTCTTTAGCAATATGTCTGATGCCTGTGGGTCCCGGAACACGTTGGATTTCTCAATAAATCCGGACTTATTCAGGATAATTCTGGTATTGATATACGTATTGCTATGTCCATAATAATTTGGGGGGGACTTTGATTTGAGTGATCGTTCAGCTTTAATATAAACAGTAGTTCTAAAACAGTGATAATCCACCAGGCTTCCGTGGCGCACCACGAACATCCACACAGGGTGTCTCTTACTTTCTATAAAGATGCTGATAAAAATCTGAATGTTGAATTTCAAAAGTATATTTATGGACTTTTTTTTATACACAATATGTTTATTTTTGTCATTCAGATTGTGAGACCTAAGAAAAACTGTATATTATTTATTTGTACCCTTGATAACACCCCTCGACAAATGGCATCAAATTTTATGGAGGCCCTGAAAAATCTAGTGGTACCCATAACACACAAAAGATTGAGAACCACAGAGCTGACATCCCAGGAAAAACACATCGACCCATGATAGTTGTGGGACGTCAATGCTAATCTATTGAAATCGATAGTACAAATTTGTAGCTGCGTTATCACACTGTTGGAGGAACATTTCATCATTCTGCATCTCTCTTCAGCAATCACAGTGCATGTTGTCTGTGTGAGATGCTCTATAGGAAACAGGGATTCACAACTAATGCTTTTTTCCCATGATTTTGTCGCTGTGATAATGTAGTCCATGTGAAAGGGACCTTAGTGGGCTATCTGTATGAAGCCAAAAGAGGAACAATTCTGAGAAAACCAGGGACCTCTCTGGATATGTATATACATCACAAAAAAAATACGCACTTCCAAAGGCAGGACCAGAATTCAGAAGTAAAACCATTAAAAACTTTATTTGATACAATGTAATAAAAAATTGTACCTCAGCAATCTTCTGTCCTCACAGTATTTGAATGGAGAGACTTACATGGATGAAGAAGCAAACCACTAGATGTAACAAAGTGGCATCTCAGGGATCAACGCGTTTCACTTTTACCACACTTAGTGCGATTCTTCCACCTCTGCGGTACGGATGCTGGGATCTTTTCACCTCTGAGCTACGGATACTGGAATTTTTCCACCTCTGAGCTATGGATACTTGGATTCTTCCGCCTCTGCACTATGGATACTTGGATTCTCCCACTATTGCGCTACAGGCAACAAATACAAAATTCTCCAACTTCCCAGTGATTTAAATGGTGCTTTTAACCCCTTGAATACTCACTGTAAGGAAACACTTCTTGGCTTCAATTGCCATTCTAGTTGCTTTTTACAATAAGATTTAAACAACATCGAACACCGTATTAGATAATTTTCACATGTTTGCGTAACGCTTTGCGTGCCAGAAACATTGAAGGGGTTAACCCTTTGAGTGCCAGAGGAGTAAGCAATGCATTGCAAAGCTATGCGTCGCTTACCCCTCTGGCACTCAAAGGGTCAAAGGCTCCATTGAGATTAATGAGAATTTGGGGAATTATGTTGTGGTGCACTTGATGTGCCCAAAATTGCTCCATTTTCTTTGTGTAGATACGGCCCAGTAACTTTTTCCTCCTGTGCCAAGAGTAAAGTCAGTTCCTCTGTGTAGGAGATCCCTTTTAACATGGAACCAGTTAATTGGCTGACACTGGGTGGTCGCGCTGTGATAAATCGCACAGAGTGTTCTCAGCCAAAAAGCCTCCCCCCCCCCGCACGCTTAGAGGCCTTCCAGTGCGTCCGTGGCTCCTGGCATGTATGTCTGTATAACAGCTTAGAATAGTGGACTATGGGATCCTAATGTAAATACCAAATTGTCATGGGAGCAATTAGCTGTAAAATCTGTGCGCTATTAGACATCATCGTAATGAGAGATTCCTTTTGGAGACGGTGACATTTCATAATGTCTTCTGTAAAACACATATTCTATCAGTCTGTCTGTGAGTCTGATCTGCCTATAGCTGTCTGTCTTATCTATCTTTCTGTCCTGCGTATCTGTCTTACACACACACACATACACACAAACATACAGACATACACACACATACCACAGACACACACATACCATAGACACACACACACATACCATAAAGACAGACAGACAGACACACATACATAAGCACATATGCATACATAAATACACACACGTACACACACATAGACACACACACACTCACGTACCGTAGACACAGACACACACATACACCTTCCATAAACACACACACATACCATAGAGACAGACACACATACCATAAAGACAGACACACATACATAAACATATATGCATAAATAAATACACACACGTACACACACACGCACACACATAGACACACACACTCACGTACCGTAGACACAGACACACATATACACATTCCATAAACACACACACACACACATACCATAGAGACAGACAGACACACACACACACACACACATGGAAATAGACACACATACAAATTTACGCATATATACATCAAGCATGGAAGCACACACACATACACATACACACAGATGCACACACACACATACATAAATACACACACACATACCATAGACACACACACAGAAATGGACACACGTTCAAATTTACGCACATATACATCATGCACGCAAGCACACACACACACACACATACACATAAGTAAACACAGACATGCATACATAAACACAGACACACACAGACATAGACACACATTCATGTACCATAGACACAGACACACACATACAATAAACACAGACACACACATACACATACCATAAACACACACACATACCATAGAGACGGACACACACACATCAACACACACATACATAAACACGCACACGGAAATAGACACACATACAAATTTACGCATATATACATCAAGCAGGGAAACACACACACACACATACACACACACAGATGCACACACACACATACATAAATGTATACATGTACACACATACACACACGTACAAATTTACGCACATATATATCATGCACGCAAGCACACACACACACATAAACACAGACATGCATACATAAACACAGACACACACAAACACACGGAAATAGGTGCACATTCAAATATATGCACATATATGTCACAAACACACACACATATAAATACACACGCAGCACAAATAACATTAACTCCTTAAGGCCCATGGGTTTTGTACACTGGAGGACCAGCACCATTTTACTCTTTGAGTCGGCACATGTGAGCAAACGCATCTATCAACTCACCAAGGGAAAGGCTTGATCAAGGCATGCTGGGATTTTTTAATGCATGACGTGCCAGTACCATCACTGATCCTTAAAGGACCGAAAGCTGTGACAGTCCCGGCACATCCACAGTCCTCAAGGGGTTAAATACATGCTTTCTGAAAAGGACAATTTAAACGTGCGTTAGGGAGCAAGTTTAGGACTATAGTATAGGGATGTAGCATATGAAAAATGTGTTTTTACCTATGCTAGCTTTAAGTGCGTGATATTCAAAGTTTTATCAACCGATTTCTTTTTTTATTGTTAGTGTTCTTTTAAAGCGACAGTAATGTTTCACAATAAAAGCAGCTCCAATTAATCTTCATAGTATTTGGGCCATGGAGAGTGTTATTTCAGTACTGTCAGAGTTGTAGTACAAGAGTAATTGAATGATAACGTTTCCCCCTCCCGCCCCTTTTACTGATGTAACACTGCTCACCTCAGAGCACCAAGACTGTCCGGATGGATCACAGAGAGGGACAATCTTCAGTGATCATAAGGAAAAACCTGACAAGGGGTGCAGGGTTTTCCTTATGATCACAGTAAGAAGATTGTCCCTTGCTGTGACCTGTCTGCTCTAGAGACCATATTCCATAGCTGAGGGGAGGTGTCTTACACTAGGTAAAAGGGGCGGGAGGGGATACTTTATCATTCAGTTACTCTTGAACCACAACTCTGACAGTATTGATATAACACTCTCCATGGCCCAAATATTATGAAGATTAATTTTAGCTGTTGTTTTTGTGAAACATTACTATCCCTTTAAGCATACACTAAGAATGGCCTCATATATCACCCCTAGTGACTTTCTCTGTTACAATGAAAGACTGCCTAAAGATCCTCTCCCCTAATCCCCCCCCCCCCCCATAAGTCAGTTCTGGAATGTTTTCCTCTTAGGTGGTCGGGAAGCATCACTTGACCAATCAGTCATCAATCCAGGAAGAATCGGCACAGAGCAGCGATACAGCACGTTCCGTACACACATTCCAGCAGACAGACACCGAGCACAGGTGATCCTGTCACACGGAGTGAACTGGGAAAACATTTGTTTGCATTTCATTTACCCTCTAAACGCTAGAGACGTCTACAGCAAATCACAAAGCAATGCAATACAGATGTCTCTGGTATCAAAAGTGTTAAAGGGATAGTAATACTTAAAATGTTGTAGTGTTTATCCCCCTGAGTAAAACAAGCTAACTCTCATTGCTGAAAGGTGTTTTATTCAAAAGTTATTACAGCTCAAACTTGAAATTTTTAGGTGCAATTTCACCGTGGCCTGAAATTGTACAGTGGCGCTGTTGCTACACCATCCTATGGAGCTTTATGGTCTACGGACCAGAGCTGTGCATAGGATGGTGTAGCAGCAGCGCCACCGTACAATTTCAGGCCACTGTGATATTGCACCTAAAAAATTCAACTTTGAGTTGTAATAACTTTTGAATAAAATACCTCTCAGCAGTGGGAGTTCCCTTGTTCTACTGAGGTGAATAAACCCTACAACAATTTTTTTTTATATTTTAAGTATTACTATCCCTTTAAAGCTTCTGTTTTACTGAACATTTTTATTTTTTTCAGAGTATACGTAGGGCTTTTTATTGGTTGAAAAAAGTACCTATACTCCAAAACTTGTTTTTTATTATTTTTCAGAGAAATGACTATATATGATATATATTTCTTTGGGGGGGACAAAAAAAAAACTCCTGGATTTCTATAGGGATTTATGTGTACCTTTATCCTCTGGCATTCAAAGGGTTATATACTGTAAGTTAGTATTCATCGGCTTGAGTCCTTGGAACAAACAAACAGGTTATATGCGTTGCGTACCCCTCTGTCACTCAAAGGGTTAAGGATATCCCTAATCAAGCACAGATAGATCAATCACAACAACCGATCCGCTGAATACCCTCCGCCGATCAGACTGGTTTGTCCAGAAAACCTGGCCTGTTTGTGTGGCCTGAGATTGAACACAGAGAAACACTGCCGCAGGTAAAACAGTGTACACAGCACTGAAGTTATACAATACGTAAAAATTCCCCAAATTGCCTTTGATTATAATGGGGATTTTAACCCTTGAATACTTAGTAATGCGTTGGAGACCCGCCCAATGATGCAGCTGGTCTGCCCCAGAATCACTCCATTCTTGTGCTTAGGGCCTTGTATTTTTCTCGTGATCCTGTCACTTTAAGAGCTTATTCTCACTTGTTTGCACATCGGAGTAATCAGATGTTTGAGAAGGTTTCTGCAACACTCACCCCAGTGCCTTTCTTTTAACCCTTTGAGTGTCAGAAGGGTATGCAACACATTGCAAAGAAATGTGCTGTGTACCCCTCTGGCACACAAGTGTTTAAAGGGATAGTAATGATTGCTTTCAACAAAGTTTAATATTGTAGACATTAAAAAATAAATGAATTGATTTAAGTCCGGTCTCTCATACATGTAAAGTTTGAGAGATATAAGCTGCTAAATTTCCCCCTCCCTTCCACAGACGTCAGCGCTCTAGATGACAGAAGGAGATCCTGGTCCCGGGACCGGCCGGCGGCTCTTCAGCATCTAAAAATAAATGCTTCATTGGAATGGTCTACAAAGTGTATCTAGTTTGCAAGCACACTTTGTAG
Organism: Rhinophrynus dorsalis; assembly: GCA_037306005.1. Lineage (NCBI taxonomy): Eukaryota > Metazoa > Chordata > Amphibia > Anura > Rhinophrynidae > Rhinophrynus > Rhinophrynus dorsalis. The sequence continues at coordinate 20,518,552 of CM074724.1, read as the reverse complement.
ACCATTCCAATGAAGTATTTCTTTCTAGATATCGCTATTTTGGCTCTGCAGAAGAGCCGCCATCCGGTCGCACGACCAGAATCTCATGCTGTCAGCTAGAGCGCCGGGGAACTTTAGAAGCATATATCTCTCAAACAATACATGTTTGAGAGACTGAACTTAAATCAATTAATTTATTTTTTTAATATCTACAATATTAGACTTCGTTAAAACAGACATTACCATCCCTTTAAGACAGCCGTGCTATAACTTATTCTACAAGGTAAACTGTAAAATTTGATTGTGCTTAAAAAACAAAAAATGTATTGTCTCAAGATCCTAGTGAGAAAAGGAATGAATACTTTGAAAGAAGGGTGTGCAATGAGTTACGCACCTCTCTGACACTCAAGGGGTTAAGGCCCTTACATAGTAATCAAAAGATGAACACCGTAGGGAATAAATTAAAAACGTCATTAAAAACTTCCTATGTATCGTGGCAGCTAAAAAGACAGCCAATCCATAGTTCAGGAGATATTGACACAGCACAGTATGTTCATCCATGCTATTAATGCATCATGGAGCTTACTTAGCTTATGGAACTACACTGAGACTTTTACTTTTTCAGAAGTAAAAGTATCAATGTCTTCTAAACGATGCGTTTCTTGTTTTTTTTTTGCCTACCATAAAGTAAAGGCAGTTTTTCAATGACATTTTCAAAAATGCCAACTTCAATTCAAGGTGGCAGTTCCACCTTAACTCAGTTGGATTCTTTTTATTATGTGCCCCATGGTGCAAGACACTAAAATGTAATTGTCTGTTACTTGAAATTGTATGACTAACCTACACAGAGGTATGTATAAAATGTTTCCACATTTAAGAATTCAAGATATTTAAACATATTTATGTGTTGCTTTGAGGCAGACCTGGGGGAAGCAATATTCCTTTGTACTCCTCACTTCCTGGTCTGGATGCTGATGTCTGCTGTAAAAGACACAAAAGGAAGTGAGGCATAGGGCCGTATGTTCAAAGGGATAACGACAAAAAAAATCGTGGTATGAAAGACAAAAATGAGTAATTGTATGCATGAACGACATATTTTCTATAGAGGTTACGACGAAAAACTAGTAATGTCCGTTGTGTACGACACAACTCCAGAATTGACGGGCAAAGGGTTGGGGCAAGGGTGTGGCTAAACTATTCTCCAGTGTCGTATAGAGGAAATAAAAGTTGTCGTAACTAACGACAAAAAATGTCTTTCAAAAGACAAAATTTGTACGTTAAAAAAAAAGTGGAGGGAATGTGAAGTTTTGAATGTGACAATTTTTGTCTATAGTGAAGGCATTTTTAAAGACATTTTTGTCGTTAGTTAAGACATTTTTTTGTCATTCCATACGACAATTTCAGTCAGGACAAATTATATATTTCTGATCACAACCGACACTCTCTGAAAATATTAATAGCAATAGCATTAATATTGATTAATTAATATTAATAGCAATAGCAATGCGTTGCGAGCCTCTCTGGCACTCAAAGGGTTAAACTGCAACTTTTTAATATTTCTAAATGTTACATCGTACTTCTTCATATTATTCATATAATACCAACCTGTTTTTAGCTTTATCTTCCTTTAACCCTTTTAGCTCCACAGATAACCAATACTCCACATATAATACCAACCTGTTTTTAGCGTTATCTTCCTTTAACCCTTTTAGCTCCACAGATAACCCAAGGCATTGTGAATCACCAGTGGTGCTCAAAGCGTTGGGAAAAAAAAAACCCATACAATTACATTTTTATTTTTTAGGTGTTGATTTTTTTGGTAAATCTTACGGTCAGCCGACACGCACAGCGCCCGTATGTGTAAATCGTTATCTCAATGCCGGCTCCTGATAGGCAAAAATTCAGTAAAGTTGAATCCTTTTATTGGCTAACTAAAGAGGTCTAAGAGGTCTTGAAAGCTTGCATTCTAAATCCTTTTAGTTAGCCAATAAAAGGTATCATCTTTACTAAATTTTTGCCTCCTGTATTTCTGCGGCTAACACGGTACCAACTCTCATCTAGGCTCCTGATTGCACTGCCTTCTTAACACCTATGCGAGTAGATTTTCTCCTTCTGTCGGCCAAGATGTGAACATATATCACAGGCTGCCAGCCTAAGAGCCTGGGACTTTCCCTCACCGCAGTCCAAGGCTTTGATCTCTAGCTTTGGAGCTAACATCAAAAGAATGGCTGAGAAAGAAAGGCAGCGCTATGAAGTTCAACGCTCCGCTTAATAGCCTGGCTGCCTGGGCTGCATTGCTGAAACTGCAGTAAACAGACATTTAATTTCTAACAAAATGCACCGTTGCTGAATTATGTTTTTTTTTTCTCGTGACTTTTTTTTTATTTGCAACTCGCATATTAAATATTCCTTCACATGTCTCCTATATTTTATTCATTCATTTAACCCATTAAAGACCAGAGAGGTGTGCCACACGTTACTTCCAGTTGTACACCTCTATGGTCAGTGAATGGTTAATTGCTCTTGCTCTGGAAACGATAAGTAGACAGACAGACAGAGACAGGCACAGATAGATAGATTGATTGATAGAGGTAGATTGATTGAGATAGATAGATATGACATAGATATGAGATAGATATGAGATAGATAGATAGATAGATAGATAGATAGATAGATAGATAGATATGAGATAGATAGATAGATAGATAGATAGATAGATAGATAGATAGATAGATATATAGATATGAGATAGATAGATAGATAGATAGATAGATAGATAGATAGATAGATAGACAGACAGACAGATAGATAGACAGATAGATAGATAAGATTGATTGATTGATTGATTGATAGAGATAGATAGATATGAGATAGATAGATAGATAGATAGATAGATAGATAGATATGAGATATATTGTTGGATTAGATGGAAAGATTAGACAGCTAAAGATGGACAGATAGATGGATGGATAAATGGACAGATAGATGGATGGATAAATGGACAGATAGATGGATAGATAGACAGATATTGATAGACATTAGTAGATATGATAGATAGATAGATAGATAGATAGATAGATAGATAGATAGATGGATAAATAGATGATAGATAGATAGATAGATAGATAGATAGATAGATAGATAGATAGATATAGATATTAGATAGATAGATAGATATAGATATGAGATAGATTGATTGATAGAGATAGATTGATAGATAGATTGATTCATCCATCTATAACCCACTATGTACTGTAATGGATTCTACTCTAACCAAGTATCTGCTGAACTGTACCCAACCATAACCCAGTATATAGTCAACTAAACCCAACTATATCCCAGTATGTACTGAACTGGGGAGAAATATAACCCAATATGTACTAAACTGGGGCCAAATATAACCCATTATGTACTGAAATGGACCCAGCTATAACCCAGTGTGTACTGGACTGAGTCCATCTTTAACCCAGTATGTACTGAACATGGTCTATATATATAAATCATTGTGTACTGAATTGCTTCCATCTGTAACTCAGTATGTACTGAACTGGGTCCTTATATAACTATGTACTGAACTGGGTCCTTATATAACTAAGTACTGAACTGGGTCCTTATATAACTAAGTACTGAACTGGGTCCTTATATAACTAAGTACTGAACTGGGTCCATATATAACTAAGTACTGAACTGGGTCCTTATATAACTAAGTACTGAACTGGGTCCATATATAACTAAGTACTGAACTGGGTCCTTATATAACTAAGTACTGAACTGGGTCCATATATAACTAAGTACTGAACTGGGTCCATATATAACTATGTACTGAACTGGGTCCTTATATAACTAAGTACTGAACTGGGTCCTTATATAACTAAGTACTGAACTGGGTCCTTATATAACTAAGTACTGAACTGGGTCCTTATATAACTAAGTACTGAACTGGGTCCTTATATAACTAAGTACTGAACTGGGTCCATATATAACTAAGAACTGAACTGGGTCCTTATATAACTAAGTACTGAACTGGGTCCATATATAACTAAGTACTGAACTGGGTCCATATATAACTAAGTACTGAACTGGGTCCATATATAACTATGTACTGAACTGGGTCCTTATATAACTAAGTACTGAACTGGGTCCTTATATAACTAAGTACTGAACTGGGTCCATATATAACTAAGTACTGAACTGGGTCCTTATATAACTAAGTACTGAACTGGGTCCTTATATAACTAAGTACTGAACTGGGTCCATATATAACTAAGTACTGAACTGGGTCCTTATATAACTAAGTACTGAACTGGGTCCATATATAACTAAGTACTGAACTGGGTCCATATATAACTATGTACTGAACTGGGTCCTTATATAACTAAGTACTGAACTGGGTCCTTATATAACTAAGTACTGAACTGGGTCCTTATATAACTAAGTACTGAACTGGGTCCTTATATAACTAAGTACTGAACTGGGTCCATATATAACTAAGTACTGAACTGGGTCCTTATATAACTAAGTACTGAACTGGGTCCATATATAACTAAGTACTGAACTGGGTCCATATATAACTAAGTACTGAACTGGGTCCATATATAACTATGTACTGAACTGGGTCCATATATAACTAAGTACTGAACTGGGTCCATATATAACTAAGTACTGAACTGGGTCCTTATATAACTAAGTACTGAACTGGGTCCATATATAACTAAGTACTGAACTGGGTCCTTATATAACTAAGTACTGAACTGTGTCCATATATAACTAAGTACTGAACTGGGTCCTTATATAACTAAGTATGAACTGAACTCTAACCCAGTATTTTACTGAAATGGACCTAACTCTAACACAGTATGTACTGAACTTGCCCTAACTCTAACACAGTAAGTACTGAACTTGCCCTAACTCTAACACAGTATGTACTGAACTTGCCCTAACTCTAACACAGTATGTACTGAACTTGCCCTAACTCTAACACAGTATGTACTGAACTTGCCCTAACTCTAACACAGTATGTACTGAACTTGCCCTAACTCTAACACAGTAAGTACTGAACTTGCCCTAACTCTAACACAGTAAGTACTGAACTTGCCCTAACTCTAACACAGTATGTACTGAACTTGCCCTAACTCTAACACAGTAAGTACTGAACTTGCCCTAACTCTAACACAGTAAGTACTGAACTTGCCCTAACTCTAACACAGTATGTGCTGAACTTGCCCTAACTCTAACACAGTATGTACTGAACTTGCCCTAACTCTAACACAGTATGTACTGAACTTGCCCTAACTCTAACACAGTATGTACTGAACTTGCCCTTACTCTAACACAGTATGTACTGAACTTGCCCTTACTCTAACACAGTAAGTACTGAACTTGCCCTAACTCTAACACAGTATGTACTGAACTTGCCCTAACTCTAACACAGTATGTGCTGAACTTGCCCTAACTCTAACACAGTATGTACTGAACTTGCCCTAACTCTAACACAGTATGTACTGAACTTGCCCTTACTCTAACACAGTATGTACTGAACTTGCCCTTACTCTAACACAGTAAGTACTGAACTTGCCCTAACTCTAACACAGTAAGTACTGAACTTGCCCTAACTCTAACACAGTATGTACTGAACTTGCCCTAACTCTAACACAGTATGTACTGAACTTGCCCTAACTCTAACACAGTAAGTACTGAACTTGCCCTTACTCTAACACAGTATGTACTGAACTTGCCCTAACTCTAACACAGTATGTACTGAACTTGCCCTAACTCTAACACAGTATGTACTGAACTTGCCCTAACTCTAACACAGTAAGTACTGAACTTGCCCTAACTCTAACACAGTAAGTACTGAACTTGCCCTAACTCTAACACAGTAAGTACTGAACTTGCCCTTACTCTAACACAGTATGTACTGAACTTGCCCTAACTCTAACACAGTAAGTACTGAACTTGCCCTAACTCTAACACAGTATGTACTGAACTTGCCCTAACTCTAACACAGTAAGTACTGAACTTGCCCTTACTCTAACACAGTATGTACTGAACTTGCCCTAACTCTAACACAGTATGTACTGAACTTGCCCTAACTCTAACACAGTATGTACTGAACTTGCCCTAACTCTAACACAGTAAGTACTGAACTTGCCCTAACTCTAACACAGTATGTACTGAACTTGCCCTTACTCTAACACAGTATGTACTGAACTTGCCCTAACTCTAACACAGTATGTACTGAACTTGCCCTAACTCTAACACAGTATGTACTGAACTTGCCCTTACTCTAACACAGTATGTACTGAACTTGCCCTAACTCTAACACAGTGTGTGCTGAACTTGCCCTAACTCTAACACAGTATGTACTGAACTTGCCCTAACTCTAACACAGTATGTACTGAACTTGCCCTAACTCTAACACAGTATGTACTGAACTTGCCCTAACTCTAACACAGTATGTACTGAACTTGCCCTAACTCTAACACAGTATGTACTGAACTTGCCCTAACTCTAACACAGTATGTACTGAACTTGCCCTAACTCTAACACAGTAAGTACTGAACTTGCCCTAACTCTAACACAGTATGTACTGAACTTGCCCTAACTCTAACACAGTATGTACTGAACTTGCCCTAACTCTAACACAGTAAGTACTGAACTTGCCCTAACTCTAACACAGTATGTACTGAACTTGCCCTAACTCTAACACAGTAAGTACTGAACTTGCCCTTACTCTAACACAGTATGTGCTGAACTTGCCCTTACTCTAACACAGTATGTACTGAACTTGCCCTAACTCTAACACAGTATGTACTGAACTTGCCCTAACTCTAACACAGTAAGTACTGAACTTGCCCTAACTCTAACACAGTATGTACTGAACTTGCCCTAACTCTAACACAGTAAGTACTGAACTTGCCCTAACTCTAACACAGTATGTACTGAACTTGCCCTAACTCTAACACAGTAAGTACTGAACTTGCCCTAACTCTAACACAGTATGTACTGAACTTGCCCTAACTCTAACACAGTATGTACTGAACTTGCCCTAACTCTAACACAGTATGTACTGAACTTGCCCTAACTCTAACACAGTATGTACTGAACTTGCCCTTACTCTAACACAGTATGTGCTGAACTTGCCCTAACTCTAACACAGTATGTACTGAACTTGCCCTAACTCTAACACAGTATGTACTGAACTTGCCCTAACTCTAACACAGTAAGTACTGAACTTGCCCTAACTCTAACACAGTATGTACTGAACTTGCCCTTACTCTAACACAGTAAGTACTGAACTTGCCCTAACTCTAACACAGTAAGTACTGAACTTGCCCTAACTCTAACACAGTAAGTACTGAACTTGCCCTAACTCTAACACAGTAAGTACTGAACTTGCCCTAACTCTAACACAGTAAGTACTGAACTTGCCCTTACTCTAACACAGTAAGTACTGAACTTGCCCTAACTCTAACACAGTATGTACTGAACTTGCCCTAACTCTAACACAGTGTGTACTGAACTTGCCCTAACTCTAACACAGTAAGTACTGAACTTGCCCTAACTCTAACACAGTATGTACTGAACTTGCCCTAACTCTAACACAGTATGTGCTGAACTTGCCCTAACTCTAACACAGTATGTACTGAACTTGCCCTTACTCTAACACAGTATGTGCTGAACTTGCCCTAACTCTAACACAGTATGTACTGAACTTGCCCTAACTCTAACACAGTATGTACTGAACTTGCCCTAACTCTAACACAGTAAGTACTGAACTTGCCCTAACTCTAACACAGTATGTACTGAACTTGCCCTTACTCTAACACAGTAAGTACTGAACTTGCCCTAACTCTAACACAGTAAGTACTGAACTTGCCCTAACTCTAACACAGTAAGTACTGAACTTGCCCTAACTCTAACACAGTAAGTACTGAACTTGCCCTAACTCTAACACAGTAAGTACTGAACTTGCCCTTACTCTAACACAGTGTGTACTGAACTTGCCCTAACTCTAACACAGTAAGTACTGAACTTGCCCTAACTCTAACACAGTATGTACTGAACTTGCCCTAACTCTAACACAGTATGTGCTGAACTTGCCCTAACTCTAACACAGTATGTACTGAACTTGCCCTAACTCTAACACAGTAAGTACTGAACTTGCCCTTACTCTAACACAGTAAGTACTGAACTTGCCCTTACTCTAACACAGTATGTACTGAACTTGCCCTAACTCTAACACAGTAAGTACTGAACTTGCCCTTACTCTAACACAGTAAGTACTGAACTTGCCCTTACTCTAACACAGTAAGTACTGAACTTGCCCTAACTCTAACACAGTATGTACTGAACTTGCCCTAACTCTAACACAGTATGTGCTGAACTTGCCCTAACTCTAACACAGTATGTACTGAACTTGCCCTAACTCTAACACAGTAAGTACTGAACTTGCCCTAACTCTAACACAGTAAGTACTGAACTTGCCCTTACTCTAACCCAGTATTTTACTGAACTTGCCCTAACTCTAACACAGTAAGTACTGAACTTGCCCTAACTCTAGCCCACTGTGTTCAGATCTGGGCTCACTGTAACTCAGTATTTAATGGACTGGGCCGAGCTCTGTATTGAACTGAACCCACTGATTCCTATCTGTACAGATATATCTAGATTCTTCTCCCCTGGGAAGCTTTGACTGTAGTCCCATTTGTTTCCTTGCTCAGTCTCAGTGTAAATATAAAACACACAGTAACAGGTTAGACAATGGAAGTGCACAGCGTTAGTGATAACATTTCACCTCCTCCCTTTACAGGTCACTTCATATTAACTCTCAACAATGAAATGTCCCTTTGTTTGGTTCCGCTGGGTGTGGAAATGCCTTTGTACTCTACAACTCGTTATTATTGTCGTCTAGTCTGTAGGTGGTTGGGGATTCCACTTTGACTTTAGAGGTGGAAACACCCAGGTGCATGGGAGTTGAGGTTCCTAAATGTTACTTCTGGATCCTAAAGTGGGTGTACCTATCCATCCATCAGTTGGCTTCTGATACTCATAGGGAGAGATGTTCAAAAAGTCGTCTTAATGAAAAAATTGTTGGATCGTGAGTTGGTGGTAAAAGAAGGACACTATTTTCAGGGGTAACTCCGTCACGTTTGAAAATGTGTCTAAATAATTAAAAATGACGGTAAGAAAATCTTGATGAACCTTGCCTTTTAAAAATTCCTGATGTTAAAAATGTCTTTGATTTTGTCTTTGAAACGACAAATTGGTTCTCACTCCTGCTAATAGCACTTTAATTTGTCTTCTCCAAGTTTAGACCATTTTTATTTTGTTGGGGAAAAAATTACATTAATCAGACAAAAAATATCTTACAGTATGATGGTAGATTAAACCACACCCACTTTAAGACGCTTTTTTCCTTTTGACGGAGATGGCGAAATTGGATGCAAAAATAACGGAAACATGTCTGAGAATTGAGTCATCATGGTCTAAGAACTTTTTTATTCTGATTACAGACAATTTCAGTTAGCACCACTTTCTGAACATCTCACCTATAGATGGCTCCTGAAAATTCTGTTTGGCTCCAAAGAATTTTATTTGATATTTTTTCCTATCCCAGTCTCCAAGTTAAGATAAAAGTATAGTAAGTTTCTTACCCTTTAAAGGGATAGTAATGTTTCATAATAAAAGCAGCTTTAATTAATCATCATAGTATTTGGACTTTGGAGAGTGTTATTTCAGTTCTGTCAGAGTTGTAGTTCACGAGTAATTAAATGATAAAGTATCCCCCCCACCCCTTTTACTGATGTAACATTGCTCAGCCAGATCAGAAGGGAGGTGCCCAGACAGACTGTAGAGAGGGACAATCTTCAATTAAGATAAAGGAAAAACTTGTCAAGGGGGGCAGGGCTTTCATTATTCTCATAGGAAGAAGATTGTCCCCTTCTGTTATCTGTCTGGTCTATGGACTGCATTCCACATCTCAGAAGAGATGGCTTACACTAGGTAAAAGGGGCGGGAGGGGGAAACTTTGCTTGTGAATATCTCTTAAACCATAAAGGTTTGAGAGAAAAGACATATCGTTCTTCATGTTTTTTTTATGCCTACAAAATAAAATAAAGATAAAACGAAGTATTACTATCCCTTTAAAGACTAGAATAGTGTATAACACATTGCTGTTTTGGTGTGTTGATGAAATCATCTTATCACAGATACACTGTAGAGCATTGCGTCACTTGGCAGAAGAAAGGTGCAACCACTATGCATATTTAGAATGTTTTTTATTTTTTTTTTACTTAATTTTTGGGGAAAAGGCCAATTTTTTTAGCTGTTTCCCCAGCAAATGTTTTTATTATTTGCATTTCTTTAGTATAATTCTTAATGTCTCACAGTTTTTGAACACAGGGCCCAGAGAGTATGATCTCTGCTCATATTTAAAAATGATGGAGGAGGAGTGGAGAGAGAAAATTGCTGTTTGGAGAGTGAGCATTAGCTGCTGGAATGGGAGTTTGGTCCAGGGGAGACAGAGGTAGCTCCTGGAAGGGGAGTCAGGTGCTGGGAAGAGAGAGATAGCTGCTGGAAAGGGAGCCAGATATTGTGAGAAGTGACGATTAGTTGCTGGCAGGGGAGTCAGGTACTTGGAAGAAAGCGTTAGCTGCTGGAAGGGGGAGTGAGGTATTGGGGAGAGAAAATTGGCTGCTGAAAGGCAGTCAGATGCTGGGGAGAGTGAGTTAGCTGCAGTAAGATGAGTCATCTGCTGAGGAGAGGGTTTTTGTTGCTGGAAGAGGTGTCAGTTTCTGGGAAGCAAAAATTAGGTGCTGCAAGGGTATCATGTACTGGGAAGGGAGAGAGTTCACTGAGTGAAGAAGAGTCAGATGTTAGGGAGAAAGAACCGCGTTTTAGAAGTATAGTCAGAGACTAAGTACAGAAAGTCAGCTGCTGGAAGGAGAGTGAGATGCTAATGTGAGAGTGTTAGTTGATGAAAGAGGAGTCAGTTTCTGGGGAGAGAGTTATCAGCTGAAAGCTGAATCAGGGGCCGGGAGAGAGAGGTCAGCTGCTGGAATTGGAGTTACGTGCTGGGGAAGAGATAGTTTGATCCTGGAGTTAGAGCGAGGTGCTGGGGAGAGAGAGTTTGCTGCTAGAAAAAGAGTCAGGTACTGGGGAGAGAAAGTCAGCTGCTTAAAGGAGAGTCAGGTACTGAGGAGAGTCAGTTGTTTGAAGAAGTGTCAGGTGCTGAGGAGAGAAAATCAGCTGTTGGAAAGAGAGTCAGCTGCTGAGAAGAGAGAATTAGCTGCTGTAAGGAGAGTTAGGTGCTGAGGAGAGAGAATCAGCTGCTGGAAGGAGAGACAGGTGCTGAGGAGAGAGAATTAGCTGTTGGAAAGAGAGTCAGCTGCTGAGAAGAGAGAATCAGCTGTTGGAAGGAGAGTCAGGTGCTGAGGAGAGAGAGTTAACTGTTGGAAGGAGAGTCAGGTGCCGAAGAGACAGAATTAGCTGCTGTAAGGAGAGTTAGGTGCTGAGGAAAGAGAGTCAGCTGCTGGAAGGAAAGTCAGGTGCTGAAGAGAGAGAGTTATCTGTTGGAAGGAGAGTCAGGTGCTGAGGGGAGAGAGAGAGAGTTATCTGCTGGAAGGAGAGTCAGGTGCTGAAGAGACAGAATTAGCTGCTGTAAGGAGAGTTAGGTGCTGAGGAAAGAGAATCAGCTGCTGGAAGGAGAGACAGGTTAACCAAAAGTCCAGCAGATGTATAGTTAAGAAGATATTCACAGTTTTATTTCTGGGAAAACTGAAAGTGAAAATTTCCTGGTACAGAGCTGCATTAGCATATGAAATATCAGTGAAACCTTCATTAGCATGTGACACATCACTGAAAGAAGTCATTAGCATATGAAATATCATTGATTAGTTTAATTAGCATATGAAAACATAATTGATGCTGCACTGTGCCACAATTAGCATACATTAGCATATGAAATAAGTGTGAATATCTTCTGAACTGTATGTTTGCTGGACTTTTGGTTAATATGACATATGCTATAGACATATAGATATGAGATAGATAGATAGATAGATAGATAGATAGATAGATAGATAGATAGATACGAGATAGATAGATAGATACGAGATAGATAGATAGATATGAGATAGATAGATAGATAGATAGATAGATAGGAGATAGGTATGCGATAGATGGATAGATAGATCGATAGATAGATAGATATTAGATAGATAGATAGATAAATATGAGATAGATAGATCGATAGATAGATATTAGATAGAAATGCAATAGATAGATAGATACATAGATATGAGACAGATAGATATATAGATATGAGATAGATAGATAGATATTAGATAGATATGAGATAGATAGATAGAAGATAGATATGCGATAGATGGATAGATTGATAGATAGATAGATAGATAGATAGATAGATATTACATAGATAGATATGAGATAGATAGATCGATAGATATTAGATAGATTTGCAATAGATAGATAGATAGATAGATAGATATGATAGATATGATAGATGGATGGGGAGATAGATTATATAGTTGGAGAGGTAGAGAGAATAGATAGACAGATGGAGAGGATAGATAGATACACAGATAGATGGAGAGATAGATTAAACAGATTGAGAGATTAGCTAGATAGAGAGAATAGATAGATAGATGGAGAAGATAGATAGATAGATAGATAGATAGATAGATATTAGATAGATTTGCAATAGATAGATAGATAGATAGATAGATAGATAGATAGATATGATAGATGGATGGGGAGATAGATTATATAGTTGGAGAGGTAGAGAGAATAGATAGACAGATGGAGAGGATAGATAGATATACAGATAGATGGAGAGATAGATTAAACAGATTGAGAGATTAGCTAGATAGAGAGAATAGATAGATAGATGGAGAAGATAGATAGATAGATAGATATTAGATAGATGGAGAAGATAGATAGATAGATAGATAGATAGATAGATAGATAGATAGAAGATAGATGGAGAGGAGAGATATATTACATAGATAGAGAGATTAGATAGACATAGAATAGATAGATAGATAGATAGATAGATAGATAGATAGATAGATAGATGATAGATAGATAGTTATGAGATAGAGAGATAAATAAAGAGGATAGCTAGATAGATTAGAGAAGATATATAGATGGAGAGGATAGATAGATAAACAGATAGATGAAGAGATGATAGATATGTTTTAGATAGATAGATAGACAGACAGATAGGCAGTCAGGTAGACAGATGTAATGATATAAAGGTACTGTAGTCTGAAAGATAAAATACAAATGGAAACTTGTTTCACGTAAAGGATGTGAGGTCTTTTTGTCTGTAAGCTTGCTGTGAATGTACACCCGGCCGTGTTCTAGAAAGATCTGCCAAACTGAAGATCGATATTCATGCAATAAAGTAATTTGTAATTATATGTCTTCTTGAATATCTGTCAAAGGGCACCTCGGACTTTTCAGATCCCACGCACTGCCCAGTGCAGATATGAAAATATTTTTATTCCTCTCCCCCCTCCCAGAATAAACCCACTCCTGTCCATAAAAACATCAAACATCTGCACGTGAATAATGAATATGAGTTCTACACCTAAACCTCGGGGAGAGGCCAGAACGGAGGCTGCCGCACACTCTTCATTTAGATCTCATTTATTAAGTAAATTAGGGGGATCATCCTTCCCTCTTGACATGCTGTTTTTCTTGGTGACGTCTATTTATTTTTGAAACTCAGAATGGCAGTGCATGGGCCCTGGAAGCCGGCATTGACTCTATCCTCTGCTGATTCACTTCATATTTCTCTCCCTGGCTCGAGAGCTCAGTAGATGCGATGGATTTGCCCTTAGGCTGTAAAACCTGAGGCTTGCCCATATCCCAAGTTTTACTTTCCTGCTTGCAAAATGCCTCTGGCTAGTTTAGCTGTCGATCCTTTTTTTTTTTTATTTTTTTTAACAGTCTCTTTTTCACCTCCTTTAACTCTTTTACAACCAGATGGTCAGAAATACTGAGTGTGTGATGCATTTCATACCATTCTATGCAGGAGATTCTAGGAATAAATACTTCATAGATTGGTTCCTTAAAGGGATAGTAATACTTAATTTTATCTTTATTTTATTTTGTAGGCATTAAAAAAACATGAAGAATGACATAAGTCTTATCTCTCTAACCGTTATGGTTTGAAAGATATTCACAAGCAAAGTTTCCCCTCCCGCCCCTTTTACCTAGTGTAAGCCATCTCTTCTCAGATGTGGAATCCAGTCCATAGACCAGATAACAGAAGGGGACAATCTTCTTCCTATGAGAACAATGAAAGCCCTGCCCCCCTTGACAAGTTTTTCAGGTTTTTCCCTTATCTTAATTGAAGATTGTCCCTCTCTGCAGTCTACCTGGGCACCTCCCTTCTGATCTGGCTGAGCAGTGTTACATCAGTAAAAGGGGCGGGAGGGGGACACTTTATCATTGAATTACTCTGGAACTACAACTCTGACAGAATTGAAATAACACTCTCCAAAATCCAAATACTATGATGATTAATTAGAGCTGCTTTTATTATGAAACATTACTATCCCTTTAAAATTAATCTTTAATCGGCATTCGTTTCGGGACTCCAGGACCCTGAAGTCCATCTACTGAAGAAGTCTTAGGAAGGAGGTTTTCAGTGAGAAGCATTTGGGGTCCTGGAATCTGGCCACAAAGAATCTCCGTGGACATGACATTTGTTATTGGTTAACCCTTTTGAGTGCCAGAGGGGTACGCAACGCATTTCTCTGCCCCTCAGGCACGCAAAGTGTTAAACTATAACTATGACCAGTGACAAAATATAAACCAGCATACCCCTTTGGTCCTCAGTGGGTCATTGGTTGCTCTACTATTAACTCCTTAGATGCTAAATAGGTCCACATTGCATGGATTCCCAATGTGTTTAAGGCCTCTTTAGCATCCCAGTAGCCAATTGAAAACTCCAGTGTGAAGCAGAGGTGACATGAGTGACCTTGGATGCTAAATAGGTCCACATTGCATGGATTCCCAAAGTGTTTAAGGCCTCTTTAGCATCCCAGTAGCCAATAGAAAACTCCAGTGTGAAGCAGAGGTGACCTGAGTGACCTTGGATGCTAAACAGGTCCTCATTGCATGGATTCCCAATGCGTTTGAAGCCTCTTTAGTATACCAGTAGCCAACAGAAAACTCCAGAATGAAGGCGAGGTGAACAGAGTGTTCCACATTCCATGTAACAATAAAATGTTCTAGGAGACATTCCATCCGCCAAGTGCAGGTAGACGTCAGGTCAAGCTCTGTAACCGGCTTAGTGGTGTCCTGTAGAGATCTCCTCCAGGCTTTTTTTCTCACACTGATCACGCTTTCCAAATATATATCTATCTATTTTTAATGCAGAGCTACTGAGGCTGTTGCACTAAGGAGAACTGGTGCAAACCAGAAAAAAAATCCTCAAGTTCTCTATAATTTAAACGGAGTTTTAATCCTTTGATGTCTCCAGCTATCATGAAGGAGTTAACCCTTTGAATGCCAGAGAGCTATCCAACGTATTCAATGTTTAAACCTCTTGAATGCTATAAGGGTCTTCAATGCATTGGCCTCTATAGCAATCAAGGATTTAAAAGTCCTTTTTAAATCAATGGGAATTTATCAGATGTTTATTTATCTCCTACTGTGAGATTAGTTTGTTCTACAGTGGCTGTATTTAAAGTGTTAGTAATGTCTAAAAAACCTTTTTTTCATTTAGAAGAGCTTAAAAAGCTGATCTGAATGCAAAAAAACGTATCTCTCAAACCGCTATGGTTTAAGAGATACAGGCGTTTAAAGTTTGATTTCTCCTACTGACAGCTGTAAACCTGTCAGCAGGAGATTTGTGTCGGTCGACACGCTGGAGCTGGAGAAGTGCCGGGATCTCGTTACTTACACGGAATCCCTTCATTGGAATGGTCTAAAACGTGTGCCTGAACACTAGGCACACGTTTTAGACCATTCCAATGAAGGGATTCCGTGTAAGTAACGAGATCTCGGCACTTCTCAAGCGCCACCGTGTTGACCGTTACGGATCTCCTGCTGACAGCTTTACAGCTGTCAGTAGGAGAAATCAAACTTTAAACGCCCGTATCTCTTAAACCATAGCGGTTTGAGAGATACAGTTTTTTGCATTTAGATCAGCTTTTTAAGCTCTTCTAAATGCAAAAAAGTTGTTTTTAGACATTACTAACACTTTAAAATTGTATACAATGTACAAGTATATGAGAGGTCAGTATACGAGGATCTCTCTGGTGAGATAGTCATTCCAAGGCCTGATCAAATAACCAAGGGACACCCCTTGAGATTAGAGGAAATGAGGAAGAGGATGAGAGGTGTGACTGATTGGTCAATCAAGCGTCATTGGCTGACACTGGTGTGGGCCTCTATTAATTGGCTCGTTGTGGTGTCGCTTGTGTAAGGTATCTACACAGTGGCTCTATAGGCCTCCTTGCAGATCAGCTATGTTGCACCTTCACTGTTATGAGTTGAGGACACGCAGTCGCAGTGTGAACAGCCAATAAGCAGCAAGTTGTATTTTTTGGGTTGCTTAGTGTAGCATCAGAAAGCCCAGTGAGCCCAGTACCACTGTGTGTCATTTTAACCTTGTTAGCCTTGTCCACCACTTGAATACAGCAGGCTTATTGATGTTAGTGAACTGAACCTGTACAGGGGTTTTTTATTATAATAGACGCTCACAAGGATTTGTTCACTGGGAAATTACGCGGTCATAATAATTGTAAGCCGCATGGTGTGGCCTTATTGAAAATATAAATAAGACCTTGATATTTCCTGAAGAAAAAATAAAGAGAAACCTATTCTTTGTATTTGTGAAAGGGATGAATTAACATGTTATCATATAACGTCTACTAAACGGAGGTTGGACAGTTTATTTACTCTACAGCTGTTAGATTACATTGTCTTTCACTTCCGCCAGCGGCCAGCAGTAGATGATGGGTATTGTAGTTCAACAACAACTGGAAATCGGACAGTAGCCAATGGGAAGTATATCTGTGTTTGAAAGAATTTGAAGCTGAAACTAAAAGAACTGGTGGGTTATGCACTAAGGAGTGATAAAGAGGTGATAAAGAGGTGATAAAGAGGCAATGACTTCTAGTAATATCAATTCTCCAGTTCCTATGTTATTCTATGAAGTCAATTCACTAACATTTCTCCAACCCTGAAGATCTTAGTGCATAGGCTGTATAGAATAACATAGGGACTGGAGACGTGATATCACTGGAGAAGTTATATCTGCGTTATTGTCTATTTATCATGTTTAGGGATATATATATATATATATATATATATATATATATATATGTGTATATATATATATATAGACAAAAACACAATCCTGCACTACTGTATATAAAAAACTAACGTGTGCCCTGTAATGGGCATATATAATGATTCTTAGTAAATAAGTGAAATTTTCGTGTCACAGATTGGCCAAGTTGTGGGTAAGTGTGCTGCCAGCGCCAAGGTATTTCACTTTTAGGCAAGTCCTACTCTAATACACCTGAAAACCCTATCTAAAAAATTAAAATCTAAAAGCCCCGAGGAAGTATCATAATTATACGCGTAGGCGAGTGAGGGACCCTTTAAATATATAAGATATTATATATAGATCGATAGATAGATCGATAGATACATAGATAGATAGAATCTAGATAGATAGACAGATAGATATTAGATAGATAGATATTAGATAGATAGATAGATAGATAGATAATTAGATAGATATGAGATTGATAGATAGATAGATAGATAGATAGATAGATAGATAGATAGATAGATAGATATGAGATATAGATAGATAGATAGATAGATAGACAGATAGATGGATAGACAGATATAAGATAGCTAGATGGATAGATAGATATTAGATAGAGAGATAGATAGATAGATAGATAGATAGATAGATAGATAGATAGATATGAGATAGATAGATAGATAGATAGATAGATAGATATGAGATTGATTGATAGATAGATAGATAGATATTAGATAGATAGATATGAGATAGATAGATAGATAGATAGATAGATATGAGATAGATAGATAGATAGATAGATAGATAGATATGTAGATAGATAGATATGAGATAGATAGATAGATAGATAGATATGAGATTGATTGATAGATAGATAGATAGATAGATAGATAGATAGATAGATAGATAGATATTAGACAGATAGGTAGATAGATATTAGATAGATAGATAGATATAGATAGATAGATAGATAGATAGATAGATAGATAGATATTAGACAGATAGGTAGATAGATATTAGATAGATAGATAGATAGATAGATATAGATAGATAGATAGATAGATAGATAGATAGATAGATAGATAGATATTCCAAAAAAATCTAAATTTAATAATAATAAAAAAATATATGTGTGTACAATCACAATTTTAAAGGGACAGTAATGTCCCATAAAAAATGTTTAGAGCTTCGTAGAGATTAAAAAAATAAGCTAAATGCCACAAATCCTATCTCTCTAATCGCTATGGTTTGAGAGATATCCTCTGCTAAAGTTCCCCTTGTCCTGATGTCCACTGTAAAGCTGACAGAAGGAGATACGTGTCAGCCAACACGAGGAGGCTCTTCAGCAGAGCTGCAACAGCGAGATTTAAAAAGAACTGCTTTTTTGGAACGGTCTAAAAAGCGTGCTTGCAAACCAGGCACACTTTGTAGACCGCTCCAAAGAAGTAATTCTTTTTAAATCTCACTATTGCAGCTCTGCTGAAGAGCCGTTTGTCGGTCCCCGGACCAGTAACTCCTGCTGTCAGCTTACACCTGACGTCAGGAGAAGGGAAGGGAGAGGAGAACTTTAACGGAGGATATCTCTCAAACCATATCAGTTTGAGAGATAGGATTTGTGGCGTTTAGCTTAATTTTTAAATCTCTACGAAACTCTAAACATTTTTTATGGCACATTACTGTCCCTTTAAAAACAAAATGTTAGTAACAAGAATATATATATATCCCAATAGTAGTACTAACGCGTTTCGCGGCTTCAACGCTGCTTTCCGTAGTTACAATGAAGACTTAAGGTGACTGGTGGAAGTCCAGTTTGAAATAACACTAGGGTGCCTCCTGTTTCTTCTTCCCCCCTTTGTATCTGTGTACAGCGCATAAATCCTCGCTGGTAATAATTCTTGTATTATGAATGCAAGGGAAGAAATCAATGTCAGGTATCTGGTTCATCCATCTTAATGCGTGTTACATGGAACATGCTAATCTCGTGTTTATTTGATCCTATATTTTTCTTTTCTGCTATTTTCTGCTTACAATATGTCGGATCAGGGAACCCTATTCCTCATGTCAGTTATCATTTGCTTTTAACTACTTTTTTGCTGACGAGCCCTAAGGCGCTAGCAGGTCTGAATAACAGAAATGAGTGTGTTAGCTTAATTTATTCCTCAAGCGTCAGATGATGTGACATTACCTTTCTTTAAACATCTGGTTTCATTAGACATTTGATGGGCGTTGGGGGTAGGATTTAAGCCTAATGGGAAATGCTCTTTCTGAATGACTTTTCCTAGGATTGAAACACAATCTTTGGAGAAAGTTCCCCCTTGAAGAAGTGCTTAACCCTTTAAAACCTTAAAGGAATAGTAATACTTTGTTTTATTTTTATTTTATTTCGTAGGAATGAAAAAAACTTGAAGAACGATATAAGTCTTATTTCTCAAACCTTTATGGTTTGAGAGATATTCACAAGCAAACTTTCCTCCTCCCACCCCTTTTACCTAGTGTAAACCATCTCTTCTCAGATGTGGAATGCAGTCCATAGACCAGACAGATAACAGAAGGGAACAATCTTCTTCCTATGAGAACAATGAAAGCCCTGCCCCCCTTGACAAGTTTTTTCAGGTTTTTCTTTTATCTTAATTGAAGATTGTCTCTCTCTGCAGTCTACCTGGGCACCTCCCTTCTGATCTGGCTGAGCAGTGTTACATCAGTAAAAGGGGTGGGAGGGCGATACTTTGTCATTGAATTACTCTTGAACTACATCTCTGACAGAACTGAAATAACACTCTCCAAAGTCCAAATACTATGATGATTAATTAGAGCTGCTTTTATTATGAAACATTACTACCCCTTTAAGGACCCATGACATGCCGGGATCGTCATGGAATAACATCCCTAAAGGACCAGCGACGGTCCAGGCAAGTCATGGATTTCAGGGTTCTGTGAACAGCTGTACGCCATTCGGGGAGCCCTGAATCGTATCCAACAATAAAAAAAACAATGCTCTGTGGTCCTTAACCCTTTGAGTGCCAGAGGGGTACGGAATGCATTGCAAAGCAATGCATTCCGTACCCCTCTGGCACTCAGAGAGTAAAGTTTTGGCCGCGAGCGCGATCGTCTGGTCCTTAAGGGTTTAAGGACAAGAAGCGTGCCTAACACATTGCTTTACGTTGCAATACTTTGTATACCTCCCTGAGACTCAAAAGTGTTAAAATTATTTTGGTTTTGAAAACAGAATGTATATATGACACATAACAGTATATAATTTTTGTGGGGGGGTTAATGTACAGAGCAAAGTCAGTATTATATACAGCTTTTGACTGCCTAGGTTACAAGTAGGAATAAGGAACGTTGCCTCTCAAGCTGTTGAGGACTGCAACTCCCGATCCAATCATCCCAACCAGTTGTTGTCTGGTTGATGATAGATGCTGTTGCTGGAGAGATGGCTCAGTTGGTTAATGTACCAGCTGGAAAATCGTTCAGACTACAAGGTCGTAGGTTCTAGTCTTGGCAAGGTCAACTGGCTCTTTTCACAGAGGCGTAACTAGAACCCTCCGGGCCCTGGTGCAAGAAGTGGCATGGGCCCCCACCCCCCGACCATGTTGGCCGCCGGGCCCTCCACAATGCTCCCATCTCCTACCTCCCAATCCCTGGTGGTCCAGTGGAATGGCAGAAGACGTGAGTTTGCTCCTGCACGGTCCTCTTAGTAATGCAGAGCGCTGGGAGATGATGTCATCTCCCAGCGCTCTGCATTACTAGAGCGCCAAAGGGAAATTGCAGGCGCCAGGAGGCGACATCACGGGGGCGGTCGGGCCTCTGAAGTGACGGGCCCTGTTGCGGGTGCAACCCCTGCGACCCCTATAGTTACTCCACTGCCTTTTCAGGTAGATACATTAAAGGGACAGTAACACTTCGTTTTAACTTTATTTTATTTTGTAGGCATTAAAAAAACATGAAGAATGATATAAGTCTTATCTCTCAAACCTTTATGGTTTATAAGATATTCACAAGAAAAGTTCCCCTCCCGCCCCTTTTACCTAGTGTAAGCCATCTCTTCTCAGATGTGAGTCTGGTTGTAAGACAGTACAGATAACAGAAGGGGACAATCTTCTTTGTATGAAAACAATGAAAGCCCTTCCCCCCTTGACAAGTTTTTCAGCTTTTTCCCTTATCTTAATTGAAGATTGTCCCTCTCTGCAGTCTACCTGGGCACCTCCCTTCTGATCTGGTTGAACGGGGGGGGGGGGGTACTTTGCTTGTGAATATCTCTTAAACCATAAAGGTTTCAGAGATAAGACTTATATCATTCTTCATGTTTTTTTAATGCCTACAAAATAAAATAAAGTTAAAATGAAGTATTACTATCCCTTTAAGTCCAGGACATACTTGAAAATGGTGGACAATCTCAAGGGGGACATTCCATAAGTGGTGATAAAGTGGCAATTCCTATGTTATTCTGTGGAGCCAATGAACTAAGATTTCTTCAGCTTTGGAGATGTTAGTGAATAGGCTCCATAGAATAACATAGGAACTGGAGAAGTGATATCACTGGAGAAGTCATCTCCTCTTTATCATCGCTTAGTGAATCTCCCCAATGTATTCTTCTTGGTAAAATACTTTCATAAAAAAAAAAATCAGTCTGAAGAGACAAAGGTTGCCTTCTCCTGACCTACGTGCCAGTCTTTAGACCTTTGCTCAAACAGTCTAAAAAGCCTAGGCAGCCCAAGGTGGTCCTGTTGTTGAGGACTACAGTTTCCAACACCTTCCCCACCAAAGAGAGGCTGGAGGGGGGATGATGGGAACTGAAGAACTCAGTGGCTGGAGGGCCACATGTTGGACACCCAGTCTAAAATATAATATTCTGCAGTGAAGAATGGGACTCTTTTGGATCTCCAGCTGTTGTTAGACTACAGCTCCCATCATTCTTAGCAAATGCCCAGGCGTTTTTTTTTTTTTTTTTGGTGGTAGTTCATACCTATTTGTCTTACACTGTGCACCATCTCAAGAGAGCAAGCTGTATTTCAGCACTTGTGTCCCTTTAAGAATGGGGTGGACAAATCGTGGCCCTCCAGCTGATTTTGGGCTCCGATTTTCATCATCCACAGCCAGCCAAAGACGGTAGTGGCAGCTGGAGAACCACATATTGCCCATCTATCCAGTGCAGCTATGGCCGTTATGTATAAAAGCAAAGCGGAATGATTCTAGAACAATCCAACTGCATAACAGGGGGGGAAATACAAATTCCCAAAAATACCATTGATTTAAATGGAGATTTTAACCCCTTGAATGCTAGAGAGGTGTCCAACGCATTGCTTTGCAATGAGTTACAGACCTCTCTAGCATTCAAGGGGTTGAAAACCTGATTTAAATAAAATGAGAATTTTTGTTGTCCCTGGAGCAGCTGGTTGGTTCCAGAATTCCTCCGCTATGGCTTTATACATAAGGTCCAGCTAAGGTAGCGACATGTCCCTTTAAATTAGGGACACATGAAGATTTCATTCTGCATTGCTGCACAGAATTCAGCAGAACCCTGCAGTGCGTGTTTTTTTGAGTGCAAGAGAGTTAAGCAACGCATTGCTCTCTGGCACTCAAGGGGTTAAAAGCAGCCCTGATTTAACCATTTGCCAGAGTGGTGTACAACGCATTGCTATGCATATCCCTCTGGCATTCAAACTATTTAAAGGGATAGTAATACTTCATATTGGCAGGTATTAAAGAAATAGTATCTATGTATTTTTCCCATAACTTTTATAGTTTAACCCTTTGAGTGCCAGAGGGGTACGCAACGCATTGCAAAGCAATGCGTTGCGTACCCCTCTGGCACTCAAATGGTTAAGAATAATTGCGATCTAAAGTTTACCCCTCCCACCACTTTTATCAACTATATCACCATTCAAGCTGTCAGACTTGGATTGTGGTCTGCAGACCGGACGGAGCGTCTGTAGAGATGAGATAGGAGTGGATACCAAGGAAATCTTCATGAGAACGGTCTACAAAGTGGGCACGGTTTGAGGCAGTAGACCGTTCTCATGAAGATTTCTTTGGTATCCACTCCTATCTCATCTCTCCAGATGCTCCGTCCGGTCTGCAGACCAAAATCCAAGTCTGACAGCTAGAGCGGTGACGTAGATAAAAGGGGCGGGAGGGGTAAACTTTAGAACGCAATTGCTCTTAAAGGGATAGTAATGTTTCACAATAAAAGCGGCTCCAATTAATCTTCATAGTATTTGGGCCATGGAGAGTGTTATTTCACTACTGTCAGAGTTGTAGTTCAGGAGTAATTGAATGATAAAGTATACCCCTCCCGCCCCTTTGACTGATGTAACACTGCTCACCTCAGAGCAACAAGACTGTCCGGATGGATCACAGAGAGGGACATTCTTCAGTGATCATAAGGAAAAACCTGAAAAACCTGTCAAGGGGGGGCAGTGCTTTCCTTATGATCACAGTAAGAAGATTGTCCCTTGCTGTGATCTGTCCGGTCAAGAGACCAGATTCCACATCTGAGGGGAGGTGGCTTACACTAGGTAAAAGGGGTGGGAGGGGGATACTTTATCATTCAATTACTCTTCTACTACAAATCTGACAGTATAGAAATAACACTCTCCATGGCCCAAATACTTTAATTGGAGCTGCTGTTTTTGTGAAACATTACTCTCCCTTTAAACTATAAATGTTATGGGAAAATACATGGATGCTTTGGTTTATTTCTTTAATACATACAATATTATTGCCTGCCAAAATGAAGAATTACTATCCCTTTAAGGGACATTTGATGACCTTAGGCCCTGTCTGTGTACTTATTTTCCCATTATTTACTGTTGGCTCAGCGCACAGCATATCCAGCTTTCTACCCTTACACAGCAGAGGTAAAGCCAAAAAAGCATATAGGCGATGAACTGATATATGAATATATATGACTTCATTGAAAGCTATAGGCCGCTCGGTGCCATCTGGTTCCAGTTAGCTCTCACAGCAGTAGGGCTGAGTCTCATTTCCGCCAACCCGTAATGTTATATAGGCAGGGATCCTGTCCTGTCTTAATGTAATTGAAAATTATGCACTTCGTAGACTCTCAGCTCCGAAATGCAGACTCGTAAAAAATCTGTGGTTCAGGTGGCCTGCGGAGATTGGATTTGGCAAGACAATGAAGCTTTTATGCCGAGTAAGAATTATAAACTACCGCGTGTAGATTATATTATAGGCAGCGTCATTTTTAGGGGTCTGGAGTCTTCAGTCCAGACGTCTCCTCTTGAACACCTTCACTGCTTAAGTGACCTACAACAAGATGCAGAGGATGATTACATTTACCAAGGCAGATTGCATTAATTAGCCCTCTGCTTCAGTTTCATGTTGACTTTTGATCACCTGACTTATAATTAAATCTTCCTCGTTGTTGGAGTAGAAGTAGTTTTCTTTCAGGAGAGTCCTGGCTTGAAACACTGTAACCCTTGAATGCCATGTGGTAGTGGAAAGCATTACAGTGTTCATTTGACACATAAGATTTCTGAGGAACTCATTACAAGCTTTCCTAATCAAACAGTAGTTTTGATCGCTGGCATTGCAGTGACCGTAATTACAGTCTTAGGCTAGACGAGCTGTTGGGGAATATAGTTCTTATTATTCCCTACCAGCCAATGAAAAGAAACATGCCCGTTAATTTAAATGGGCCATTTAACCCCTTCAATGCGATTGAGGTCCCTTTTGATTTGCAAATCAATTTTCGGACAACTCTCTGACTTGTAAGTGGGTAAAAGCCCTATTTAACTCTTTCAGTGCAACGAAATGCGTTGGAATAGTTTCTGTTATTCGGAGGGTTAAATCAAAAGGAATTTGGAGACAATATATTTGCCCCCTACAGTTAACCCTTTGAGTGTCATAGCATACGCAATGCATTGCTTTTGCAATGTGTTGGTTACCCCTCTGGCTCTCAAAGTGTTAAGTTGTATATAATGGCTAGTGTTTATAAAACAGCAAAACATTTTTCCCTATCACATTGTATAATTTTAGATACTCATTTGTGAACCATATGTTTTACAAGAGCGATTATTTAAAAGGGGCAGTATACCATAATTATGGAAAAACAAATATGTTGTAGTTTGAAAATAATATATATTGAGAGTAAAACCAGTGGTCTCCCAATGACTGGAAATGATTCTTTCAAAAGTTATTAAAAAGGTAACTTTTCATTTTTCTGAAATCTTGACTTCAAGATGTTTTGCAGCTAGGTGGGGCTGTTGCTATCGCAAACTGTAAAAAGATGACTGTCGCAGACACAAGCTTCCGATAAGGGAATGTAACAACAGAGACACCTGGCTGCAAAACATCTTGAACTCAAGCTACCAGAAAATATGTGAAGTTATATTTTTAATAATTTGTAAAAGGAACCTCTCCACGCAGTGAGAGTACCATTGTTTTATCCTATAGGAAAATAACTCCAGCATATTTTTTTTTCGTATTTAAGGTGGACTGCCCCTTTAGTAGCCGGAGATGTTTCAGAGTTAACCTTTTAAAGACCAAGGGGGTGTGTAACACATTGATTCTCAATGGTTGTCATCCACTAAAGCGTGATAAAGAGGTGATATAGTAGAGATGACTTCTTCAGTTCATATGTTATTCTATGGAGCCTATGCACTAAGATCTCCAAAGTTGAAGAATTCATTGCCTCCATAGAATAACATAGGACTTGGAGAAGTGATATCACTGGAGAAGTTATCCCCACTTTATCACCTCTTTATCACACCTTAGTGCACCCCTCAGGCCATTAAAACATTTTCATTGGACCTGTCACAATTAAGACAAGTGTAGTTTGTTTTACAGAGAATTGAACTGTGCCTTTTAGGCAAAATGAATAGTTTTTGAGAAATTAAAGCAAAACTATCATCTACATTACATTGAGCCCCAAATACTACTAATAATAGCGATATGCAACTACCTTCCTGTAATTTCAATAATAATTGCGGCATTACTGAAAAATAGACCTTTGTAGGCCGACCGGCATCAGCAAACAGCGCAGACATCTTGCAGAGAAGGCATCTCTGCGTCTGCTCTGTCCGTCCCCTTGTCCTACACGACTGGTGCCTGGTTACCTTAAGGCACCGGAAGGGACTGATGGCGTAGGCGCTCTCTGCAAGATCCCTGCAGATGCCTGTCTGCCTATAAAGGTCTATTTTTCATTAATGCCGCACTTATTATTGGAATTACAAGAGTGTAGATGCATATCGCAATTATTATTATTTAGGGCTCAGTATAATGTGGATGATAGTTCCACTTAAAGGGATAGTAATACTTTATTATTACTATCCCCCATATTGTAGATATTTGCAAAATAACTTAATAGCCCCCATGTTCATCTCTCAAGCTTTTATGGTTTGAGAGATAACTGAAGGCAAAGTTCCCCCTCCCTCCCCATCCCTGAAGTCAGCGTTGTACTGACTGCAGGGGAAGTCTGTCGTACGACAGGCTTGCGGCTCTGCAGCTGAGCTGAGATCCCGTTAGTGACAAATAATTATTTCACTGAAACGGTCTTCTACATGTGCTTGGTTTGTGCTTGATTTGCAAGCGCATGTAGAAGACCGTTTCAGTGAAATAATTATTTTTCACTAACGCGATCGCGGCTCTGCTGCAGAGCCGCATGATGAAAGACAGACCGGATATCCCTGCAGTCAGCACAACGCTAACTTCAGGGAAGGGGGAGGGAGGGGGGAACTTTGCCTTCGGTTATCTCTCAAACCATAAAGGTTTGAGAGATGAACCTGGGGGTATTAAATTATTTTGCAAATATGTACAATATGAGGGATAGTAATAATAAAGTATTACTATCCCTTTAATGTTCATATTTTGGTGGTACAGTGCAGCATTTTACACTAATTACTTGCACAGTATGCTAATTCGTTCAATTTGAGGAAAAACACCACTCGTTATGCTCTCAGTGTGTGGGCTCTGTATAGTCTAATTCATAGCACAGTGTGTGTGGTAATATTGCCCAAGCACAGAAACAAATTTGCATAAGGTGCCAGACTGGATCTCAAGTAAATGAAGGTTGAGAGTGTGGTAATATTGGCCCAGCACAGAAACAAATTGGCATAAGGTGCCAGACTGGATCTCAAGCAAATGAAGGTTAATTTCTCAAAAATGATTAATGTTACAAAGGAATGGCTACTACAACATATTGATAGTTTTTAATATAAACCATTTAGGTGCACCACCAAGAGGTGTGATAGGGCTTACAGTAAACTATAGGGAATGTGCTATTGTGTAATTTAGGAAATAATATGAACAAGAAAAAAAAGACTGAAATATGCAGCACCAGACCCCACCCCTGTATTGGCCATAGGAAGAGATACTGTATATTAACCCTATGAGTGCCAGAAAGGTTTCCAATGCATTGCATCGCAATGCATTGGATACCTCTCCGTCACTCAAAGGGTTAATCCTTTGAGAGCCAGAGGGGTACGGATTCCGTACCCCTCTAGCACTCAAAGGCTTAAAACATAACCTTTACTAAAGTTTCTAAATTAAGAGAAAAATTTGCTTATTAAAAATAATTAAAATACAGATACATGGATGCACAGCGATCTATTGTCACACATCCATAACACGTGTAGAGAAAAAAACGTTCCACATCGGTGGCCACTTAATAGTTAAAGGGGAAATATCACCTCAAATAAAGTGTCCAGCCAACAATTGGTCATCTAACCATAAGCTTAACAATACTATTATTATCCAGCATAATTACCGCGTTAGTCACACATCCTACTTGTGCCGAAACAGACGGCCAGGCAACAGAGCAGACATCTTTGCTTACAAACATCTGCACGCCTGCACTGTCAGTCCCAGTCTCCTCTAGGGGGCACTGCATGGTACCTTTAGGTACCAGAAGGGACTGATGACGCAGGTGCACAGATGCCTCTAGAGCGCTGTTGTCTGGCCATCAGTCTTGGCAGATGTAGGATTTCTCAGTAATGTGGTAATTATGCTGGCTAATAGTAGTTTTGTTAAGCTTATTGCTATATAGTTAATTTTGGGGGGCAGACTTTATTTGGGGTGATAGTTCCCCTTTAAGAGCTAATTGTAATGCTTAATAACATAACACAAAACATGATGATGGATGGATTATAATCCTAGCTATGACATGTGTTAGTGAGTATCACAATTTACTGCACAGATTGAAACACTGTGAACAATGAATCAATATGAAAGATCAAGTGGGAGTTTATTAACAGTTTATATGCCAAATAAGTAATCATGATGTCGTACAGCAAAAAATAAATTGTTATTAATGAGAAAGGTCCCCAAAACCATTGGGTAAAGGATAAGATTCTTATCTAAGCACAAAAAAATCAATGGCTATCTTTACCCCTTAACAACCGGTGAAGGTCCTGGCACGTCATGGAATTCTTGCCATCCCAGAATGCATCGGTCAAAAAACAAGTGCCGTGGTCCTCTCGCGGTTAAAAATCAAGAGGTAGGACTGTGTAAGTCCCCTTGTCTCCCTGACGTACATTTCGCTTTGGCTTTCTCAAAGGGTGCCGCCTGCCACTTTCACTCCAGTTTTATGCTTCTCCAAGACCCTCCCCTTAGACCCGATAGGTCAATGACATCTAAACAAGTCAGTCAGAATGGAATCGTAAGGTATTAACCCTTTGCAATGCGTTGCGTACCCCTGTGGCACTCAAAGGGTTAACCCTGATACTGTTTTTGGTAGAAATTCATTGACAAAAAGCATAATGGCAGATATTGCAGAATGGCAATCTATGTTATTAATCAGGGATAACAGTAAGAATGATATTATATAC
Source organism: Rhinophrynus dorsalis (assembly GCA_037306005.1). Lineage (NCBI taxonomy): Eukaryota > Metazoa > Chordata > Amphibia > Anura > Rhinophrynidae > Rhinophrynus > Rhinophrynus dorsalis. The sequence continues at coordinate 20,489,464 of CM074724.1, read as the reverse complement.
ATAACCAGAGCTCGATCGATGCAGTAAAAACAAGTAATGTTATAACACCTCGCTAATGTAAAAAAACAATCATCCAAATGATCAAAAGCTATAATCAAGGGCATATTAGAGATACGTGTACTTGGAAACAGATGCGCTAAATGAAGTTTCTGCTTCCAACAGGGAAAATACACTAATTATTGCTTAAAGGGACAGTAATACATTTAAGCAGATAAGGATAAAGCCCAAGAGGAATGATTTCTAATATTAAAGGGATAGTAATGTCTGTATTGAAGCGCAGCTCCGAGACTTCTATATGTTTTCTATAAATAATTATAAATAAGTATTACTAACAGTTCTGTAGTTCAAAAGCTATTCAAGCTGAAAGAATCCCCCTCCCGCATCTTCTGGCCGTGTCCCCTTAGATCTACAATCTGGACGTGGAACCGGACGGATGCAACGACGGACAATCTTCAGTATAAGAAAAGCCCCGCCCCCCTCGACAAAAGAGGACAGGATTTTCCTTTTGCTTACTGAAAGGGATAGTAATACTTAAGTATTACTAATCCCTATAGTAAAGCCCTACTAAAAAAAACGTATTGCCCTCAGTGTTATCTCTCAAACCTTTATGGTTTGAGAGATAATCACTTCTAAATTTGCCCTCTCCCTCCCCCTTTCCTGTAGTCAGTGTTCTAGCTGACTGCAGGGAAGAAAGTCTTACAACTTTCAGGTGGCTCTCCAGCACAGCCGCGATCGTGTTACTAAAAAAGAAAACTTTCACTGAAATTGTCTTTTACGTGTGCTTGGTTTGCAAGCACACGTAGATGACCGTTTTACTGAAAGTTTCTTTTTTAATTAACGCAATCGCGGCTCTGCTGCAGAGCCGCCTGATGATCTATGACTGGCTTTCCCTTCAGTCAGCTAGAATGCTGACTACGGGGAAGGGGGAGGGAGAGGGCAACTTTAGAAGCGATTATCTCTCAAACCATAAAGGTTTGAGAGATGACACTGGGGGTAATACGTTTTTTTTTTTAGTAGGACTTTACTATAGGGATTAGTAATACTTAAGTATTACTATCTCTTGAATATTGTCCCTCGCCACTTTCCATCCGGACCAGACTTATAGGAAACATGATGCGGCCAGAAAGGGGGGTCCTTTCAGCTTGAATAGCTTTTGAACTACAGAACTGTAAGCAACTAAACATAGTGCTACCTTTATTAAAAAAACATATAGAAGACCTGAAGCTGCACTATTACTATCCCTTTAAAGTTATAAGTACGCAATTATTATAAAACAAGTTGAAAGGCCCGTTTACACGGGCCACAGTTCCACCTCTGTAGGCATGAGCAGTAGAGAGTGGCCGCGCCACAGCTGAAACGGAGCGAAGAGCTCCAAATTCAGACCAGAGTCCTCTCTGTGCGACTCCGGTCTGAATTCATAGAGCCCCGCTCCGTAACAGCAGCGGCACGGGCAGTCTGTACTGCGCATGACTAAAGCACGCTCAGCCGGCTCTACTGCGCATGACGGCTTCTGACAAACCTTAGCAAATTATTATAAAGGATTGTGATTATCACTTTCAGCATCACTCTGAGATACTGCGGCATATATGAATGAAATATCTTTATATTTAGCTGTAACATTTCCTAACCATTTAAGGACCAAAGTGGTGGGCAACACATTGCTTCCCACCCCCAAGCCTTTAACTGCTTAACGACCGCCCAATCCATGGGAGGACTTCTCTTAACCCTTTGAGGACTAGCTGTCATGGGACATTTCCGTCCCATAAGGACCGCTTTGATCTTTGCCGACGTGCTGGGACACGTTACCTGTTGCGTGTATTGGCGCGCCGCTTTGGGGCCTAAAAGAGATCGCTCCAGCCTTAGAACGGCCAATTTTAGGCCCCATTTTTACTTACAGCTCTCCCGGTGGAGCGCTGTAAGTAAAAAGTATGTGACGTACTATGACCGTCATCAGTCCTTAAGTATTTAAGGACCATGACGGTCATAGTATGTCACGTAGTCCTTAAGGGGTTAAGGACCACGGAACTTTTTCTTTTGTTGCAATGGATTCTGGGACCCCGGAATTCCATGGCGTACCAGGAGCGTCACCGGTCCTTAAGTGCCGGACAGATGTGAAGGCCCTGGAACGTCATTAGTCCTTAAGGGGTTAAAGGGCTAAGGTGACAGATCTACTTTTATGCAATGAAATGGAGATTTTTCTGCTGCCCAGTTGTGAGATACCTTCCTTTGTTCTTATTGAATGTGTAATATACGTATAGCTAGTACTGAATGCCTTGCTGCCCTGAAATGATCTTGTTAAAGTGAAACTGTCACCTTGATTCAATTTGCATATTTGAAAATGTCATTAAAGGGATAGTAATGTTTCACAAAAACTGCAGCTTCAATTAATCTTCATAGTATCTGGGCCATGGAGAGTGTTATATCAATACTGTCAGAGTTGTAGTACAAGAGTAATTGAATGATAAAGTATCCCCCTCCCGCCCCTTTTACCTAGTGTAAGTCACCTCCCCTCAGATGTGGAATCTGGTCACATGACCGGACAGGTCACAGCAAGGGACAATCTTCTTACTGTGAGCATAAGGAAAACCCTGCCCCCCTTGACAGCTTTTTCAGGTTTTTCCTTATAATCACTGAAGATTGTCCCTCTCTGTGATCCATCCAGACAGTCTTGTTGCTCTGAGGTGAGCAGTGTTACATCAGTAAAAGGGGCAAGAGGGGGATATTTTATCATTCAATTACTCTTGTACTACAACTCTGACAGTATTGAAATAACACTCTCCATGATCCAAATACTATGGAGATTAATTTGAGCTGCTTTTATTTTGAAACATTACTATCCCTTTAAAAAAAACAGCATGTGCCATTTTAGACAAAAGACCAGCAGTTGCTTAGTTAAGGAGATAGTCATACTTGGTACAGTATGCTAATGCATGCTAATTGTGGTACCTGTGCTGTTTCATATGCAACTTAACCCTTTGAGTGCCAGAGGGGTACACAAAGTATTGCAGAGCAATGCGTTGCATACCCCTCTGGCACTCAAAGGGTTAAGCTTTTCTGTGATATGTAATATGCTAATGAAGGTTTTCAGTGACATTTTGTTTGCTAATTAAGCCTTTTCAGTGATCTTACATATGTTAACAAGGGGGTTTAAATGAAATGTCATATGCTAATGAAGGTTTTCATTGATGTATCATATGCTAATGAAGCTCTGTTCTGCACCAGGAGACTTTTACTTTCACTTTTCCCAGAACTTATAGCGTGATTATTTCCTAAACTGTACATCTGGCAGTTTTGAATTACGTTTTCAAATATGTAAAATAAAATAAAGGTGGAACATTTTTTTTTAAATAATTATCTGCTTTTAAACACAATTGTGCATGCACCACTAAACATAATCATATAACTCATTTTTGGTTTTGCACCTGCATGAGTTTTTTATTTAGTCTTCCTTTCCATGTTATGTTAAAGTAAAAATAGTTATTACAAAAAAGTTTTTTTTTTCTGTTTCGTTTCTAAACGCCTTTTTCTTTCCTCCCCCCCACCCTCATTTTCGCTTTCTCCATCCAGTATCTGCAGATGAAATGGCCACTGCTTGATGTTCAGGCAGGGAGCTTACAAGGTAGACAAGTGATGAAGGATGCTAGGTCCCCATCGCCAGGTCATATTGTTGTAAGTAACTCACTTTTAATCACAATCAAATATGCTCATGGGGTTTGGCTTGTTGGGTTTCATTTGTGCACATGTAAGCCCTTTCTCCTTTGCACTTTAAAGTAATAGTAACACTTATTATTGAAAAAATAAATATCACCGGGATTATTTATCTTGCTCAGTAAAACATGGGTACTCCCACTGCTGAGAGATGTTTTATCTAAAAGTCGTTACAGCTTAAATGTGTACTTTTTTGGTGCAGTACCTCCAAGACCTGAAATGTTACAGTGGTGTTGTTGCTATAGCATCCGATGGTGAGTTATTGTCACTGACTAGAGCTCTTCATGGGCTGTTGTAGCAACAGCGCCACTATAAATTGTCAGGCCATGGAAGGTACTGCACCCACAAAAATGCACATTTGAGCTGCAGTAACTTTTAAATAAAACGTCTGTGAGCAGTGGCAGTACCCTTGTTTTACACGGGCAGGATAAACTTTGTAATATATATATATATAATTTCTATAATAAATGGTACTTTCCCTTTAACCGAATAAGGCTAGTCAGCTGTGTCGGACTACAACTCCCATCATCCCCAACTAGAGAAAGGCTGGTTGGGGATAATGGGAGTTGTAGTTTCAACAGCTGGAAGTCCGGAGATGGACTACTTTTCTTTTTATGCAGCATTAAATTTTTTTTAATTAAAAATAATAATGATTAAATAATAATTAAATAATTATATGGCTTATGATGGGAACAAGGGTATACCGACTGGTAGGAGATTTTTCAATCAAATGTTATTACAGCTAAACCGTATTACTTTACTCAACAGAGACAACTAGTGTCCAAAAGACAGTTTATTTATTTTATAATTGAATCTTTGGGAGAGCTTGAGTCACTGACTACTCTCCTCAAAGTAAGTGATAAGAAAATGACCAGGTGGTCCAGAAGAGAAAAATGTATTTTAATACAAAAAAATAATAAAAAAAGCAGATTTGAGCTGTAATAACTTTTGAATTAAAAATCCTCCAGCAGCGATAGAACCCTTGTTTTAATTGGCAGGAAAATCCCTTTGAATTGGGCGGTATACAGTGAATTCCATTGGCAGTTCACTCCCAGCTATGAGAAAAGAGTTCCCGTAACTTATATCTCACTGGACCTCTCCCGGTTTCTTGTGCGGAACACAGAGGTCTGCACAGCTGAGTGACATCAGCATCTTACTCAGCGGTCATGGGAAGATCTCCCCTACCCATAGAAGGCCATTGCCAGCTGATTCTCTGACATGAGGCTTCTATGGGAAGGAGAGTAGCAAGGTGTGTAAGTAGCTGACATCACCCAGCTGTGCAGATCTCTGAGATCTGTACAGCAAACAGGGAAGGAATCAGTGAGTTATGAGATATGGAAACTCTGTTTCCATAGTTCTAAGGGGATTAAAAGTGTTCTATTTTGATCCTTTACTGCCCTTGTAACAGCTGTTTTTCCATAATAAACGTTTACTGCTCTGTTATAGTAGGAGTAATCAATCTGTGACTTCCCTAGCTACTGGAGACTACAACCTCACCCTACTCCCAAACAGCCATTGGCTTGTTGAGGATGATGGCAATTGTAGTTACCTACAGCTAGTGTTCCAGTGACTGATTACCCCTGACTTAAAGACATAAGAAACAATTATTATAAAGTAGAAATCCTGTAGATTCTTTTCCACTGGAGTTAAACAAGTGAACTGGGAGATGATTCGATCAAAAGCAATTGCACAAACATATATTATTGTGAGCGTCTGAGTGCAGCATTTTCTGCAGCCATAACATTTAGTGGTGGCGCTGTTGCTATTGCAGTCACCGAGGCTGAATTGTACCACCCCCACAGACTACACCAACAGTGCTGCCACAAAAATACTGCACGTAACTCCTCTGAACCCCTTGAGGACCAGAGCGGTGAGCAACGGATTATGAAGCAATCCACTGCTCATCCCTTTGGGCCTCAAGGGGTTAAAAGGAAAGTTTGAACTGTAGAAACCTTTGAACGAAGCTTCTTCCAACAACTGCATTTATTCCCTTTGTCCATATAGACTTGCAGTGTGTCTCCTCTCTTTTATCTGACAGTAACAAGGAGAGGCGCTGATGAATTCTCTGCTTATTTCTTATTATTTGCACAAATCCATTTCTTTTTTGTTTTTTATTTGTTTTTTTGTTTTTTGTTTTTTTTACCGCTCAGTCGTTTCAACAAAAAAAGTCATTTTGAGGTTCTCATCCTTGATAAACGTTGCCATTAGTTAACCATTATTTGAGGCTAACTAACTATAGGAAAGCGTGAAGCCATTCTGGAGCAATCCATTTTCACCATAGGGAACAAATAACAATGAAAGAATTTCCCATTGATTTAAAGTGGATCTCTCACATAGATATAAGTAATGCTCATTAGTTAGAGCATTTAGGGAAAACACTTAAAACGTTCATTAAAAAAAAAACTTTCTCTGCACAAAGATTAATGTTTTAAAAGTGCCTGGCTTGCCAAAGCTTGCCGAACTGCCTCTGCTTCCCTCTCTCCTCTGATAACGGAGGCTGTCTGTCTCTTAACTGGAGCGATCTCATTGGATAGATATCGATCTGTACCAATGAGATCGCTCCAGCTTAGAGAAAGAAAGCCTCCGTCATCGGAGGATGCTGGGTAGTGGGACTGGAGCAGAGGCAGTACTGCAAGCAGGAAGTAGGCTGCCGGCACTTTTTAAACATTAATTTTTGCACAGATAACTTTTTTTTTTTTTTTTTTTTTAATGAACAGCATTTTAAATGTTTTCACTAAATAAGCATTACTTATATCTATGTGAGAGATCCCCTTTAAATGGGGGTTTTAACCCCATGAATGCTCGCATTCAAGGGGTTCCAATGAACCCCTTGAATGCTAACATTTAAGGGTTTAATAGCCCTATTTAATTCACTGGCAATGTTTGTGTCCTATAGTACAGTTGGGATTGCTCCTAGGACTCAGTGCCCCGGCGTCGCTGTCTTTAAAGGGATAGTAACACTTGATATGTCAAATTATTCATATTCTGCAAAGAAGGACGCAAAGCGGAAGAAAATCTGATAGTGGTGCTTTATTGAACCCCCTCCAACTTTAAAGAAATGTACTTACAAGATAGATAATGTTAAAACAGCAGATCATCCGCTCGGGGAAATCTTTCTTCTCATAGGTCTCAGCACACTCAGTTGTGCAATGATTTAACCCTCTGCGTACCAGAACTCTATCAGACTATATCAGTACCGCAACCTTGTCAGTTCTCCAATGCTGTCCTCCGTCTTCCTTGTTCCTTATTTCAATCCAGACACTGCAGGGTGATCACAAATACAGAGTGGCTAGAGACCACACAATTATTGTAAGGTTTCTCTTCCTGTTTAAAACAAGGGCACTTCCACCGCTGAGAGGTGTTTTATTCAAAAGTTACTTCAGCTCAAACTTTAATTTTTTTAGGTATATTATCTCAATGTCCTGAAATGTTACAGTGGCGCTGTTGCTGCATCATACTGTGGAGGTGAATGGTCAACTGAACATAGCTGTCCATAGGACGGTATAGCAAAAGCGCCACTGTAACATTTCAGGACATTGAGATATTACACCTAAAAAAAATAAAGTTTGCGCTTCAGTAACTTTTGAATAAAACACCTCTCATCAGTGGAAGTGCCCTTGTTTTACACAGGAGGATAAACACTACAATCTATCCGTATTTGCATGTAAAGTGTTACTACCCCTTTAAGAGTTTCCTGATTGAGCAGAGGTGAGTCAGTGACAGTAACTAAGCGATTCTGACAGCTTATTTTTGTAATAACTTGTCAAAGAAACATCTCCAATCATTGGCAGTAGCCTTGGATTACTCTATAAGAAAAGCGCAATAACATATTTGTTTTCACAGAGTACAATGACCCTTTAAGTTACATAAAAGTGCAATTTGCTATTAGGCAGTGTAGGCAGTGAAATCCAATGACAGACAAGCATCAGACAGTAATCTCAGCTGCACTGACCACACCCACATTATGATTTGTGGGAGTGGCTAGTGCAATCCCAATGGCCTTTGTGTCAGACCAGTTCCTGGTTTATAATGGCTGGTGGATATATTGCTAAAATATCCAGTTTACACAGTATTGTGGCCTGTTTATTTACTAGTTTTTATATTGCTGTCTGCTTTATATAATAATTTGGCCAGTTTATATACTGGTTTGTATTGCTGTTATGTCTAGTTTATATACTAATTTGGCCAGTTTATACACTGGTTTATATTGCTGTAATGTCCAGTTTATATACTAATTTGGCCAGTTTATATATACCAGTTTATGTCCTACTACAATGTCTAGTTTATATACTAATTTGGCCAGTTTATATACCGGTTTATGTCCTGCTGTAATGTCCATCTTATATACTAATTGGCCAGTTTATTTACTGGTTTACATTGTTGTAATGTCCAGCTTATATACTAATTGGCCAGTTTATTTACTGGTTTATATTGCTGTAATGTCCAGTTTATATACTAATTGGCCAGTTTATTTACCGGTTTACATTGTTGTGATGTCCAGTTTATATACTAATTGGCCAGTTTATTTACCGGTTTACATTGCTGTAATGTCCAGTTTATATACTAATTGGCCAGTTTATTTACCGGTTTGCATTGTTGTAATGTCCAGTTTATATACTAATTGGCCAGTTTATTTACCGGTTTACATTGCTGTAATGTCCAGTTTATATACTAATTGGCCAGTTTATTTACCGGTTTACATTGTTGTAATGTCCAGTTTATATACTAATTGGCCAGTTTATTTACCGGTTTATATTGTTGTAATGTCCAGTTTATATACTAATTGGCCAGTTTATTTACCGGTTTATATTGTTGTAATGTCCAGTTTATATACTAATTGGCCAGTTTATTTACCGGCTTATATACTGTTGTAATGTCCAGTTTATATACTAAATGGCCAGTTTATTTACCGGTTTATATTGCTGTAATGTCCAGTTTATATACTAAATGACCAGTTTATTTACCTGTTTATATACTGTTGTAATGTCCAGTTTATATACTAATTGGCCAGTTTATTTACCGGTTTAAGTCCTCTGTAATTTCTAGTTTATATACTAATTGGGCAGTTTATTTACCGGTTTATATATTGCTGTAATGTCCAGTTTATATAATAATTGGCCAGTTTATTTACCGGTTTAAGTCCTCTGTAATTTCTAGTTTATATACTAATTGGGCAGTTTATTTACCGGTTTATATAGTGCTGTAATGTCCAGTTTATATAATAATTTGGCCAGTTTATTTACCGGTTTATAATGCTGTAATGTCCAGTTTATATACTATTTGGCCAGTTTATTTACCGGTTTATATAATGCTGTAATGTCCAGCGTATATACTAATTGGCCAGTTTATTTACCGGTTTATATACTGTTGTAATGTCCAGTTTATTTATAATAATTTGGCCAGTTTATTTACCAGTTTATATACCGTTGTAATGTCCAGTTTATGTATAATGATTTGGCCGGTTTATTTACTGGTTTATATACCATTGTAATGTCCAGTTTATTTATAATGATTTTGCCAGTTTATTTACCGGTTTATATACTGTTGTAATGTCCAGTTTATATATACTAATTTGACCAGTTTATTTACCAGTTTATATATTACTGTAATGTCCAGTTTATATATAACTGGTCAGTTTATTTACTGATTTATATACTGCTGTAATGTCCAGTTTATATATTGATTTGGCCAGTTCATTTACTGATTTATATATTGCTGAAATGTCCAGTTTATATATTGATCTGGCCAGTTCATTTACTAATTTAAATATAGCAGTAATGTCCAGTTTATATATTCATTTGTGCAGTATATATATTGCTGTGTAGTTTACATACTAATATGGTCTATATATATGAGTGTGTGTGTGTATGTAGAGGATTGCTCTTACAGTTGCTACAAGGTTAACCTTTAACCCCTTAAAGACTGGCGGCGCATGCACGTGGCGGTCACTTAAGGACCACGGAACATTTTTTTTTTTTAGGAATCCGATTCCGGACTCCCCGAACGGCGTGCAGCTGTGCGGGAAGCCCAAAATTGCATGATGGTCCAGGACCGTCATGGGGTCCTTAAGGGTATAACAACCCATGACGTTCCAGGACCATCATGGGTCCTTAAGGGGTTAAGGACGAGAATCTGGTCCTTAAAGGGTTGAGACCCACGCACACATCCCACTTCAGCTTGAAAAACCTTCCATCAACTGTCATGTCCGCCTCCGTGGATATGACATCCAGGAATGATTGCTGATGTTATCTCTTGAACAAAGCCACAAGGACAAAATTCATAAGGGCCATTAGGATTTTCTGGCTATAGTAAGCTAAGTGGGGGGGTATTATAAGGAGGTTTTACTTCTCCTTTAATCCCCATCATTATCACCGCTCCGCTCGGTGCATGTAGTACGCTATTTATGGGCGACCTCTCCTGAAGCCGTCACAGCTAACTAGCTGGATGCAGGCGCTATTCAATTACCATCCTCACAGGACGACAACTGGCTTTCCTGCTCTCTGAGGTCCCCACAATATGTGTGTAATAATTAGGTATTGTGAGCTAATAAATGATTTACACTCGTGTGTCATGAGGGGGTGAAACAGGTCATCCTTTGATCTATGTCACGTGTGCATTGACATTCAAAAGCTGTGCTAACATTGTACCGCCAGCCTAATTCTTACTCAGCAGTTTTATTTATTAAGAGGCTACAGCGTTTAACCCTTTAGATTCCAGAGAGAATTACAGCCCAATACAGCAATGCGTTGGAGGCATCCTTAGCACATACAAGGGGTTAACTAGTGTAACTTCTTAAATTCCCATTGATTTAAATCAGTTAGTATAAATAGATGTAAGAACTCATATATTTAACCCCTTCTGTAGAGAAACATAGAATTTAACAGCAGATGAGAACCATTCGGCCCATCTAGTTTGGCCCAATTTTCTTACTGTAAAAATCTCAAACCTTATTTGGTCTTGTCTTATGTTCAGGATAGCCTTATGCCTATCCCATGAATGTTTACATTCCCTCACTGTATTAACCCCTACCACTTCTGCTGGTAGGCTATTCCACTTTTCTACCACCCTCTTATTGAAGTAAAGCGTTCTTACATTACATCCAAGCTTCTGTCACTCTAAGCAATTCTCCGAGACCTCCCTAAATCTGAGGGATTTCTATTTTATCTGTCTGTCTGTCTATCTATCTATCTATCTATCTATCTATCTATCTATCTATCTATCTCATATCTATCTATCTATCTATTCTATGTCTGTCTGTATATCTCATATCTATCTATCTATCTATCTATCTATCTATCTCACATCTATGTCTGTCTGTCTATCTATCTCATATCTATATATGTCTGTCTGTCTGTCTGTCTATCTCCTATCTATCTATCTATCTATCTATCTATCTATCTATCTATCTATCTATCATCTATATATCTCATATCTATCTATCTATTTGTTATGTGCAGACGTCCAGGTAATTCTCTCACAAATGCTTTCCTGAATTTGTCAACATTTCAGCCATCTGTGAAACTTTCATTGAGACAAACTATAATGAAAATGGCTGACATGTGACAGCCATTTTTCATTATATTTAGTCCTAATGAAAGCTGCTCAGTCAACTGAAACAATGACCGCTATATGAAAGTATATTTTTGCGACAGATACCTTGGAGCGCTGATAACGCATTGCAGTATACCTTTCTATCATTCCTACACCCATGTTTCTATTGACTTGTGTGCAGCCAGTCTCTACATCATGTTTATGTATGATATTATATATACATACACACACATTCTGAGGGAGATGATGTAATGTAATCGAAACGTTGATCAAATAAAACCTTTTTTTCTAATTTCTTCATGCTATTTGGAAGTCCTGAGAGTGCCTCTTCTTACTACTGTGAAATTAATGTGTTGCGGACCCCTCTGATACTAAAAAAGATGGCTATATAGATATAATTATTATTTACATAATATACACATAGCACACCTCTCTGGTCCTTAAAGGGCCGTAAACTATTTTGGTTTAAAGGGATAGTAATACTTAAAATGTAAAAAAAAATATGTTGTAGGGTTTATCCCCCCTGAGTAAAACAAGAGAACTCTCACTGCTGAAAGGTGTTTCATTCAAAAGTTATTAATTTTCAAAGTTGAATTTTTTAGGTGCAATATCACAGTGGCCTGAAATTGTACAGCGGCGCTGTTGCTACACGATCCTATGGACAGCTCTAGTCCGGGGACCATAAATCTCCATAGGATGGTGTAGCAACAGCGCCACTGTACAATTTCAGGCCACTGTGATACTGCACCTAAAAATGTAAATTTGAAAATTAATAACTTTTGAATGAAACACCTTTCAGCAGTGGGAGCACTCTTGTTTTACTCAGGGGGATAAACCCTACACCATATTTTTTTTTACATTTTAAGTATTACTATCCCTTTAAGTGCTGTCAGTGACTGTACTGTACATATTTATATCTATAGCCATCCATCTTTCCATCCTATAAATACACAAAATTATAACATTTGCACAAATAGTTTATATAAATGTATCGACTCACTAGCTTTTCCTGTGCTTTAGACATTTTTCCCTATTAGTTTTTTATACTGACAACTAAAACAATCTAAATAACGCTTTTTGTGATATTTTAGGGAATCAGCACAGCACTTCTTTTGTTGAGTCATTTAAACTTGACCCCTTTTGTTCACTAAGGGACCTGTACTCTAGCGGTGTTCCTCTCTGCAGAGCCCCCAAGCCACCCAGTTGGTTAATAAATAAGAGTTTGACGGGGGGGGGGGTGTTAGAATTATCCTATTATGATGCAAATCTGCTGCTGGCCAAATATCTCCACAGCAGGTGATCGGATGCCAAACCTGAAGGAACACAAGCTCTTTCTTGTTAGAGAAGAAATGTCCCATAAAGACGATGGCCTTCAGTGCAAACAAAATCCATAATTAAGTGGTAATGACTGTCGGGGAGGGCATTTCCTGGCTCTTAATGACCAGCTTCAGGGACTGCGGACAGAGGAGTCCAAGTGGATCATTAAAATTATGCCTAAAACAAGCCATTTTCATTCTGCAAAAAGTAAGACCCTATACACCCCCAGGAGCTTGGTGTTTGTAGTATTTTATCATGAATTCTGGGCATTTTTTTCCCAACATTTTAGGCCTCTGATTGGAATATAATTGCAATAAGGCACTGTAATTATTGAGTTGCCTTCAGCCAAGAGATAGATGAAGATAAGAAAGAGCGTACTTAAGAACAGAACCATGGTGATTAGGAGATTGCGGGTATGGGGTCCTCGGTGTAGCCTAATTATCAAAGTAGACATTTTTGTTCTTGAGGGAAGGAAAAAAAAATTGGAAGCTACCTGAAAAAATAAATGTCTTTATCTCTGCCTGTGAAATTTGTGTAGCATTGAGTAAAATAGTGTAGTGCTGCAAACCATTTTTAGGAAATAGGACACAGAATACCCTGCTGTACTAGCACTCAGTATTCAGAGTAAGGGGACCTGCTGGAGTTATTTATATATGGATATGGAAAGTAAAACGTAACTTTTAATTCAAATAAACACAAAGGAAAGGGGCAAGGTAAGAGAGCAGCGAATTCAAATGAAAAACAAAGAATTGGCTGTATGTTGGTGTAGCTACGCCGTGCTAATCACTCACTTACACATAACATGCTATCGGCAATTCGTTGGCTACCACTGCGGCACTCAAAGTGGTTAACCCTTTGAGTGCCAGATGGGTACGGAATGCATTGGTTCGCACTCAAAGGGTTAAGCTTTTGGGTACTGGAAGTGTCTTCCATTGGAAACATGTACAGCTTACAGGGAGTTAACCCTTTGAGTGCCAGGGGGGGTATGGAATGCATTGGTTCGCACTTAAAGGGTTAAGCTTTTGGGTACTGGAAGTGTCTTTCATTGAAAACATGTACAGCTTACAGGGAGTTAACCCTTTGAGTGCCAGGGGGGTATGGAATGCATTGGTTCGCACTCAAAGGGCTAAGCTTTTGGGTACTGGAAGTGTCTTCCATTGGAAACATGTACAGCTTACAGGGAGTTAACCCTTTGAATGCCAGAGGGGTACGGAACGCATTGCTTTACAATGCGTTCCGTACCCCTCTGGCACTCAAAGAGTTAAAGATGAAGTCAGAACTCCTCATAATAACCCCCCCCCCCACACACACACACACACACACTTATTTTACTATGGCCATAAAATCCCAATGGCCCCTCTGAATTTTTTCTTTGTGCTATTTTTCAGGGAGATAACACCAATCACTCCATGAAGGCAGCCATGACAGTTGCTGGCAGCTTTTACAAACTGAAAGAAACAGTAATATTTATTTTGTAGAAAAATATAGGTTGTAGGCTTTATCCCCCTGAATAAAACAAGGGTACTCCCACTGCCGAGAGGTGTTTTATTCAAAAGTTATTGCAGGTCAAACTTGAAATTTTTAGCTGCAATATCTCAGTGGCCTGAAGTGTTACAGTGGCACTGTTGCTACACCATCCAGTTGACCAGGGACGTGCACAGACATTTTGGGGGGCAGGGGCTCAAATGAAAAAAAAGGGCACTTCTCGATAAAATCGGACTGATTTAATTTTATTTTTGTTGAAAGGGCACGAGGGCACTTTGGACAAAACGGGCAGGTGCTCAAGCCCCCCTTGGTGTCTATGTGTGCACGTGCCTGCAGTTGACCATAAAACTCCGTAGGATGGAGTAGCAACAGCACCACTGGGAAATTTCAGGCCATTGATATACAGCACCTAAGCATTCATGATTGAGCTGCAATAAGTTTTGAATAAAACACCGCTCAGCAATGCACCCTTGTTTTACTCAGGAGGATGAACATTACAATATACATTTTTCTACATATTAAGTGTTACTATCCCCTGAAGCAGGCAGAAGGCAGGTTTCTTACATAAATAACCCTTTTACCACCAGAGGGTTGCGCAGTGCGTTATGAAGCAATGTATTGCTCGCCCCTCTAGTCCCAAAAGGTAATGTAAGTACCTGCCATCTGCACGCTTCAGTTTGCAAAAGCTACCAGGAGCTGTCATGTCAGCTTCAATGGACACGACCTCCATGACTGATTTTAACCCTTTGAGTGCCAGAGGGGTACGGAATGCATTGCTTTGCAATGCATTCGGTTCCCCTCTGGCACTCAATTGGTTAAGATGCTATCTCTCGATCAAAGGCACCGTAGCAACATTCATAAGGGCCTTAAGGATTTTCTGTCAATAATACGTTAAGTTGAAGGGTTCTTATCAGGCGTTGTTACTTCTTCTTCTTAAAGCTGAACTATCACCCTAAATAAAGAGCCCCCCCCAATAATTAGGCATATAGCGGTAAGCTTAGAAATAGCACTACTATTGAGCATAAGTACCGCGTTATGAAGAAATCCTACTTCTAAGACTGACGGACAGACTTCTTGTTTTAGAGGCATCTGCACGCCTGCACGTCAGTCACTTCCTGTTACCTTAAGGGACCATGAAGGACAAAGCAGGCACGCGCAGATGACTTTAAGCCAAGATGTCTGCACTGACGCCTGACCGTCAGTCTTAGAAGAAGGATTTTGTAATAACGTGGTATTTATGCTGGATAATAACACTATTTCTAAGCTTATCGCTGTATGCCTAATTATGGGGGGGACTTTAATTAGGTGAAAGTTCTACTTTAACCCTTTGAGTGCCAGAGAGGTATCCAACGCAAGCATCTGAAAGAGTTAATGAAGCAACATAAGACGTCTTGGCTTCCACAGGGTTAAAATCAAGCTTGATGTGAAATCAGTGATAATCTTTGCCCTGCAGTCGGAGTGACCGTAGCTTTAACGCCAGTAATAATACCGACTTCCTCTGCATTATTCCCTGACGCTTCCTAAAATTCACAGAGGATTTATCCCTGAATAGTAAAAAAGAAATAAAACTGCGCAGGCGGCAGCGAAGCTGCCAGGATAAATATTTGACACCAGCAGTAATCGCTGGGAAATTGCCAAAAGCCAGTTTAAAAGCAACATTTTATTTTATTTTTTTGACCCTTAGAGTGCCAGAGAGGTATCCAAGGCAATGCGTTGCATACCTCTCTGGCAATCAAAGGGTTAAAGTGTCTTATAGTCGCGGTGTATCGGAATGATGGATGATTGCAAAGAGAATCTGTCTGGATTTGGAGGGGAGGGAGTGTTATGTGTCCCCCCTATGGTTTTCTCCAGGTGCCCCAGTCCTTTGTACATCAGCCTTGGGGCCGTATGTTCAAAAGTAAAGCGCAGGAGCTCTCAGGTGAACTATTTGAACTATGGGGGGGAACTAAAGATTCTAAAAAATTGACTATTGATTTAAATGGGGATTTTAACCCCTTGAATGCTAGAGAGGTCTCCAACACGAGAGCTCTCCAGCATTCAAGGGATTAAATTTAAATCAATGGTCATTTTTTAGTTCTCCCTTATAATGCAAATGGTTTCCCCCAGAGCTCCTGCACTTTAACCCCTTACTGACCAGCCGTACGCATGCGGCCGGTACTTAAAACCCGCCGAACATATTTTTTCTCATTTCTTAAAATGATTTCCGGGATGTACATGTACGCCCTCTGTCCACCTGGGACATCCGCTCGGGATGTACATGTACGTCCTTGGGCGGTAAGGGGTTAATTTTGAATGTATAACGCTTAGTGTTGCAGAACGTCCAGGTTTGCCTGTGGCCTCTGTATAATAAAACACTTCCTCATATTAACACCATACTTACCTTACTGTTCCCTTATGAAGTTTGTCATTTTTTTCCTTTGTTCAAGTGGAAACATCTTTAATCAGTCCTGATTTCATTACCATGGAGGTGGACATGGCCGTTTGTTTTCAAACTGAAGCAGGCATCAGCCTACTTAACCCTTTAATCCCTTAATGATTGGTGACCGTCCTGGTGACGTTGCCATTTTTTTTCCCTGTAGGATTGGTGACGGTCCTGGTGACAGCGCGTATTTTGTTCTGCGAGAGCACTGTAAGCACTAGTTAAGGTCTGAAATTGACCTCTCCAAGACCAGAGCGGTGTCTCTCAGCCCCCCCCCCCCCCATTCGGTGCGCCGGTACATGCCATCAGCCGACAACGATCAAAGTGGTCCTTAAAGAGGAATTACCACCTCTTAGACACTTTAACTACAATAACTCCCCATCTGTCGACTACCAGCTTAGTAGTGCTAGTCACCAGAATTATTACCTTATTCAGATGAAATATGCATTCTTACCACGCTGATAGCAGCACGGAGCGCGGACATCTTTCCATAATGACGTCTGCACTCCTGCACTGTCAGTCCCTTTTGGAGCCGGATGGCTTCTACCAACACTTCCTAGACCCGGCTGGGACTGACAGCGCAGGCACGCAGACGTCACTATGGAAGATGTCTGCGCTCCGTGCTGCCTGTCAGGCCAGGAAGAATGCATATTTCTTCTGAATAAGGTAATAATTCTAGCGACTAGCGCTACTAAGCTGCTAGTCGTCAGATGGGGAGTTATTGAAGTCAAAGTGTTTGAGGTGGTAGTTCCGCTTTAAGGAAAGGTTGCTTCCCATGACTGCTGGTCGTTCAGGGGTTAAAGGGGAACTACCACCCCGCAATAACTTAACCTGCATTCATTCTTCATCTGGCGACTAGCTGCTTAGTAGCCAAGTGGCTCCAAAAGGGACTGACAGCGCAGGCGCACGGACGTCACTGTGACAAGATGTCCGTGCTTCTTGCTCCTGTGAGCATCGGTAAAACGGAGAAATCTTCGGAACCAGGTAATATTTCTGGCGATTAGCGCTACTAAGCATCTAGTCGCCAGATGAAGAATGAATGCAGGTTAAGTTATTGCGGGGTGGTAGTTCCCCTTTAAGGAACAGGGCTGTGCCATGCATTGCTTTCAAATGCATTGCATACTGGTCTTTAAAGGGTTAATATTACATGTGTAGTGGGCGCAGTGTGTGTGTTCTTTGGTCCTGCCAGAAACTGTCATGTCTGCCTCCAATGGACCCGACATCCAGGACTGATTGAAGATATTTCCTCTTTAACAAAGGCACAAGGCCAGTATTTATATGGACTATTAAAATGTTATGTCCGTACTGAGGTTTGTGGGAGGTTATTAGGAAGTGCCAGTTTTTACTCTATTATTACCATGGGTATCCGGAGGGCGCTTTCCGCCTCCATATAAACATAGGGGGGGTGGGCAGCTGGCCTGGGGGTCATATTATTATTATTAGGGTGCGGACACCCCTGTTTATTTCTAACATGAGTTGTGTGGACGTACATCCTGGCTGCAGTAAAGCTTTGCGCAGATAAAGTGTGGACTTCTGGATGAGCCCTAAATCATTTCTGCAGATAGACTGAGATGTGAAGGTCTAGCGTCTCGTTTACGTACATATGTTTCTGGTGAAAACGAAATCAAAACACTTGTACAGGCTGTTCTGCAGGGCTGCTGGGAGGGTGGCAAGGACAGTACTTACATAGTCAGAAAGCCAGGGACAGTTTTTTTGGGTGGGAGAGCGTGAGTTCATGGCTGGGGAGGATTGCATTTCAAACGGTTAACCCTTTCAGTGCCTCTCTGAGAGGCAGTGCTTTGTTGTTAACTTCTACTATCCCAGGGGGATTTAAGCATTTTGATTAACCCTTTGAGTGCCAGAGGGGTACGCGACGCAATGCGTCGCGTACCCCTCTGGCACTCAAAGGGGTTAATATTGTTGGACAGAGATCCTGTGTGAAACCAAAGGGTTTGAGGATTAATCGATCAAACATTTACACAAGCCTCGTCCTTCCACTTTAACCTGTTGAGCTCCAGAGGGAGTGCCCAATGCATTGGGTTGGCCACTCCTCTGGCATTCGAGGGGTTAAACATAATTGGATGCAATGAACATTGAGGCCGATGTACTGAAAAGGAATGGAGCAATCTCAGGGTCATTTTCTCAAATGTCTAATGGTTTAAAGGAGATTTTGAACTCATTCAATGCTAGTCTAGAGGTTTTTAACCCCTGCAATGCTTTTAGAGGCGTCTCTGGCATTTAAAGCCTCATGCAAATCAACAGAACATTGTTATTTTCCTCCTGCAGAGTGGATGGTTCACTCCGGAATCTCTCTTATTCCTTTACCACTGCAGCGCAGTTGGTTTGCTCCAGAATTGCGGCCGTTCCTCTTAGTAAATCAGCCTCCGTTTCATTTCCACGGAGTCGTTTTTCCTGACGCGATTCGCATCTGGCTTTATATTTATGTTCCTGTGTAAGTTTGTTTGGTTTGTTTATTTATTCATTTTTATTGTTTGTTTTTTAATACTGTGTAAATGGAAGGAAAAACCTGCTCTAGCTGTGGATTTTGTGCAGGACGGCAGCGGTATTTGGGTTCAGTATGGGCACACGGTGTACAGAGAGAGAACTGTCTCCGTGCCATGCATTGTACTTCCCTCTAGCACTAAAAGGGATTAGTAATTGTAATTCTCTCGGAAACACGTTATCGTTTTCAGCCCTCTCCTGAGATCCTCGGGATTTTGGTATGTGCCTCTCACAAAAAACACAACCCAACGGCATGTTCTTGTCTCCTGAGAGCTAGAAGATAAAACTCATATTCATTTAAAGGAGCAGTAAACTTTTTTTATGAAAAAATATGTATTGTAGGGATTTTCCTATTGAGTAAAATAAGGGTACTCCCACTGCCGAGAGATTTATATTTCCAGAGTAATTAGAGTTTAAACCCATGTTTTTTTACATTAGCAGTGCCCTCTAGTGGTCAAATTCTAATTAGATTTCCTGCTAGATTCTAATGGAGAGGAAAGTCAGAGACATACAGTTCTCCATAGAATGTGATAGAAACTGCTGAGTCACTTCCTGTCAGAACTATCAGGAAGTAAACACAGTAAATTCACTTCCTGATTATTTAAACTGCTATAATTTTTGAATAAAACATCTGACAGCGATGGGAGTACCCTTGTTTTATTCAGCAAGAAATGCTCTGTAAAATACGTGTTTTCATAAAAAAAAAGTTTACTGCTCCTTTAACCATTTGAAAACCAGAGAGGTGTGCGCATCACAATCTGAAGCAGACTTAGTGAAAAGCCAGGGGAGCACTGCTTATCCCCAAAACATCTCCTGTCGACCATTCGGGTGCGAGAGAACTGCAAACCTACACGAATGTTTGTTGCTGAAAGCTTGAGGCTATGCAGGATAGCTGTGCAGTCTTCATAGACTCAAAGGGTCAGGCTTGGAAGCCCTTCAGTATTGTCTATGGAGACTGCACAGATAGCCCAGAAACACTGGCATGTAAGTCTGGTAGTTTAGTCTCTCTTGTGGGACCAACAAAGGCAGGGCCGGATTTACAATAAGGCAGAGTAGGCATCTGCCTATCGGCGCATCCCACAGAGGGGCTCCTGTCACTGGGATTGCTTTTTTAATTTTTTTTTTTTTTAAATTAGCACAGTGGCAAAACAATAATCCTCCCACCCGGCGCCCGCTCCATGTTGCCCTCACATTGCCCCCTCTGTTGTCTGTTTCCTACCTCCCTGGCAGGACAGGTCTGTGCCCACACAGTCCTGTAGGTGGTGAGCTCCCTCGTTGGTTCTTTAGGAATGCAGAGCGCTGGGACATGACATCATCTCCCAGCGCTCTTCATTCCTGAATAGGAGACCGCGCAGGAGCTCCAGCAGCTTCAGGACTGTGCCAAAGAAAGCACAGATGACAGATCTCCTGCCAGGGAGGTAGGAAACGGACAACGGGGGAGGTAGGAAACGAATAATTGGGGGGGGGGAGGCAATGTGAGGGTAACACGGTGATGGTGGGGGCAAGTTGGAGCCGAAGGGGGGGCAATGTGAGGGCAACATGGAGATGGTGGGGGCAATGTGGAGCTAATGGGGGCAAGTTGGAGCCCATGGAGGGCAATATGGAGATGGTGGGGGCAATGTGGAGCTGATGGGGGCAAGTTGGAGCCGATGGAGGGCAATATGGAGATGGTGGGGGCAATGTGGAGCTGATGGAGGGCAATTTGGAGCTGATGGGGGTAATGTGAGGGTAACATGAAGCTGATGGGGGGCAAGTTGGAGCTGATGGGGGGCAAGTTGGAGGTGATGGGGGCAATGTGAGGGCAATAAGGAGATAGGGGCAATGTGGAGCTGATGGGGGGCAAGTTGGAGCTGATGGGGGCAATGTGAGGGCAATATGGAGATGATGGGGGCAATGTGGAGATTAGGAGCATTGTGGAGGTGTCCAGTGGAGATGGCCAAGGGGGGGGGTGCTTTGGATTTCTGTGCCTACAGGCTCCTGAGATGTAAATCCGGCCCTGAACAAAGGAGCATCATAGGTCTCTTCTCCCCCAGTGGAGCGCCGGGGATCATAATGTAGTGCTGACATCATCTGCAGGTCTGATCCCAGGGTACCAGAACTGCCAACAGAGCCGAGCGATAGCTGCCCTTTAAATAGCCATAGGCCTAGATGGGCAACTTTGTAGCACGGTGTTGCTGCAACACAAAATTACCATTGAAAAATACTGTAACTGTAAAAAATCAACAAGGAGAATTACCCATTATCCTTCTGTACGTTACTTTGATCTGTATTTAGGAAACTGTATTGGTGCAATTCTGGAGCAAACCAACTGCACCATAGCGGATTTATGAAAATGTCCATCAGTTTTAATGGAGCTTTCAAAGGAGTAATAAACTTTTTTTTATGACTAACGTACTATATACACTGTATGGCTTTTCCTGCCGAGCATACAAGGATACTCATACTGAGGAGAGAAACATATTTCCATTGTTATTACAGCTTAAACTGTTATTAACATTAATAGTTCCCTCTAGTGGTCAGATTTCAATTAGTTATTCTGATGCATTCTATGGGAGAGATGAGTCATCAAAAACAGTTCTCTATAGAATGGGACAGAAACTTCTGAGTCACTTCCTGTCTGGCTGAACTTTCAGGAAGTAATCACACTGTAGTTCACTTCCTGACAGCATGAATGGTTATAACCTCTGAATAAAACAGCATTCTCTGGCTTAAGAAAACATCGAAATAAGGAGGACATTTTATTTCTTCACATGGTGCGTTTGGTTTGCTTCATAATTGCCCCTCATTTTATTCCGCATACTGTCCTTAACCCTTTGAGTGCCAGAGGGGTACGCAACGCATTGCCTCGATGACCTGAGCGGCTTACAAGGTCATCAAAGAGTTACGTTTGTGTTTCACATTGTTGCCACTTTCTTTGATAAAACAGCGTTGTTGCTGCGAAACGCGTAAGAGAACTACGCAGTGGTATTTTAAATGCTTTTACTAGAGAGATTTGACGATACTCTTTAGCTTGCCTGCAGTTGGAATATTTGGTGTCTGTATCTGGAGTGGAGGAGATTTGGAGGATACCGAACAGAGACGTGATCAGGCGCTGTTGGAGCCCCCCTTTTTTTTTGTTGTTATTTTCTATACGTTTCTACATGAGACTTTGGTATAAAGTTCATTGTTTTTACAAATTCTGTGGTTCATTAGGCATTGAGGACACTTGTTTTTTTTTTCTCTCTTAGCTGCCTAAATTGGTACAAAAAAAAAATATATATATATATGTATTCTCCCTACTAGAAGCCTAAGCTACTTTTTTGGCTCTGTAGCAAGTGCATAAATCAGATGGCACCTTTTTCACTGCCATTAGATTTTGGCAGAGGATAGAATAAACCTTTACTGAAATCCTGACCAAAAGTCATAAATTAGGAGTTTAGCCGGAGTAAGTGTGCTGACACACACGCAGAAAAAACAACATTTGCAGTTATTTTAACTGTGGTAGACTTGTAACACAATAGTCAGATCATGTCTGTGTGCAACAAGAGTTCCTGACTGGTGCTGAAAAGCTTACAACTAATAAATGTTTGTGGCCGGCCGATACACCGTTTTTCTTTATCCAATCTAGTGTCTATAGACAATCAGGTCTCTATAAGGCTGCGGTGAGTGTAGGATTTGGATTTACATCTGTGTTCCTTCTACATTTTTCCAGCTCTGTTTTGGTATATGGATCAAGACTCCAGTAGCTGGAAATGACCTGGGGGGGGTGCTAAATCTTTGGTGGACTGTAATACCTTTTTAGTTGGCTGTCCTGAAAATTTACTATGTTTTGGACCACAAAAAGGCCCTTCTTTTAATTTTTCATAGTAATGTCATTGAGGCTAGGTCATTCTGTGGTAACGCAGTTGCACCTTAAAGGAGACGTAAACTTTTTTTTTTTTTTAATGAAAACCTATGTGTTGCAGAGCTTTTCCTGCTGAGTAAACCAAGGGTACTGTCACCACTGTCAGCTGTTTTATTCAAAAGTTATAACAGTTCAATTAAACAAGCAGAAAATTACAGCGAGTGTACTTCCTGATAGTTCTAACTGACAGGAAGTGAATTTACTGTGTTTACTTCCTGAAAGTTCTAACTGACAGGAAGTGATTCAGCAGTTTCTATCACATTCCATGGAGAACTCTTTGTCAGTGACTTTCCTCTCAAATAGAATGTAACAGGTTAACTAGAGGGCACCGGTAATTTAAAAAAACATAGGCTTGAACTTTAATAACTTTGGAAATATGTGTCTCTCAGCAGTGGGAGTACCTTTATTTTACTCAATGGGAAAAGCCCTAAAATATGTATTTTTTTCATTAAAAAAGTTTACTGTTCCTTTAAATGACAAATAACATTTTTCCAAATATTCATTGATTTAAAAGGTTATTTTAACCCCATGAATGCTAATGCTTTGGAGACCTGTTTAAATCAGTGGGGCTTTTTATTTTACTATGCTGTGGGTCATTCACTGCAGATTTACCCTTAGTACACAGCTTCATCTGATATAAAGTGAGAGAGCAGTCCTCCTTCATTCTTACCCTGTTGGAAAGGATGCCCAACTCGTTTCACTGAAATGCATTGGACATCTCTTTACTAGGCAAAGAGTTAATTTAGGGTTGTTTTCATCTTGCTAATGGGGTGCACTTCTGGGGCAACAAGCTGTCCCACAGCATGAAACAAAAATTCCCCAAAGTTCCATTCATTTAACCCTTTGAATGCTGGAGGGCTATGCAGCGTTTGGCTTTTAAGTGAGTAGTGTACGCCTCTGGCGCTCAGCGGGTTAACCCTTTGAATGCCAGAAAGGTATTCAATGCATTGCGTTGCAATGCATTGGCTACCTTTCTGGCACTCAAAGGGTTAAAAGCCTGTGAATGCTAGAAAGGTTTCCAACGCATTCCGATGAGTTGTGTGGCGTCAAGGGGTTAACAGCCCACATTTCAGTCGGGTGGGGGAAATTCTTATTTGTTTCGTACGATAGTTTTCTCAGATTCGCTCCTTTTAAGCGAGATAAATATGACCCACATTGGCCTGGCCTGTCTTATCCATTGGTTCTGGGAGTTATTATATTTGGGTAATGAGGCTTGGGTTTGCTGACATACACTTAGTATTCCAATACACACAAGCAAGTCCCTCTTTCCACTACACATGGAAATTATTAGCAGGTTTTTTTTTTCTTTCCAACCTCGTTGCGTTTCAGCGGTTGCCTAAAATAAAGAGTCAGGGAGTCTACAAAACGTGGATCTCACTTAGGCCTCGTTCACACTAGCAACTTTGTTACAAGATGCTGTAACAACACAAGATCGCCATTGAAAATTATTGTCAATGTAAGTGTCAGCCATGTGAGCTACCCCATAGATTACAATGATAATGGATTTTGTAAACATTGTTGCAACAAGATCTTCAGTGTGAACACAAGGTAAAGCTTAGTTTATCCAATTAATGGGATAGTAATGTTTTGCAAAACAGCAGCTCCAATTAATCATCATAGTATTTGGACCATGGAGAGTGTTATATCAATACTGTCAGAGTTGTAGTACAAGAGTAATTGAATGATAAAGTATCCCCCTCCCGCCCCTTTTACCTAGTGTAACCACCTCCCCTCAGATGTGGAATCTGGTCTCTTGACTGGACAGGTCACCGCAAGGGACAATCTTCTTACTGTGATCATAAGGAAAATCTCCCCCCTTGACAAATAACACTCTCCACGGCCTCAATACTATGAAGATTAATCGGAACTGCTTTTTTGTGAAACTTTACTATCCCTTTAAGGACCACAAAGCTTTTTTTTTTTTTTTTTTTTTTTCTGCATAGCATTCAGGGGTCCCTAAGCAGCAGGCAGCCTTTTAAACTTCAACCCGTTACATTACTTCAGGACTGGCTACGAGTACAGCTCTGTATCACAGCCTGTCAATCTTCGTCTGCTCCCCTCCCCACATAGCGCCTCGTTCCAACCTCCTCCAGTAACAGAGGGTTTCTCCATGTGAGGCTGGAGTGGTCTCTTGCCAATGAGAATGCTCCAGCTTACATGGAGAATCCTCCGTCACTGGAGGAGGTTGGAACGAGGAGCTATGTGGGGAGGGGAGCAGACAAAGAATAATAATTCACTAAAACGTGTGTAACGACAAAGTCATGCTCAGTACACGGACTGCTACACGTGCTGCAGTGATGCGCAGTAGAGACTGCCCGCGGCGCGGCTAATACAGAGCTGGACGCTCCTTTGGAGTGTCCAGCCCTGTATCAGCCGCGGCGTGGGCAGTCTCTACTACGTATGACTGCCCCGTGACCGGCTGGCAGTGGCACCGTGGCCCGTGTAACGGACTCTTCAACTAGTATCTAATAAAATACAGGGATTACAGATGCATTGCAAACAAGCATTCAGATACAGCCAGCTTTAATTCAGGTGACAGTTCCCCTTTAAGGGGTTATACAAGTGACTTTGTTGAAACGGTACATAGATTTCCATGTTTTCTATGGAACAACGCAACAAACTTTCCCATGTAAACAAACATGTAGTTTACATGAGCAACTGTGTTGTAGGAATACGTGAACTACCCATGGAAAGCAATGATATCTATGGGATACTGCAACAATGTTGCTCGTATTCACACTGGGGGCCTTGTTGCCGCAACTATGTTACAACAGCAGGTTTCACAGACTAGATATCATTGTTTTCACTGGGGTCGTTCACACAGTTGACTATTTCAATGACAAAGATTTTCAACGGCGATCTCGTGTCGCTGCAACATCTTGAAAGAAAGTTGCAGCAACAAAGTTGCCATTGTGAACTAGGGCTTAACCCTTTGCGTGCCAGAGGTGTACAAGCAATGCGTTGTGTACCCCTCTGGCACTCAAAAGGTTAATGTCATTTGATCACAAACTGCAGCGGCCTCCAGGGATAATCCCTATGCTTTGCACACCCCTCTTGTTCTCTAAGGGTTAAAGTGGATCTAGCACCACTTTAGTTATGGTCATTATGTAGAATACTTAGTGAATCATTTTAAAACATTATTATTATTATTATTTAAAAAAAAACTATTATTTGTGAGGAAATTACGGTTTAAAGGGTGTCCAGCAGCCTACTTCCGGGTAAATGGCTCTTGCTGCAGTTTGCCACTCTGCCTCTCCTCCCGTCACTCTACCCAGCATCCTCCGATGATGGAGGCGTTCTGTTAGTAAGCTGGAGCGACCTCATTGGCTAGATATCTATCTCTGCCAATGAGATCGCTCCAGCTTACTAACAGAACGCCTCCGTCATCGGAGGATGCTGGGTAAAGTGACGGGAGCAGAGGCAGAGCGGCAAGAGCAGTTTACCTGAAAGTAGGCTGCTGGGCACACTTTAAAGTGTAATTTTCTCGCAAATAACGTTTTTTTTTTTTAAATAACATTTTATAATTATTCGCTAATTATTCTACATAATGACCATAACTTGTAAAGTGGTGCTAGATCCACTTTAAAAGCCTCATTTAAGTACATAGAGATCTGCATTTTTTTGCTTCAGAGTTGCCATCTCTTTGCCTTATGCATACGGCCCATTTTTCGCAGGGATTTTATACTTTATATTTAAGCCTTTGTGTGCCAGAGAGGTATTCAACGCATTGTGTTACAATGCGTTGTTTACCTCTCTGGCACTCAGAGTGTTAAAGGGTAATAATTACGTTATATTAAATCTGTTCCTATGAGACTAGACATAGTAAGAAGGCCGGGCCTGTACAATCTCCAAACGGCTCCCATCAGCCATTTGGTAGGTTCAGTTTAGCTGGCATCGGGCTGGAAAATGATCAGAAAGTTTTATGGTTCACAGCCGCCATCTTTCCTGATTGCACATTGAGCCTCCATAGACCTCTATCATCAATGTCAGTTCACTGAACTGCGTTCAGCCCGTAGAGACTTCTCAGTCTCTCAGTTCACTCTCTTCCTGTCAGTCAGTATCTTTTGAGACCCTTTTTGTAGTCCACCAGGACTCACAATACACCAGTGGCTTAATAGGCAGGTCTGCTCCCTCTGCTCGTAATGGTTGTCCTTTTATCCCATTAACTCTAGAAGCAGTTAAAAAAAACCAAATACAACATCCAGGGTTAAGATCCAAACTCGTTCAGTAGTCACAAGTGTTCCACAATCGTGCGCTGTGCCGATTCGTCCCTTTGTAGCAATTCCAAAAGTAGCAAAACAATACAATTCGTTTTGTTATGAAGACTTTTTCGGGGAAACATTAAACTCCTAGTTACATTCCAGTATTAAACAGGTTGGAGAACGCTGGGGAGAGCCAGCTCAGGAGATTTATTTCTACATAAACCCTCTAATGCAGCCGAATCCTCTTGGCTTCATGTAGTATATTCCGAGATTATGGAAAAATCACTTGGTGACTCCTACTTGGAGGGCATCACTCGTTTGGCTTATGTTTTCTGCATGTGATTTCGGAATATAACAAACTTTCCTGGCCGGCTGCCCGCTCAGTGATGTAGGAGGTCGGATATCATCAACAGCACAGGCCAGAGGAAAGCCTCCGCTTGGATTTTACATTCTGGAGATTGTTCTACTTGGCTGTACTTATCACAGCAAGTATTTTGGACAAGGTGGGGGTATGCAACATTTGACTCACCAGCTATTGGAGACTATAGCCCCCATCATCCCCAACGGGTGGTCGGGAATGATGGCAGTTATCGTCTCCAACATCTGGAGAACCAAAGCTTGCCTGTCCCTGCTTTTATAGAAATATTGCTCCAATTAGGGCAGCCGAGTGCAAAGAGGACGATGAGTTACAATGTTTGAACTTCCCAATAGAGAACACTTTGGCTTATCATCACTGTTTAACCCTTTGAGTGCTGTAGGGGTGAACAACATTTCAAAGAAATTGTTTATAAAAAGAAAATGCTAATTTAACATACTGGAAGCTCGTGCATGATTATTGCTGTTTGGAGCTTATACATATAGGTGACTGTTGCAGCAAATTTGTTGCACAAAAAAAAGTATGTATAGTTGTTTTCTGTTGGTTAGTTCATGTGTGTTGATAAAACAAAGTCGCTAATGTGATTTAGGCCTTAACATTACCAGTGACTCATTTAACAGTGTTGGTTTAAAGGGATACTAATGTTTCATAATAAAAGCAGCTCTAATTAATCATCATAGTATTTGGACTTTGGAGAGGGTTATTTCAATTCTGTCAGAGTTGTTGTTCAAGAGTAATTCAATGACAAAGTGTCCCCCTCCCGCCCCTTTTACTGATGTAACACTGCTCAGCCAGATCAGAAGGGAGGTGCCCAGGTAGACTGCAGAGAGGGACAATCTTCAATTAAGATAAGGGAAAAAACTGAAAAACCTGTCAAGGGGGGCAGGGCTTTCATTGTTCTCATAGGAAGAAGATTGTCCTATTCTGTTATCTGTCTGGTCTAAGGACTGCATTCCACATCTGAGAAGAGATGGCTTACACTAGGTAAAAGGGGCGGGAGGGGAAACTTTGCTTGTGAATATCTCTCAAACCATAAAGGTTTGAGAGATAAGACATATCGTTCTTCATGTTTTTTTAATGCCTACAAAATAAAATAAAGATAA
This sequence comes from Rhinophrynus dorsalis, assembly GCA_037306005.1. Taxonomy (NCBI): domain Eukaryota; kingdom Metazoa; phylum Chordata; class Amphibia; order Anura; family Rhinophrynidae; genus Rhinophrynus; species Rhinophrynus dorsalis. Next base: position 20,460,918 of record CM074724.1, on the reverse strand, counting down.
AACGAAGTATTACTATCCATTTAAAGGGGACCTATGACCTTGAGTTTTCTTTTCATATCTGAAAAAGTCATTCAAAACGTCTGATTGTCATGTTAACCAAAATTCCAGCAGATGTATAGTTTAGAAGGTATTCACAATTTTATTATTGGGAAAAGTGAAAATGAAAGTTTCCTGATACAGCACAGAGCTTCAGCATTAGCATAGGAAACATCACTGAAAAGATTAATGAGCATATGGTACTGCACAGGTACCGCAATTAGTATACATTTTTATATGGTAACTATAATAATGAACTGATAGTGTGCTGCTCTGTTGGGTAACATGACACACAGGCAGTTTTAAAGCAATTTTAAGATATGCAAACTTGAATTATGTGAAAGGTCCACATTAAAGAGGCTTTGGGTACAGCAGTGCAGGGAGCAGCATTGGCACTAATTCCAGGCAGGCAACTCTCTGATCCAAAATACTCACTTTGCGAGTTGTGTCTGACAAGTCCCCCTCACACAGTCACAGGACTCACACGCTCCTATAGAAAGATAGTTGCAAGTTGTTGTGAACATGGGGACCTTTTCCACACTCCCAGCAGACCCTGCAATAGAGGTAGAATGAAGTTCCCCTGGTCTCTCCTACAACAAAGTCCTGGACATCTACAGTAGACTTTAAAATTCCACAAATACAGACTCTGGAGCCCCCCAAAACAGGACATAAAATATGGACAAATGGTTACTCTATTAACAGCTGGAGAGCCAAAGGGTGCCTAACCCTAGTATAAGGGATCCACATGTCTCACCCTGCAGTTCCATTAGAATTGATTCTACGTTTATTACTTTGGGTTTTTCACCCAGCAGAAGTGGTAGGGCGTTTTCTACGTATAAAGTCAATGATCAAATGGAAGCTGCAAAATTGATGGCTAACTCTGTATTAAATCGACAAGAATGGACTTAAAAGCAAACCTTATCTGTGGAATAAGTGGCTCTTAAAGGGCCATGTACGCAAAAGAAAAATAGTCATTCTGGGTCAAACCAACTGCCTTAAATAATAGTTAACCAAACTTCCATTGATTTAAATGGGGTATTTAACCCCTTGAATGCTAGAGAGGTCTCCAACGCATTGCTTTGCAATGCGTTGGAGACCTCTCTAGCATTCAAGGGGTTAAAATTTCCATATAAATAAATAACAGTTTGTATTTGTCTCCTATGGAGCAGATGGATTACCCCAAAATTGCTCCACATTTTTCTTCCAGCTTACAGCCCTGTGTTCCTTTTACCCATTGGGACATGCCAACGTTAAATAAAAACATGAATAAAACCGATCTTTGTACAGCTTCATAGAAATCGAAAAGAATAAGGGAAAGGGAAATTGATAGTTTAAAGGGATAGTATTACTTCAAAATTACTATCCCTCATATTGTAGCCCTTAACAAACTGAGTTAAATGACACCAGCGGCATCTCTCAGACCTTTATGGTATAAGAGATAGCCGCTTTCAAAGTTTCCTCTCCCCTGCTGTCAGCGTTCTGCTGCCAGCAGGGGAATCCGGTCCCGGGACAGGCGGAGGCTCTTCAGCAGAGCCGATATCTCATTATGGAAGGAAAAATGATTCACTGAAACAGTCTTATACGTGTGCTTGGTTACCAAGCACACGTAGAAGACTGTTTCAATTAATCATTTTTCCTTCCATAATGAGATATCGGCTCTGCTGAAGAGCCTCCTCTTGATTCAGAGACTGGATTCTCTTACTGGCAGCAGAACGCTGACAGCAGGGGAGAGGAAACTTTGAAAGCGGCTATCACTTACACCATAAAGGTCTGAGAGATGCCGCTGGTGTCATTTAAATCAGTTTATTAAGGGCTACAATATGAGGGATAGTAATTCTGAAGTAATACTATCCCTTTAAGCTTTTTCTTTTTCATCTCTCGTACCCTCTCCCCCAATATCTACGGATCCAACACAACCATGGACGCAGCGGTTTCCAAAAGGTTTGGTGCTTTTGAATACTTCATTGTGTGAAATGACTTTCAGCTTCACGGGTAATAAAACATAGTCGAACAGAGCGCTAGATTCTGCGGGTAAATGCTTTTTAATAAATACAATTGAATTGTCTACTGGTTATAATTGTGAATCAGGGCTACAAAGATCATGAATCTCTGCAGGGCCTTGAACCGGTTCCAGCAGTTAAGAGCCGTTAGATGCACACCTCTCACAACTGACTTCATTCAATTTGTGTGCCACGTGGAATAAAACGCAATAACTATTCAATGAAAGAATTATCTGTTAACATTGTTGCAAAATAAAATTCTTCCTTTCAGATTTTGTGCTGGATTCAAATGCAGGTGCTAAATTATCTCTGCTTTTATCTCCAGATTTCCCCATAGACTTCAATAGGAATTTTTTTTTTATAAAACGGGAGGTAACACTTATCTCCTGCATTTGAATCCAGCCCTTTGTGTCTAAGGTCGGATATGACAGATACCAAATTGACCCAACTCTTGCACATTCATTTAAAGGGATAGTAATACTTGCAAATTACTAATCCCCATATTGTAGCTTTGTTAAAAAGAAACTTATTGCCCCCAGTGTCATCTCTCAAATCCTTATGGTTTGAGAGATGATAGCGCTCAAAGTTCCCCCCTCCCTCCCCCTTCCCTGACTGACCGCTGACTGCAGGGGATGCCTGTCGTACGACAGTCTTATGTGCATCAGGCAGCTCTGCAGCAGAGCCGAGATCGCGTTGATAAAAAAAGAATTATTTCACTGAAACGGTCTTCTACATGTGTTTGGTTTGTACTTGGTTTGCAAGCACATGTAGAAGACCGTTTTAGTGAAAGATTTCTTTTTTATAAACGCAATCTCGGCAAAGCTGCAGAGCCACCTGATGCACATAAGACTGTCGTACGACAGCTTCCCCTGCAGTCTGCGTTCAGTCAGGGAAGGGGGAGGGAGGGGGGAACTTCTTTTTAAAGGGATAGTAACCCCCCCAACAACTTGATATCAAAATACAGGAATCATAGAAACATACCGAACGCACTTAGTCTCATCTCTCAAACCTTTATGGTTTGAGAGATGTAAGGCAAGAAAGACCTCCGCTCCCTCCCCCTTCTCATGCGTCCGCTGCATAGCGGACGTCATGAGATCCGGCTTCCAGCACCAGACGGCGGCTCTGCAGGAGCGCTGTCATCTAGATATCTCCATATTATTACTTCATGGGTATGGTCTAAAACATGTGCCTGGCTTGCAAGCACATGTTGTAGACCATTCCTATGAAGTAATTATACTGAGATATCTAGATGTCAGCGCTCCTGCAGAACCGCCGAAAGTCGGGCGACCGGATTCTGCCTCTGACAGCTTTACAGCTCGTCAGACAGAAGGGGGAGGGACCGGAGGACTGTCTTGCCTTACATCTCTCAAACCATAAAGGTTTGAGAGATGGGACTAAGTGCGTTCGGTATGTTTCTATGATTCCTGTATTTTGCCGTCAAGTTGTTGGGGGGGTTACTATCCCTTTAAGAAAGCTACAATATGGGGATTAGTAATTTACAAGTATTACTATCCCTTTAAATTACCCAGTTTTTTGAGAAAGTCATCTAACAATCTGTTCAAACTTAGAATTAGTGTTTATAGTGGAAACTCCAATTTAAATGAGTTGTAAACTTTTATTATGAGAAACATGTTATAAAGTTTTTCCTGCTGACTAAAATGAGTTCTCTGTGCAGGAGTTTTGAGTCATTGAGTAAGCCTCTCCATATCAAGTCATGGTAACATCACCACCTGGTGACCGCAAAAGAAAATTGCAATTTAAGTAAAAAAATAAATAAAAAAAGTTTGATCCACAATAAGATTTGAATGAAAAATCTCCCGAGAGGAAAATAATTACAATGCAGGACTTTTTTCAATTAAAAAAGTTTGCTTCTCCAATTTCATTGTGACAAAATTCAATTCTTCTGACTCGTCAGATCTAACAGATGACAACTTAAACCTTAAAGGGTTAACCAAAAACTTATGCATAGTTATTTAAATGATCCAGTTTGGTGGGGGGATTCTTCTAACTTCAGCAATTAAAAATAGTGTTTGCAGTGGAAATTTCAATTAAGGGGTTCTCTTACATTAAAATGAACACATATAACTAGAGTTTATTTGTATTTCTCTGCTGAGAAGCAGGTGTCAAATACATTTGGCAATACGATTCCGTTTATTCGGTTTATTAATGTGAATTTAATTGGTAGAACAAACATTTTAAGTGCATTAAGACTGAAGCTGTTAATTTGTATTCAGTATCACAAGGAAGCACACTTTCTTTTATTGGCCTTTTCATGCCAAGGTAATAGTGGTAAATTGGTTATGTCTCCTGTGCTTAAAGGGATAGTAATACTTTGTTTTAACTTTATTTTATTTTGTAGGCATTAAAAAAACATGAAGAACGATATAAGTCTTATCTCTCAAACCTTTATGGTTTGAGAGATATTCACAAGCAAAGTTTCCCCTCCCGCCCCTTTTACCTAGTGTAAGTCATCTCTTCTCAGATGTGGAATGCAGTCCATAGACCAGACAGATAACAACAGGGGACAATCTTCTTCCTATGAGAACAATGAAAGCCCTGCCCCCCTTGACAAGTTTTTCAGGTTTTTCCCTTATCTTAATTGAAGATTGTCCCTCTCTGCAGTCTACCTGGGCATCTCCCTTCTGATCTGGCTGAGCAGTGTTACATCAGTAAAAAGGGCGGGAGGGGGATACTTTATCATTCAATTACTCTTGAACTACAACTCTGACAGAATTGAAATAACACTCACCAAAGTCCAAATACTATGATGATTAATTAGAGCTGCTTTTATTATGAAACATTACTATCCCTTTAAAGGGATAGTAATACTTAGAATGTAAAAAAAAATGTTGTAGGGTTCATCCCCCTGAGTAAAACAAGAGTACTCCCACTGCTGAAAGGTGTTTTATTCAAAAGTTATTAATTTTTAAAGTTGAATTTTTTAGGTGCAATATCACAGTGGCCTGAAATTGTACAGTGGCGCAGTTGCTACACCATCCTATGGACAGCTCTGGTCCCGGGACCATAAATCTCCATAGGATGGTGTAGGAATAGCGCCACTGTACAATTTCAGGCCACTGTGATATTGCACCTAAAAAGTTCAACTTTGAAAATGAATAACTTTTGAATTAAACACCTTTCAGCAGTGGGAGTACTCTTGTTTTACTCAGGGGGATAAACCATACAACATATTTTTTTTTACATTTTAAGTATTACTATATCTTTAAAGGTTAAGCTGTTAGGCTATGGCGCGTTTTATGCGGGTGACTGTTGCTTCACACGAATGCACCATTACCAGCAACCTGCATCCTTATTGCACTCAGGCAGGAACGCAGTAAAGATGCAGAAGGCCAGATTTATATTGGCAGAAGTATTCATGTGGCACCGCTCCAGTGGTCCATCTGTCAGTCATGTATCCCCAGGGCCGGCCCAAGACATTGTGCTGCCTGGGTCCAAGGATGAAATGGTGGCCCCCCTCAGCACACCAAAACCACGCCCACCAAAACACACCACATCCTTAATTATATTAACCCCTCTCCTGCCCCTAAAACCACATAGAACTGTAGTGTTTGTGTTTACACCCCTTGTACCTTTTTCCCCCTTACCTTTTTACACCCCTTGTGCTTCTTTTTCCCCTCTATTCACCCCTTGTGCCTCTTTCCCCTCTTTTCACTCCTTGTGCCTCATTTTTCACCCCTTGTGCCTCTTTTTTCCCCTCTTTTCACCCCTTGTGCCTCTTTTATCACCCCTTTTGCCTCTTTTCCCCCTTGTGCCTCTTTTTTTCCCCTCTTTTCACCCCTTGTGCCTCTTCCCCCCCCCCGCCTGTTTCTCTCTTCTCCTTCGCTCCCTCTCTTCTCCTTCTGGCTCTTCCTCTTGCTTTTTACTCAGTCTCCCCACTGCTTTGCACAGATGACAGCCGGAACCGTATCACATGTGGAGACGCCACGTGGTGCATGCTGGGATTTTCTTCATCAGTCTGGGTGCCATTTTTAAAATTGAACTGGCCTCCGAACAGAGGAAGAAAACCCCGGCATGCTCTATACGGCGTCTCTGCGTGTGACGCGGTCCCAGCTGTCATCTGCGTGGGGCAGTGGGGAGACGCCACGCATGAAATAGCATGCCTTGGGGCGGCAAATTGCCTCCCCTGTCAGTGTGCCGCCTGGGTCCATGGACCCATCGGGACCCATGTAAGGGCCGGCCCTGTGTACCCCCGTGACAGAATGAAAAATTGGAATATGGGAGAAAGATGATCTGAGAACACAGGCGACAGGAATGTAATAGGGGCTACTGATTTTTTATCGACCATAAGAGTAATACAAGACAACGCGCACACTGGTAAGTGCTTGCAAGGAAATCTTGTAATTAAATAGGAACTGAAGAGTTTCTCGCACTGAAATGTCTGATTCACCTTTATCTCACCTCCGTGTATAACCCCCCGGAGGGGGACTAACACATTTATAAGCTGAGCAATGTTCTGCAACCTCAGGCAGTGAAATATTGAATGTGTTACACAAACCTTGTGCATTCCAGAAGTGACTGTGCTTTGTAGTAATGGATTTGTATGTTTTAGTGTTATTTATCTTTTTATTTGTGACGTGCTTGAAAATTTTACCCCATCACCTGTAGAACAGGTGCAAACTGTTCTCACTGAAGAAAGAAGAACAAAAAATTAGCCATGACTGGCAATACTGATTGTCAGGACATTATTTAATTTGTACTATGGCTCTAAGTACAGATTCCTCAACCTGTACAGCAAGGTATTAGCGGGGCTGGATCACTGGTCCTTGAGCGACACGTAATGACATCTCATGACTGATATGCTCATGACTTGATAGCGCTATCTTATAAATCTGACCACACTGAGATAATAATAGACAGGGTGTGTGATTTGGGGTTTAGGAATATAAATTGTTCTGGCGGATCAGTTATTTTAATCTAAATGTAACTACTCTCTGTTGTTCAGAGCTATGGAATCGGTATGGCGATTTTCAAATAAATAATAATAGATGACATTAGCTGAAGTTCTAGCAAATTGCATATTTTTTAAAGATAAATTTCAGGCTTTATTTTTATTTCCTCTCTTGGTTGATGTCACTTTCTCTGTGCCCGGTGCTCTATAAATTAGCTACTTTGCATACAGTGCCAAGCAGAGAGTGGAAATGACATCACTCGCTTACATCACCAATAGTGGAGGTAGAATCAAAATGGAACATTAAAGGCAGCAGGTCCATCAGTTGGTCTACTTCTGCATCAGAACCTCTAGCTGGGACTCTAGAACCCAAAAACGCTTAGTGAGAGGGAACTGTTGAAATGTGAAAATCTACCATTTTCAAGGCGACGATCGCTCCAGCCTCACCAGCACCCACACAGTCCACTTTCCTTCCCCTCTGTCAGAAACCCCTGGTCCAAAGCTATACATTGGGATCGCTGGATTATGTTTTGCTGCACCTTCACAGGGCACTTCAAAGGGCCTTGCATTAAATGTACAATATTCAGTATATACCTAAATGGTTATACCACCTTTCTTGATCAATTTGTTAATTTCCCCTCTTCCTTTTGTCTCCTCCCTCATTCATATAAATAAATTAATTTAAAGGGGAACGATCACCTCTATACAAGTTTGGCTAATAATTAACTAAATATAGCGATTAGCTTGAAACCTTGTTTTATTGTTTATAAAATTTGCGGTATGGCTAAAAGGTTTAAAAATGATGATGTGCCTTACTTCCGGACAGACCGCGGGTACAGCTCTCCACCGCAGTCTGTCAATATTCTTCTGCTTCCCTCCCCATGTAGTGGCTCGGTCCAGCCCCCTCCCATGACAGAGGATTTCTACTTATAAGCTGGAGCTGTCTCTGGCCTATGAGAACACTCCAGCTTACATTGAGAAATCCTCAGTCATTGGAGGAGGCTGGACCGAGCCACTACGTGGGGAGGGGAGCAGAGGAAGATTGACAGACTGCGGTGCATAGCTGTTCCTGCAGTTTGATCAGAAGTAATGCACCGCAGCATTTTTAAAGGGGAACTTTCACCCCGCAATAACTAAATCTCCACTTACTGCTCACCTGGCGACTAGCTGCTTAGTAGCGCTAGTCGCCAGAAATCTTACCCAGTTCTCAAGATTTCTGCGTTTTACAGGAGCAGGAAGCACGGACGTCTCTTCACAGTGACGTCCGTGCGCCTGCGCTGTCAGTCCCTTGTCAGTCCCTTGTGCACCGTGTCAGTCCCTTGTGTCCCATGAATTTTATAAAAAAAAAATAAAATACGTTTTCAGGCTAATCGCTATATTTAGTTAATTATTAGCCAAACTTCTCTAGGGGTGATAGATCCCCTTTAAGTTGAAAAAATAAAGAAGAAATCCCATGCCTAGCATGTTTATGGGAGACGTGGAGCTCATCTTAACTTGAACTGGGAGATCTCAAATGTAACAACTCAGTATTGTGGGATCAGCCACTTCTGTGACCCCAATACGGTTCACCTGTTGATCTACCAGGTCTCACATTTCACTGTAATCCCCAGGATCAGGCCTAGCGATAGGACAGCGTTCCTCATGATAGTTGCTCTGTAAATTAATGGGAATTGGGGAAAATGTATTTGTTCCCATGGTGTTGTTGGTTTGCTCCATTTGCTTTGTGCAGAAATCTTATTTAATTCTTAATTTGTTGATATTTCTGTGATTAAAACTGTTACACAGGTGACTCAGCCTCAGCGACCATGACAATGCATAGTCTTGCAAAAAATAGGGTGAATTACACCCCATGGTGCCTTTCACACAGTATGGAGGGCTGCCATTGAAGTAACTTGCTACAACTCCCTGGAGACTAATGACTGTCACCAAGTGGTGGCAGCAGTGAGTATGCACCTCTACTACTTCCTGTCTCAGTTTTGATAATTATATGCTTCCCTCTAGTGGTCAGGATTTGCTATTAAAACATCTACAAAAACATGCATTGAAGGAGCTGAGGACTTCAAGCTGCTGTTCACTCTGCTTCCACATTTTTGTATAAATAGACAGCAAAGTAGTTCATAAGTGTTCAACCCAGAATTTTGTGTATTGTCCATTAGTCTTTTTTTAATTCATTAACATCCCTTTCCAACATAAATACATAAATTATAAAAGTTCTGCTTTCTGTTGCAGTTTACATAATCTGTACACAATGACCTCTAGTGGTCTGGAATATCCATTACAACAGCTAAAAAAACCATGCTTTGGAAGGCGCTGTAGTGTCAAGATCAGCATTTTTGTCAACCGGAAGCATTGGATTCTCTAAATTCAGTGAATTTTCCTTTTTATTTTTATTTTAAAGGGTCAGAAATAAAATGAGATTATATACATTTAATGTATGCCAAACTAGCTTCTGCAAAAAAAAAAAAAAAAAAAAAATATATATATATATATATATATATATATATAATTAATTATAGATCCATAAAATCTACTCCTAATCTTGTTTATCTAATTAATGTCTGTGTAGAAAGCAGTGATTCTATGAAATGGAAATTTACTATATTATCTTTTTTATGTAGTTTCTAATAAAATACAAGATCTAAATTAATTTATTGAGATTAGATTAATATTATTAATAACAATAAATACTGGTTGTCCTTTTATTCCGCTTATGCTGGTATTCCGACCATAGGATTTCAGGCCTGTGCAGAGGCTTCTGGGTTCACTAGAGCATGCAGATGGGTTTTTGTGAATCCTAGCTGCCTTTACATAATGCTCTTGTCTCCTTTATGGAATATTTAGATACAGCACTTATTTCTCAAGATCAGCCCTACAGCTGAACACATAAGAGGACAATGGAGCGGTTGGAACCCGGCATTCTAGAATGTTTACTCTGTACTGAGAGATGGCAAGACGCACAGATCCGTTCTCACAGAATGACAGGAAACCAGTGTTTCTGTAGAAATCATATAAACACAATTTGCTGTCGCTCAGAACGATCTTCAAGTACACAATGGGCCACACTCTGAAATCCGAAGGGGCGCAATTCTTGAGCAATCCAATTCCCCAAATTCCCGTTGAATTAAATGGGTGTTTAACTCCTAGAGTGCTAGAATACTTGTACATTGAGTAGGGGGTGAGGAACAATTCTGGAACAAAACAAGTGCACTGTAGTGCAGCGTTTCCCAACCACCAGCCCTTGGACCTGTACTAGTCTGTGTCAATATCAGTTCCGGGCCCTGGAATCCTTTATGTCACCCTGCGTCAGACATAAATGGCTTGGACCCTGTTAACGGTTATTGTTACTTTAAGAAAATAGCCACCCAGTGCCTGTCTTTAGAATATCTGATAAATACTGCTCTAGGGTACAAATACATCCCCCAAAAGTATTTTTTTAAACCCTTTCAGTGCCAGAGGGGCAATGCGTTGCGTACCCCTCCGGCACTGAAAGGGTTAATGCGGTGGGCACCAATGCATATACATGCGTGTTACAAAATGTGTTCTTGGAAGGAAAACAGGGTTATTAAAAAATGGTAGCGATAGCTTTCTTTTTATCCCTTAACCCTTTGAGTGCCAGACAAGTATTCAATGGTGCTTAATGGTGGTTAAGGGTCAACAGTTACACGGATAGAAATCAAAAACTGGCAGATCTTCTCTCATGGGAACAGACCTGGAGGTAAAACCGTGACAGCATTGTGGACGTCAGCGCTACAACAGAGGAACAGAATGAGGGTTTCAAAAGAGTTTGAGTCTCTTATCCTGCACAATCTAGGTCTCTATACATCAGCTGGTTCAGGTTTAACCCCCTAACAACGAGCGGTCTGGGGAAGTGCACTTCCCTTAACCCCTTAAGTACCATTGACGTGGCAGGACCGTCACGCTGGTCCGGCACTTAAGGACCAGTGACGGTCCTACCACGTCACGTACTTTTACTCACCGCGCTCCTGTAGGAGCGCGGTGAGTAATACCGGGCACTGAAGTTGATCGCTCCAAGAGCGGAGCGATCTCTTCCAGTGCCCCGTTTGACATGCCGCCCCACGTGATCAGTCACGTGGGACGGCACGTCAAAGATTCCTATGTGGTCCTTAAGGGACGGCACGCCCCGGGACCGCTGGTCCTTAAGGGGTTAAGGATCGAGGTGGCACATGTGACTGATGCCGTGTACTGGCTCGCCAAACAGGGGTCTGAGAGAGACCACTCCAGTCTTAGAGCGTCAGTTTCAGACCCCGCTAGTGCTTACAGCATTCCCGCAGGATCTCTGTAAGGACATACCAGGACCGTTGCCGGTCTTCCAGGCAAAAGGGACGGTGGCTGTCTCACACATCACCAATTGTTAAGATGTTAATAGCCCAACACGGCAGGTCTATGGATGCTGCCTACAGAGCCCAGCAGGTAGCTGAGAGCCACACACTTCCCAGTTGAGTTCCTGCTGAGAGGGGCAGTATTTTTGCCCCATCAAACAGATAGCGGGAGCATACCTCCCAACATTTCAAATGTCCAAAGAGGGACACTTGTGTTTTAGGGGGTGTTACTGGGGGTGTGGCTGGTGGGCGGGGCATTACCGAGAGTTTTAGGCTATTGCATGACCTAGTGACACTTCCTTGCGTAACCTAATAAATTACTTATAATAAGACCAAAGTGTTTTATGTACACAGACTAATTTATAAACACATATACTGACATTTAAAAAACATTAATGTAGTTTTATTGCTGTAGAGCAGTATGATACAGTTATATACACACCACACAGTCTGATCCCCCCAAATGAGGGACATTAGGGTGGTAAAGAGGGACAGAGGTATTTGGGTCTAAAAGAGGGACTGTCCCTCCTAAAGAAGGACACTTGGGAGGTATGCGGGAGTTGTACAGTTCAGTCCTGGGATGTTTACTAAGTCTGATATCATAGGTGCGAATTTAGCAAAAACTGTCAATTGCTCTTTAAATATACAACGGACAACCCGTTCTTTTACATCACCAGTGTATTCAGTTCCCGCTGTTACACAAGGCGTCCCATTTTATTGCTATACTCTGTGCAATTCCTGTAATTTATCTTTGGTTTAAACATTGAACTGAGGGCAGTGACTGTGTTATCTTATGCCTAGATTTGCCTTGTGTGTGTGTCTACGCCCAGAGATAGGGAAGCGGTCGGCTGGGCCAAGTCAGGACAAGTTCACTGGCTCATTGGCAGGTCCTGATGCGTCTTCCAGAATAACCTTCTGCTTATGAAAATCCTGTCCGCTGCTAAAGTGGATATCGGATGGCTGGTTTAACCCTTCGAGGGGTCCAAAATGTGTTGAACAGCCCCCCTATGACAATTAAGTGATTAATCCCTTAACGGCATGTGCCGTACTATGACCGTCACGGTCCTTGAAATAAGGACTGATGACGGTCATAGCACGGTCTACCGGGAGCGCTGTAAGTAAAAATGGGGCCTGAAATTGACCGCTCCAAGATCGGAGGAGCGATCTCTATCAGGCCCCAAAGTGACGCTCCAATACGCGCAACAGGTCACGTGTACCGGCGCGTCGGCGTGCATCAACTCGGTCCTTATGGGACGGAAACATCCCAGGACCGCCGGTCGCTAAGGGGTTAAAAGAGATCTAACATCTTATTTTACTTTTAACATTTTATAACAACCCCACACTTACTTGCCTTACTATGTCAATACAAAGAAATGGTTGCAGCTGATACGAGTGACCCAGGACCATAAAGTTGCTCAGCAAGACTACATAATATATCATACAATAAAAAGACTGAGGGAACCTACAAGGGGTAGTATGAGTTATGCATTAGTCTATAGTAGCATCTCAGTCTAATAGAACTACATCCCTTTAAAGGGATAGTAATACTTAGAATGTAAAAAAAAAATATTGTATAGTTTATCCCGCTGAGTAAAACAAGAGTACTCCCACTGCTGGAAGGTGTTTCATTCAAAAGTTATTAATTTTCAAAGTTGAATTTTTTAGGTGCAATATCACAGTGGCCTGAAATTGTACAGTGGCGCTGTTGCTACACGATCCTATGGACAGCTCTGGTCCCGGGACCATAAATCTCCATAGGATGGTGTAGCAACAGCGCCACTGTACAATTTCAGGCCACTGTGATATTGCACATAAAAAATTCAACTTTAAAAATTAATAACTTTTGAACAAAACACCTTTCAGTAGTGGGAGTACTCTTGTTTTACTCAGGGGGATAAACCATACAACATTTTTTTTTACATTTTAAGTATTACTATCCCTTTAAGACCAGTTCAGTGCTACTGAGTATAATAAAAGTTATATATTATATGACCTTGGCTATGACTAATTTCTATGGAGCAATATATATAAGCATTTAGCACTATTAGTCATTATCTTTCCCATGAGCGAGAATACTCACCCCTATATATGTCTACAACATTAGTTTATATAGCAATTAGGTTGAAAACTCTTCCTCTGCTCTCCTCCCTCTATCCAACCTCCTCCAATTACGGAGTCTTTCTTCATGTAAGCTGGAGCACTCTCATTGGCTAGAGACTGCTCCAGCTTACATGCAGAAAGCCTGTGTCATTTAAGACTAAGGTAGTGCTCATACTACCCCTCGTAGCTTCCATTATTCTTTTTGTCCATGGAGGAGGACATGACAGTTGCTTGCACTTTTATTCAAACTGAAGCAGGCAGAGTGCATGTTCCTAATCAACCGTTGCATTGCATACCCCTCTGGCACTCAAAGGGTAAAGTAGAACTGTCACCTTGTAAAAAAAAAAATAGGTGTTTTTAAAAAGAACATCCAAAATCACCCATATTTATATTTTAATTTCCCGCAATAGTTTCTGAGATATTTTTTGTCAGCTAATACAGCTGAGCTAGTAGGAAGTGACAGTTGGTAATGCAGAGCTATGATATGCGGAATTTCAGAGTTTTCCAGGTATGCTGGCGGACTTGCACTGATTGACAAATAAATCAAGCTAATTATCTTATAAACTATTGTTTTAAATGGAAAAAATGTTAACAAAGCCTTTTCAGTGATGTGCAGTATGCTAATGAAGGTTTTCAGTGATGTGTCATATGCTAATGAAGCATTATGCAGTACCAGGAAATCTTCACTTTCACTCTTCCCGGAATTCATAGTTTGAATCTCACCTAAACTGTACATCTGCTGGACTTTTGGTTAACATGACGTATAGGCGACAGCCGTGGACAAGAATATAAAAAACTTTGGATCAAGACAGTTTTTTGGGAAATAGATGGGAGTTTTAGGAGGCAGTGAAAAGGGCACATATGCACAAGGGTATATAAAGTACTCCAAAAAGTTAGGGGCACAAATGAACTTTTCAGGAGCCCTGGCTCCTAGACTCCAGGGATTTATCAACCCCTGCCTAAAAATAACAACCCTTTCTCCTTTAACACCATAACAACTGCCTGATTCGTGGGCGGGCGGCTGTTAACCCTTTGAGTGCCAGCAGGTTATCCAACGCATTGCAAATCAATCCATTGGATACCCCTCTGTCATTCAAAAGGTTAAGAACCATTGCACTTATTTTTTTGCAATGGATTCTGGAATCTCTCACGACGACCCCAAAATTCCTTTACCGTTGCCGGTCCTTAAGTGCCAGACTGCCGTCACGGTTCTGACATGTCAGTCCTTAAGGCGTTAAAGAATTACAATTTAAAGCCATATATCTGTGAATGATAGAACATGTTCTTCCCTTTAATAGTTCTTTTAGCTCACAGAAATCGCCTGCCTCCCCTTGTTTGTTTTATAGGTCATAAGCTGACTCATTTACCTGTCATTTTTATTTTCTTTTATGGTTAACTGTACACTCCTAAGTTCATAAACTACTCTGAGTGATAATTGCTGGTTTCCGGTGTTCCAGGCAGGGGATAATAATGGAGAGACCCATGTGTTGCTGTTGGAATCAGTCTTATCAACAGAGTTCTAGGGAAAGGTGGATCAGTTTACAGTCCTATCGCTGTAAACTTCGGGTAGAGCCAATGACTGGCTGGCAGCCCAGCTAAAATTAAACCATCGTTACACTGATATTTATGTCCAGATAAGCAAATCAGCAAAAGGGACATTTTATTTATGGCCACCTGATCTGTACGTGGACTGAGATTACCAGGTGAGTTTGTGTGAGCACAAAGTGTGTTCTGTGTCATACCTGGAATTATGGCTTTCACAATTAGCCATGTCGTAACACAATTCTTATTAATTTAAAGAGGAACTTTCACCTCTAATTCACTTATTGTACTCTTGTACTACAACTCTGACAGAATTGAAATAACACTCTCCAAAGTCCAAATACTATGATGATTAATTAGAGCTCAGGAGTAATACAATGTGTCCCCCTCCTGCCCCTTTTAAGTTTACTCTCAGATGTCTGCTCTTGTCCTTTTCTTTTTTCTCCAGTGTTCGCTAATCTTGATTTTTTTGCGCAATTCAACAAATTCATGCTCAAACTTATATTGTTTTCACACTGGAAATAGCGATTGTGCATGTTTCCTGCAATTCTATGGCCTGCTCAGCAACTGCCCAGCTACTTTCCTCTTCATTTCAAAGGACATCACAAGTTATTTCCCCTTTTCATTGCAGCGCGTCTCTTAAACTTCTTTAGATAACATTCTAAAACTATTTTGTTTGCATTGAACATCTAGATTTATACATTTTTAATATCAAGGTTTCTTTATTCTTCTTAAAAGAAGACAGAAAGAGAACGAGGTTTTCTCTCCCCCTTGTCATGTATGGAGTGGAGTTGGCTCAGATAAAAGGATCATTGCTTTTGGCACTGTATGCATTTCATCCTACCCCCACCCCCTTTAAAATACCCACCTTTATGTTTTGTTTGGATGTTTTTCTAGTTCCCAGTCATTTTGCACAAGCTACGGTTATCAGAGATTTTCACTGGGAATATTTTATCAAAGTCAGAAAGTGGTATTAAGTAATTATTCCTGCAAGGATACGTTTGGTTGTTACATAATAGCTGGCTCATTCATGCACACGAGATGTATTATTCAAAGGCAACAACAGGATTTCCTTTGCTAACTAGATAGTGACATTAGGCAGGATATGCAACTTTCCCTGGATTGCATGCTTCAGATTGAAAAATGTATTCAAATAAACCATTGCTTGATTTTATTTTTACTGTATTTACAGTGGAAGGAATTGTACTATCAAAATACAAGTTGTTCTTGTATGAAAGAGAGTGTTGTGAAGTTTACAGGTCTGCCTGTCTGTCTGTCTATCTATCTATCTATCTATCTATATATCTGTAAGTAGTTTGCAGCCAGACACAAGTGCAGCAGACAGACAGAAGTGTGTAGTTTCAAAAACTGCAGTACTTAAGTCAAGCTTGAGGTAAGCTCAGGCTATTACTATTACTTCACTCTTACTTCTCTCTTCTTTTCTATTGTAGACAAAAAACTTAAAAAAAAAAAAAAAAAAAAAAAAAATCTTACTATCATTCTTTAATACTGCTTATGTTGTAGTACTTGGAATTGTGTTGCATTTAGTATTTAGTTTGAATTGTGTGTTTATTTACTTTGGTTAATTTGGATCATTAGTGCTTAAGTTTGTATTTGGCTTGTTTTGGTTTCTGCATAGTGTGCATAGGTGTCTATTTGGGTGTAGCTGGTAACTGGTTTCATTAGATTAGCATAAGAAAAGGCTTGGCTCGCTTCGTTAGCGTATCAACTGCAGTAGGTGTATTTATAGGAGGTTTCAACTCTGTGAGTTTACTCTGTAAGTAGTTTGCAGCCAGACACAAGTGCAGCAGACAGACAGAAGTGTGTAGTTTCAAAAACTGCAGTACTTAAGTCAAGCTTGAGGTAAGCTCAGGCTATTACTATTACTTCACTCTTACTTCTCTCTTCTTTTCTATTGTAGACAAAAAACTTAAAAAAAAAAATAAAAAATCTTACTATCATTCTTTAATACTGCTTATGTTGTAGTACTTGGAATTGTGTTGCATTTAGTATTTAGTTTGAATTGTGTGTTTATTTACTTTGGTTAATTTGGATCATTAGTGCTTAAGTTTGTATTTGGCTTGTTTTGGTTTCTGCATAGTGTGCATAGGTGTCTATTTGGGTGTAGCTGGTAACTGGTTTCATTAGATTAGCATAAGAAAAGGCTTGGCTCGCTTCGTTAGCGTATCAACTGCAGTAGGTGTATTTATAGGAGGTTTCAACTCTGTGAGTTTACTCTGTAAGTAGTTTGCAGCCAGACACAAGTGCAGCAGACAGACAGAAGTGTGTAGTTTCAAAAACTGCAGTAGTTTGAAAACGGCAGGAGTTTGGTGAAGGCATTGGTTTTGTCAGTTTGGTGAGTAACTGCTTTAATTCTAAGATGTCTGGTTTGGTGCAGTGTAACACTTGTCTGGCTGTTGTGTTCCGCAGTACTCTCTGGAGTTTGGGGTGTTGTCCAGTATGTTTGCATCTGTCCACATTGTATGGTGAAATTTCCAGGCTGCAGTCTTTGGTGTGTTATCTGCAATCAAAAGAAGTGAATCTTTCCCAGCTAGAGTGTGAAGTCAAGCAACCATGTAATCCACCACCGCAGCCCCAACGGCCCATGAAGAGAAGGGCTGTGTGGAAGACAGTTGGTTCCGGGAGGTTGAGAGTTGTGGAGCAGAAGCACAACACTGTTGGTATTTCGGTGTGTAATCCCTTTGGTGTCCTGTCTGAATTGGAAAGTGAGATTTCAGAAGATAAAAGCACAGATACTCAGGTACGGGATGTTGTGAGTCCCAAAGGAGAGAATTGTAACAAGCAGTCAGGAGCAGAAAATGGACTTAAAAAGAAGAGAAAGCATCTCCTTGTTGGTGACTCGATTGTTAGAGGTGTTGCTTTAGGGCAGAATGAGGATGGACTGAAGGAGGTGAGATGTCTTCCTGGTGCTACTGCAAGTAGGGATAAAAGACGCATCTCAAATATTGTCAAGGCTGCAACAAAGGAGACTGAAGTTGATCTGATCATTCATCTCGGTACAAACGATTTGTCCCAGAAAAGTGTTGAAGAGGTGAAAATGGAATTTCAAAGTCTCAGCCTGGAGCTGAGCAGAATGACAGACTCTATCACTTTTTCAGAGATTTTGCCAGTCCGCTCTGAAAATAGTAAGAGACTTCGTATCCTGGAGTTCAATGGTTGGCTAAGACAGTGGTGTAAAGAAGAAGGTTTTGGATTTGTCAGTCACAGTGTTAGAAGGTGGAGTTGTAAAGAAATGTTCAAGAGAGATGGTCTGCACCCGTCACACAGAGGAACTGAGGTACTTGGAGAAGAGTTCAGGTGTTTCTTGGAGAGGCATTTAAACTAGATGGAGGGGGCAGGAATTTCATTGAGAAGATTGATTTCTGTCCCCGAACAGTTTTGGTGAACCAGGGTTCTGAGTTTGTTAGTGTGATAGATACAGATGTTGGTGCACAGGAAGTTGCTGGTGCTTTACATACAGATGTTGGTGAGGTAGATGATGGTGCGGTAGATAGAGTTGTTGTTGGTGATAAATGTAATGTTCTTCGTGTAATGTGTACTAATGCTCGCAGCTTAGGCAACAAGCTCAGCGAGCTAATATCAATAGTTTGTAGAGATGACTTGGACTTGATTGTAATAACAGAGACATGGTTCAGGGACTGTAATGACTGGGAAATAGCCATTCCGGGATACACGTTGTATAGGAAAGATAGGGCTGAGAGAAGAGGGGGTGGGGTAGCCATTTATGTTAAAGATAGCATAAAATCCACAGCGATCCAGAATTCATGTAAAGAGTTGGAGACTCTCTGGATCTGTCTGCAGAATAAAAAGGGATCAGTTACAAGAATAGGTGCAGTCTACAGGCCTCCGGGGCAATCTGAAGAGCAAGACAACATGCTAGTGGACGAGATTACCCAAATGGCAGTAAAGGGAGATATAGTAGTTATGGGAGACTTCAACATGCCTGATGTTGATTGGAATATCCCTTGTGCGTCCACATGTAGAAGTAGGAGCATCGTAGAAGCCCTGACGGGGATGTCCCTAAAACAGCTGGTGAAGGCGCCAACTAGAGGGGACAATATCCTAGACTTAGTATTCACAAATGGAGACCTGGTATCTGAGGTGAAGGTGGGAGAAAATCTAGGTTCCAGTGACCACCAATGTTTGTGGTTCGGAATCCAGACTGACTACGAGAAATCCCATTCTGCAACCAAAGTATTGGACTTTAGGAAGACGAAGTTTGAGGATATGGGAGAATATGTAAAGAAAGAATTAAAAGGGTGGGATAAAACACCGAGAGTGAGTACTCAGTGGAAGACACTCAAAGAAGTCCTCTTAAAGGCAACAAGATTACATGTTAGACAAATTAGCAAGAGGAAAAGAAAGAGAAATCCACTATGGTTTACTAGAGAGGTAAGAGCTATAGTGAAATATAAAAAGTCTGCCTATAAGAGATATAAAGAGACTGGAAGTGAAGCGGACAGAGAAGGGTATAAAACTATACAGAAGAAGACTAAACAGATGATAAATGCTGCTAAAGCCTCAAAAGAGGAAGAAATGGCCAAATCTGTTAAGAAGGGGAATAAAACCTTCTTCAGATATATCAGTGGCAGGAAGAAGAAAAACTGCGGGATTACAAAAATTAACAACGGAAAAAATCAGTATATAGAAGAGGAAAAGGCGGTCGCTGACCATCTGAATAACTACTTCTGCTCAGTTTTTTCAGACGGCGGCCCTCATAATCAGAAAATGGCTGAACACAGCATTGCCTCTAGTTGTATAATTTTAGCCCCAGTGTTTTCAGAGGCCGATGTTCTAGAGGAACTTGTCCGGCTAAAGTCAAATAAAGCGATGGGTCCGGATGGAATCCACCCTAGAGTTCTTAAAGAACTCCGATCTGTCATAGTTGGCCCCCTGACTAATCTGTATAACCAGTCACTTCTTACGGGAGAAGTTCCTGATGATTGGAGAATGGCCAATGTTGTACCCATTCACAAGAAGGGTAGTAAAGAAGAAGCTAGTAACTACAGGCCAGTCAGCCTGACATCTGTAGTGGTAAAAATGATGGAGACTCTTCTAAAGAAGAAGATAATTGACCATCTAACAAAAAACAACCTGATGGACCCAAACCAACATGGCTTCACTGAGGGCCGATCCTGTCAGACTAATCTCATTGATTTCTTTGACTATGTAACTAAAGTGCTGGATGAAGGTGGTGCTGTGGATATCGCCTACCTGGATTTCAGTAAAGCTTTCGATACAGTTCCCCATAAAGAGCTGATAGATAAATTATCAAGAATTGGACTTAACCCCTGGATAGTTCAGTGGATCTGCAGTTGGCTGAAGGACAGAAACCAGAGGGTTGTTGTTAATGGAGTGTATTCTGAGCAGAGACTGGTTACAAGTGGAGTGCCACAAGGATCTGTTCTGGGCCCTGTTCTGTTCAACATGTTTGTAAGTGACATAAGGGAAGGCTTGGCAGGGAAGGTTTGCTTGTTTGCTGATGACACAAAAGTGTGTAATAGGGTTGATGTTCCAGGAGGTGTCTGTAATATGGAGAATGATTTGGCACTATTAGATAAGTGGTCAAAACAATGGAAACTTCAGTTCAATGTTTCCAAATGTAAAATAATGCACTTGGGGACAAGAAACCCTCAATCTGACTATCGTATTGGCAGTTCTGTGGTAGCAAAGACTTCAGAAGAGAAGGATTTGGGGGTGGTCATCTCTGACAGCCTCAAGATGAGTAACCAATGCAACCAGGCGGTGGGGAAAGCAAATCGTATGCTTGGCTGCATAGCTAGAGGTATAACAAGCAGGAAGAGGGAGATTGTGATCCCTCTGTATAGAGCTCTTGTGAGACCACATCTGGAATACTGTGTACAGTTCTGGAGGCCTCATCTGCAAAAGGATATAACTAAAATTGAGCGGGTTCAAAGAAGAGCTACAAAAATGGTGGAAGGTCTAAAGCATAGAACTTATCAAGAACGACTCAGAGATCTAAATATGTATAGTCTGGAGGAAAGAAGAGAAAGGGGGGACATGATTGAAACCTTTAAGTATGTTAAAGGACTGAACAAGGTTCAGGAGGGAAGTGTGATTAATAAGAATCTGAATACAAGAACAAGGGGGCACAATCTGAGGCTAGTTGGAGGAAAAATCAAGAAAAACATTAGAAAATATTATTTCACTGAAAGAGTAGTAGAAACTTGGAACAAACTTCCAGCAGAGGTGGTTGATAAATCCACAGTAACACAGTTTAAACATGCCTGGGATAAACATGTATCTATCCTAAGATAACAATAAAGGAATACTAAAGGGCAGACTAGATGGACCAGGTGGTCTTTTTCTGCCGTCAATCTTCTATGTTTCTATGTTTCTATGTTTCTATCTATATATCTATCTATCTAATTTATCCACGTTCATGTCTGTCTATTTCTTTTGTCTGTCTATCTAGCTAGCTATCTATCCACCTACATGTCTATATCTATCTATCTATCTATCTATCTATCTATCTATCTATCTATCTATCTATCTATCTGTCTGTCTAATTTATCCACCTGCATGTCTGTCTATTATTTTTGTCTGTGTCTATCTGTCTGTATATCTCATATCTATGTATCTGTCTATCTCATATCTATGTATCTCATATCTATCTATCTATCTATCTATCTATCTATCTATCTATCTATCTATCTATCTATCTATCTATCTATATCTCATATCTATCTATCTATCTATCTATCTATCTATCTATCTATCTCATATCTATCTATCTATCTATCTATCTATCTATCTATCTATCTATCTATCTCATATCTATCTATCTATCTATCTATCTCATATCTATCTATCTATCTATCTATCTATCTCATATCTATCTATCTATCTATCTATCTATCTATCTATCTATCTATCTCATATCTATCTCATATCTATCTATCTATCTATCTATCTATCTATCTATCTATCTATCTATCTATCTATCTCTCATATCTATCTATCTATCTATCTATCTATCTATCTATCTATCTATCTATCTATCTATCTATCTATCTATCTATCTCTCATATCTATCTATCTCATATCTATCTATCTATCTATCTATCTATCTATCTATCTATCTATCTATCTATCTATCTATCTATCTACTTTCAGGGAATATATAGCTTTATATAGTTATTCAGTTGTTTAGGGTAGTTCTACCATATAACCAATGAACATACATTTTAGTTCATAAAGATGAAAATATAATTTTACACTGATTATTATGGGTCGGTGCAAGGCAATGCATGTAAGTAAAATTAGACATATTTGGTATTTTTTGTAGTCGGGGGTTCAAGGCTTTTCAAAATAAGTGATATTTCTACTACCAACACAAAAGTTTTTGATACATAGTTTATGATATTGGAAAAATAAGTAATTAAAAAAAATATACATTTATGATATCATAGCTTGTGACATGATGCAACATTTAGATTTCTGAGCTGCCATGGAAAAGCCAAATTCGTTCTAAAAAAAAACACAATGCATAATAACTACAGATTTACCAATGGAATCACACCTAAACAAGTATTTTGAACATTCTGAAAACATGTCCTGCCAGCAGGGTATGGAAAATTTTCCCAAGCCCTTGGCACTGAAAGGGTTAAAAGCCCCATTTAATTCAATAGAAAGGTATATCCTTCCCCTGCATCGCAGTGGTCCCCAATCCTATCCTCATGGGTGTCTAACAGGCCATGCCTTTACCATCCCCTGCTTGTGCACAAATGAGTTAGTCAGAGCGTACCTCCCAACACTTCAAATGGCCACTTGTGTTTTAGGAGGTGTTGCAGGGGGTGTGTCTGGTGGGTGGGGCATTACAGAGAATTTTTAGGTTCTGTCATGAACTACTGACACCTCTTAGTGTAACTGAATAAATTAATTTAGAGTAAGACTAAAGTATTTCATTTACACAGACTACTTTATAAACACATATCGTGAAGTTTATATAACATTAATGTGAGTTTTATTACTGTAGAGCAATGTGATACATTTATATACACACCACACAGTCTCATCTAAACACAGGGACACCAGGGAGATGCACTTCTATACACACCACACGATCTGTTCTCCTAAACACAGGGATACCAGGGTGATACACTTATATACACACCACACAGTCTGATCTCCTAAACACAGGGACACCAGGGTGATACACTTATATACACACCACACAGTCTGATCTCCTAACCACAGAGACACCAGGGTGATACACTTCTATACACACCACACAGTCTGATCTCCTAAACTCAGGGACACCAGGGTGATACACTTATATACACACCACACAGTCTGATCTCCTAACCACAGAGACACCAGGGTGATACACTTCTATACACACCACACAGTCTGATCTCCTAAACACAGGGACACCAGGGTGATACACTTCTATACATACCACACAGTCTGATCTAAACACAGGGACACCAGGGAGATACACTTATATACACACCACACAGTCTGATCTCCTAAACACAGGGACATCAGGGTGAGACACTTCTATACACACCACACAGTCTGATCTCTTACACACAGGGATGCCAGGGTGATACACTTGTATACACACCACACAATCTGTTCTCCTAAACATAGGGACACCAGGGTGATACACTTCTATAGACACCACACAGTCTGATCTCCTAAACACAGGGACACCAGGGTGATACACTTATATACACACCACACAGTCTGATCTAAACACAGGGACAACAGGGTGATATACTTATATACACACCACACAGTCTGATCTCCTAAACACAGGGACACCAGGGTGATACACTTATATATACACCACACAGTCTGATCTCCTAAACACAGGGACACCAGGGTGATACACTTATATACATACCACACAGTCTGATCTCCTAAACACAGGGACAACAAGGTGATACATTTCTATACACACCACACAGTCTGATCTCCTAAACACAGGGACACCAGGGTGATACACTTATATACACACCACACAGTCTGATCTCCTAAACCCAGGGACACCAGGGTGGGAAACAGGAACAGAGGGACTGTTCTAACTAAAGAGGGACAGGTGGGAGGTATGGACCCCTAATGTCGCCTTAAAAGGGACACTTGGGAGGTATGGACTGTAATATCTCCGAAAGAGGGACAGTTGGGAGGTATGGACCCCTAATATCTCCTATAAAGAGGGACACTTGGAGGTATGGACCCCTAATATTTCTTATAAAAAGCTACACGTATATATCTCCTAAAGAGAGACACTTGGGAAGTATCTACCCTTAATATCTAATATAAAGAGGGACACTTGGAGGTATGGAGACCTAATATATTCTATAAAGAGGGACACTTGGGAGGTATGGACCCCTAATATCTCCTATAAACAGGGACACTTGGAAGTATAGAGCCCTAATATCTCCTATAAAGAGGGACATGTGGGAGGTGGGGACCCCTAATATTTCCTAAAGAGGGACACCTGGGAAGTATATACCCTTAATATCTCATAGAAAGAGGGACACTTGGAAGATATGTACCACTAATATCTCCTAAAGAGGGGCGCTTGGGAGGAATGTCAGAGGTTCATATATTCAGTTAACTCACCTGTTCACAAGCAGGGAAATCCTAAACACATGTCCTTTTAGACATCAATGTTTATATGGCCGGGAACCGCTGGTCTATGGTGCAGTTCATTTTTTCCCAGAAATCCTGTACTCTGGGTCCATGACACAGCAATCAGTTCAATTTTGGCAAAACTGATCACATTGTTCTGTTGTACATAGTGACTCACTGAGTCCGATGTACTGAGAGGAACTAAAGCAAACCAACCGCAGTATAGAGACCAATCAAAATTCCTTTTAATTTAATTAGAACTTTTAACTGATTGAGTGGTTCGCAATGTGTTGGAAACCTCTTTAGCATTCAATGTGTTAAAAGTCCCTTTTAATTCAGTGGGGGTTTGGAGAATTTTAATATTTTAATTTCAATATCCTTGTGTTGGCTGATTGAGATGTACGTGTTTGGTATTAAATGAAGACAAATAGTTGAAGGTAACCGGAGCGTCCCCCCCCCCATCTGTTTATCTCTTGGATGCCTGTGTTCTAAGACGTAATTGAGCAGGGCCTGAAACGCACAGATAATTTAATATGCATGATAACGAGGAAAATAGGAGTAGGGCGGACAGCGAGGTCGTCTTCTAGATGACCGAGGGAAAACGAGGAAGAACAAAGCTTTCCTCTCCCCCTCAAAGCCCACTCATCAGCCTCGGGCAAGGAGCGGACAAGTTATTTTATGTGATGTTCTCGCTATTGACTGTTGTACTAATTGAGTGAGAGATGGGGCGAACTTTAATATGACCGCGTTCTTTTACATTTCGTCCAGCGGTAGTCCTAAGGCCAACTGCTCAATATGGTTTCCCATTTTTATTTATTTTTTATGAGCTTAGGGACAAGGAACCATGCAAATGAAAAAGAACTCGGCTAGCAAGTAAAATGGTCTGTACTGCCAGAAAACACAACCTGCTGTCTGTCATAGGAAAGTACTCCCACTGATGAGAGGAGTTGTATTCAAAAATTATTGCAGCTCAAACTTGTTTTATTTAGGTGCAGTATCACAGTGGCCTGAAATTGTACGGTGGCACTGTTGCTATACCATCCTATGGAGGTTTAGGGTCAACTGACCAGAGGTGTCCATAGGATGGTGTAGCAACAGTGCCACTGTAAAATTTCAGGCCGCTGAGATACTGCACCTAAATAATTTAAGAATGAGCTGCAATAACTATTGAGTAAAACACCTCTCAGCAGTGGGAATTCCTTTGTTTTACTCAGGAGGGCAGAGTCTACATTATTTAGTATTTTGCATATTAAGTGCTACTATCCCTTTAAAACTCACAGAACCTTATGGATCAGTGCAATTCTGGGACAAACCAAGTGCTCCATAGGGTGGTATCTAAGAATTCAACAGATTGCCAGTAATTTAAATGTGTTCTTTTAACCCTTTGAATGCTAGAAAGGTTTCACATTGGAGACCTCTATAGCTTTTACAGGGGTTAAATTTTCCACTTAAATCAATTGCAGTTTTTACTGTTCCCCTGTGGATTAAGTTGGTTGTCCCAGAATTGCACTACTCCATTTTTATACATAAGGCCCTGTGAGTCTTAAAATGTACTCGTTCCTATGAGACATATCACACCCTTACCTATGATAGATAGTACAGAAATAGGGGCTGAAATGTATTAACCCCTTGGATGCTAGATGTGTCTTCAATACAGTCATTTGCAATACACCTCTGTAGCACCCCAAGGGTTAACACTTTCAGTGCGAGAAGGGTACGCAACGCATTGCTTTCCTCAAAAGTGATGAGGGGAAATAATATGAGTGTGCAGGAGAATATTTTTTGAAAACAAATTAAAGGGATAGTAATACTTAAAAATTACTATCCACATGTTGTAGGCAGTAAAAAACTGAGTTAAATGACCCCAACGGCATCTTTCAAACCTTTATGGTTGGAGAGATATCCACTTTCAAAGTTCCCTCTCCCCTGACGTAAGCGCTCTAGCTGATGGCAAGGGAATCCGGTCCTGGGACCGGCAGAGGCTCTGCAGTAGAGCTGAGATCGAGTTAAAAAAGAAATCCTTCACTGAAAAGGTCTTGTTAACTAGATGTTAAATAGTATGTCACCTTTTGGCGGGGAAGTCTTGGCTATACAAATTATATACAAAAGCTTGAAAGACACAGTTTGCCCATACCCATACCTGGGCTCTTTTTGTTGTGGAATCCCCATAGAGGGGAGTCCTGTGGTGCCGCTGGGGGAGAAAAATGACACGAGTGGGGAACTTTATATGCTTAGATCTCTCAAACTATAAATGTTTGAGAGATGGGACATAGCTCTTTTTACTAATATTTTAATGTCTACAATATTAATATTTGTTAAATAAAAGCAGTACTATCCCTTTAATCTTCAGGACGCACCAGCAATTCATATTTTCCGGATGTCTCGTTTTGATCATATTTGTTAGTTTATGTGCGTTAGACAGTATCGGCAGGCACATCCATGTGAAATATGCTAATATTTCACACTGCTGCCAGCCCAGAACTTTACTGAATTGCGCTTCCTATAGTAAACGCCCAGCGGCTCATCCCCGTTACCGCAGGCGGTCTCACCTGGCAGATTTCCGCTCACTGTTATCCTAAAGGACAGGGCCATTACATGGCTTTTGAAGGTATCTTGAACAGGTAGCTTCTCCTGTAATCTAATTCCCTGCTTGTAATGACTTGCAGAGTTGCCACACAAGACAGCTGATCTATACAGGCAGTCAACCATGTCAAAGACTTTGTGTTAAATTAAAAGAAAAAACACTCTCACAGACCAAGAATACCAGCCAGGGGTAGACCTGTTTCACACCTTAAATGGTTCGCTGCCTCCACAAAACGCCAGTTTTACTTTTTAAGTACATTAAAGGTGCAGTGCATCTTAGGGAAACATTAAGATAAGCAGGATAGCATGTTAAGTGGAAAAAAAAACAAATCAGATCTATGTTTTTATGTTTGCCCTGATGTCAATCACATGAAATTATGAAAAATAGTTTATTAAGTTTCTTGTTTTGTGATGGCAACAAATGCATCCTTAAATATCAATTTCTTGCACTATGGGGATGTCAGCTGCTTAAATCCCACCCAGCCCTCTCAGCTCAAACTCTTGCTCCAAATGTCATAGCTCCCACATGTCCCTCTTTAGGGGATATTAGGGGTACATACCTCCTAAGTGTCATTCTTTAGGGGATATTAGGGGTCCACACCTCCCAAGTGTCCCTCTTTAGTGGATATTAGGGGTCCATACCTCCTAAGTGTCCCTCTTTAGGAGATATTAGGGGTCCATACCTCCCAAGTGTCCCTCTTTAGTGGATATTAGGGCTCCACACCTCCTAAATGTCCCTCTTTTGGAGATACTAAGGGTCCATACCTCCCAAGTGTCCTTCTTTAGGGGATATTAGGGGTCCACACCTCTCAAGTGTCCTTCTTTAAGAGATATTAGGGGTCCATACCTCCCAAGTGTCCCTCTTTAGTGGATATTAGGGCTCCATACCTCCTAAATGGCCCTCTTTTGGAGATATTAAGGGTCCATACCTCCCAAGTGTCCTTCTTTAGGGGATATTAGGGGTCCACACCTCTCAAGTGTCCTTCTTTAGGAGATATTAGGGGTCCATACCTCCCAAGTGTCCCTCTTTAGGAGATATTAGGGGTCCATACCTCCCAAGTGTCCCTCGTTAGGAGATATTAGGGATCCATACCTCCCAAGTGTCCCTTTTTAGGAGATATGAGGTGTACATACCTCCCAAGTGTCCCTCTATAGGAGCTATTAGGGGTCCATAGCTCTCAAGTGTCCCTCTTTAGTTGATATTAAGGGTCCATACCTCCCAAGTGTCCCTCTTTAGGAGACATTAGGGCTCCATACCTCTCAAGTGTCCCTCTTTAGGAGATATTAGGGGTCCCTTTTTGGGAGATATTAGGGGTACATACCTCCCAAGTGTCCCTCTTTAGGAGATATTAGGGGTCCATACCTCCCAAGTGTCCCTCTTTAGGAGATATTAGGGGTACATACCTCCCAACTGTCCCTCTTTAGGAGATATTAGGTGTACATACCTCCCAAGTGTCCCTCTTTAGGTGATATTAGGGGTCCATACCTCCCAAGTGTCCCTATTTAGGAGATATTAGGGGTCCATAGCTCCCGAGTGTCCCTCTTTAGGAGATATTAGGGATCCATACCTCCCAAATGTCCCTCTTTAGGAGATATTAGGGATCCATACCTCCCAAGTGTCCCTCTTTAGGAGATATTAGGGGTCTGTACCTCCCAAGTGTCCCTCTTTAGGAGATATTAGGGGTCCATACATCCCAAGTGTCCCTCTTTAGGAGATATTAGGGGTCTGTACCTCCCAAGTGTCCCTCTTTAGGAGATATTAGGGGTCCATACATCCCAAGTGTCCCTCATTAGGAGATATTAGAGTACATTCCTCCTAAGTGTCCCTTTGCTCCACAGCAATAACACTCACATGTTTATATAAAGTTCAGTATCTATGTGTATAAATTAGTCTGTGTAAATAAATATTTTGCTCTTGCTCTAAATAATTTTTTCAGTGACACAAAGAGGAATCAATAGGTCATGAAATAACCTACAAATTCTTGGTAATGCCTCACCTACAATTCACACCCCAGAAACAACACCTTAAACAAAAGTTTTCCTCTTTTTGGCCATTTTAAATATTGGGAAGTATAACATTTCCAGTGGGCTGGATTCTGGTCATAAGTGGGAGGTATAAAGGGAAAAAGGGCAAGAGCAACAGGAACCGAGAGCAGTGATTCTCAGCTCCAGTACTTGGGACACATCAACAGGTTTCGTTTCCAGGATATCCCTAATTAAAGGACCAGTAAACTTTTTTTTATGGAAAAAAAATATAGAGCTTTTAAGAATACTCCCATTGCTGAGAGATGCATATTTCCAGAGCTATTACAGTTTAAACCTGTGGTTTTTTTTTTTACATTAATAGTGCCCTCTAGTGGCCAAATTCCAATTAGTTATTCTGTTGCATTCTATTCAAGAGGAAAGTCAGTGACATTCAGTTTTCCACAGAATGTGATGGAAACTGCTGAGTCACTTCCTGTCAGTTAGAACTATCAGGAAGTAATCACACTGTAAATCCACTTTCTGATTATGTGAACTGTTACAACCTTTGAGTCCTTTACTGGTCCTTTAACCCTCTGAGTGCCAGAGAGGTATCCAATGCGTTGCAGCATCAGGTATCAGCCCCTCTTTACTATATTTATTAAGAAAAAAATAAAAATAAAAAATAATTTAAACCTTTGAGGCCCAGAGTGGTTCACAGTGCACAGTGAAACAGTATGTTGCGTACCTCCGTCTAGCATTCAAAGGGTTAAAAGAAAATCATCCGTTTGTGTGCTTTTGGTATGCACAATGCAGTGTGTAGCATTGTTATCACTCGAGGGGTTAAAGCACTGCCAAAATGCTCTGCAGTACTTTGGAAATTCTCTATCATCCGAGGGGTTAAACAGAAACCATCTTGTTAAGCTAATTTAACCCTTTGAGTGGCAGACAGATATCCAACGTATGCAACACGTTGGATACCTGTCTGGCTCTCAAAGGGTTAATCTGGGCAAGAGATTCTAAAGGTCATTATGAATCCCCTTTAGAAGAACTCAGGTTGGAGGAGTTTGGGTTCCTAGAGTCAGGCTCTAAAGCAGTGTTTCTCAAACTTTTTTGCTCGGGGCACCCCTAACACACAATCTTGAACATTCGGGACACCCCTAATATATTTAATGTAATTTATCAAGGGCATAATGAAGGGTACAATACACAAATATACAGTTATTATTAGGTCTTATAATCATAGTAACAAAACTAAACATATTGTACATACTAATTCCTATAAATCTTTATTTAGAGGTCCATTTTTGTTAGTCTTTATAGAAAACACGGGGCACCCTAAATTGATGTCCGCGGCACACCAAAGTGCCACAGCACCCTGGTTGAGAATCACTGCTCTAAAGTATTATATCCACCTGCACTGACATGATACCCAGTACAAATTAAAGGGATAATAACACTTAATAAGTTAAAAAAATGTTGTACAGTTTATCCCCCGGAATGAAACACGGGTACTGCCACTGCTGAGAGGTATTTTATTCAAACGTTATTACGGCTCAAACTTGAATTTTTTTAGGTGCAGTATCTGAGAGGCCTGAAATGTTACAGTGGCGCTGTTGCCACACCAGCTTATGGAAAGTTCTGGTCAGTTGATCATAAATCTCCATTGGATGCTGTATGTAGCAACAGCAGCACTGTACAATTTCAGGCCAGTGAGGTACTGCAGCTTAAAAAATTCAAGTTCGAGCCATAATAACTTTTGAATAAAAGCAATATCAGGGGGATAAACCCTACATTTTTTTTTTTTTTTAAATGTATTAAGTATTACTATCCCTTTAAAGGTGTATTTTGAAGAATTATCCACGTAAACGGATTCATATAGGCTATTCAGGATTAAGGTAAGTTTATGTGTATGGGGGGTGTTAGTATTAGGGGGTGTTGCTGTTTCTTTAAATCTGTGATATGACAACCCTAGCACAGCCTGGCATTCTGGGTAATAACATGTAAAACAACACCATCCTGTTAAACTAAATGAAATTGGTTACATTGTGTCACGTTAATCAGTACGAATTGTATAGTAACCCGGGTAAGCAATGCGTTTGTCACCCCCTTAGCACACAAGGGTCAATGTGTAGTGCCTTCAAAATATTTTTTTACATAAAGATATTCATCAAAGAAGCCATGACTTAATTAGAAATATCTCCCAGTCTCTGCCTGCAATTTCTGTGTTCTACTGATACCCTGAAGGTTTCAGTTAATTGCCCCCATATAATCTGCTATTCCCACGTCCTCCATGAATCGATCTGTGGACAAACTGATCCAAATGGATCACTTCATGGTCTTGTTATTTCACACATCCTATATAATAATTCGCTAGGATGTTTGTCAGAAGCCATCATGCGCAATAGAGACTGCCCAAAGCACAGAATGCTGGGAGTTCTGTGCTGGGAGCATGGAATGTTGGAAGCATGGAATGCTGGGAGGTGTAAGAATGCTGGGAGTTCTGTGCTGGGAGCACGGAATGCTGGGAGTACGGAATGCTGGGAGTTCTGTGCTGGGAGCATTCAGTGCTTTCAGGCAGTCTCTACAGTGTATGACTGCATCCGCGGCAGGACGCAGAGCAGGACCGGCCTCTTAACCCTTTGAGTGCCAGAGGGGTACGCAACCCATTGCAAAGCAATGCGTTGCGTGCCCCTCTGCCACTCAAAGGGTTAACATCACCCGGACCTTGGCCCGTGTACATGGGCTTTTACACTAGTGCTTTATAATTGAGGAGCTGACATCTCAAGGGTCAGAAATGCCCATTGCAAACGCCAGTTATGTCAAACCTATATAACTGGCTATGCTTTAACCCTCACAGTGCCAGAGAGGTCTGTAACACATTGCGTAGGCACTCAAAGGGTTAAGTGCATCCCTGTTTGAGCACAGGTAGATCAATCCCAAAGACTGAGCCTATGGTAATGTCACCTGAGCCCATGCAGAGAAATCCTTAAATCCTGGACTGTTAGAAGAGATTTGGACTTCCCCAGTGTATCGTATATCTTACACACGCAGGCGTTTTTTACATTTTAATCTATGTAGCCACTGTAGTGCATGTTCTTGGGCGGCAGCAGAAGAGACTCCTTGATGATCTGATACTTCTGCTGCACATCCACCTCCAGTCAATGTCTGTCGCTCAAGGTGATCGTAATCTCAGTACCAACAGTGCCTCTAGCAGTGACAACCGCTCACTGCACACTCCTATCAGCGGATGATGTCTTTTCATTGCCGCGATACCCACTGAATTCATTCTAATTTGTCTCTCACCTCGTCCCTTATTATTTTTTTTATTTTTCCAACGAAGTGAAGGGCCGCTGTGCTGCATCCAACACGTTTACTCCTGCTTCTGTCTTCCTCTTATGTTGGAGGGCTCTTGGAATAAGACAAGGGAAAACGTAATTCAGCCTCTTACTGTTCCGCTCGTACTAACAGCCCCTCACACGCTATCTGATGTGCAATTTCTGCCACCGTATCTGTCTTCAGTTTGACAGATTTAAAAAAAAAAAAAAAAAGATTTTTTTATTTTAAGCATGTTACTTGTTGCAAGTGTGACTCTAATCACACATTCATTTTCTTATCTAGAATGAAGTAAGACGTACGTATTCCGTTCAATTCCATATTTCTGTCCAATGTTATTTTAAACCTTTGAGGGTTTAACACAAAGGGTTACTGACAATGTTATCTCCTGAACAAAGACACCAGGACTAAATTCATAAGGGCCTTAGGATTTTCTGCTCATTGTATGATAACTTGGATGGTGGTTAAGTGTTAATTTTCCTTTAAATGAACTGTATTGTGCTTCTATGGGAAAAAATGTATATAGAATGCAGGGCTTTTTCTACTGAGAAAAACAAAGCTTTTTCACTGCTGGAAATTGTATAAAATTTATAACAGCTCAAGATAATGGCCTAGATCAGTGGTTCTCAACTCCTGTCCTCAGGACCCATTAACAGGCCAGGATTTGATGATTTCCTTGTTAGAGCACAGGTGAGTTAATCAGTGTGAATGAGCCTCTGATCACATGATTTCCTTGTTAGAGCACAGGTGAGTTAATCAGTGTGAATGAGCCTCTGATCACATGATTTCCTTGTTAGAGCACAGGTGAGTTAATCAGGGTGAATGAGCCTCTGATCACATGATTTACTTGTTAGCGCACAGGTGAGTTAATCAGTGTGAATGAGCCTCTGATCACATGATTTCCTTGTTAGAGCACAGGTGAGTTAATCAGTGTGAATGAGCCTCTGATCACATGATTTCCTTGTTAGCGCACAGGTGAGTTAATCAGTGTGAATGAGCCTCTGATCACATGATTTCCTTGTTAGCGCACAGGTGAGTTAATCAGTGTGAATGAGCCTCTGATCACATGATTTCCTTGTTAGAACACAGGTGAGTTAATCCATGTGAATGAGCCTCTGATCACATGATTTCCTTATTAGAGCACAGGTGAGTTAATCAATGTGAATGAGCCTCTGATCACCACACCTGTGCTCTAGCAAAGAAATCCCTAAGTCCTGGCCTGTTAGTGGGTCTTGAGGGCACGGGTTGAGAACCACTGGCCTAGATGCACTAAGGGTCGAAGAGGGCTACGAATGTAGATGTACTGTCGGAGTAGGGTCGTAGGCACATCTGAGGTATTCACCAAAGTCTCTACGACATCACATCGACATGATTCCGACAAAAAATGCCAACATCGACATCAATCCGACATTCCTTCAGCTGGTTTATGAATTTTTACTGTTCGCATCGACAATTGCACATTTCAATATGTAAATGAAGCAGAATGAGACACATTCGTATGCAAGGGGGGGTGTTGACATGTTAATGTGACACTTCGACTCATTCAGTAAACTCCGATAGCAGCCTCTACTGTTGGAGTTCACAGTCTCCACTTTGCCTGCCTCAGGCTGTCGTAGTTGGGATCTCCCCTGTACTTTCCTATGGAGCAACAGCAGGGAGAGCTACGACAATTCTGAACAGCATTCTCCGACATACACTGCATTTGCTACCTCTCTGGTACTAAAAGGGTTAAGTGCCGAATAAAAGACTCGACTAAAAGTGTAGTCGATTAAAATTGGAGTAGAATAAAAATGGAGTTCAATAAAAGTGTAATTGACTAAATGGCAGTCCCTGGGGTGAAAGTCAGATGGAGTTAATATGTTGAATATATGCAATATACGTCAACATACTAAGTGGGGGGGGTGCTGAAGGGAGGACATAGCGTAGTGCTTAGTGTACTAGGTCTGTTTATTGTAACCCTTTGAATGCCACAGGGGTGAGCAATGCACATCCCTATGGCATTCAATGCTGTCCATGGTGCTGAAAGCCTTCTCTGTGTTCCCCTACTGGCTGGGTAGGGAAGCGCAGAGAATACTGTATAGAATTGTCATAGTGTTTATGATGTGTGAGGGGAGGAGATCTCTTCCACATCAACAGCACTTCGAAAATCCTGTATTCTAATAGGGACCTTCCCTTTCCATCCGACAATTTTTGTGACTATGTCGATGTGTGTGCAGATCGAATTGTTGGAATGAGTCGAACACATCGATAATATCATACCGACACCACATTGACATTTAGTGCATCTAGGTCTATTAGTAGAACTTTACTGTGAATCTATTGAAACGTTTCCATTGGGACTAATGACACAGCGCCATCTAATGTTCACTCTTATAGAATTTTATTGATTAAAGAGAATGACTATAACTTAGAATGAATTATTTTACCAATAGTAGGAAGGCACTTTTCCTCTACAGAAAAACCCCTCCAATAGGCATCTTTTTAATAATAAAATATTACCGTAACTTTAAAAATATTTGTTCTCTATCCGAGTACTATAGAAACTTACATTTTGATGGCATACAAGAGCCAGTTAGCCCATCCGGTCGGGTCATTTTCCTATCTGATTAAAGTGCACAATCTTACATTACATTGCTGTGACATGAGCACCAATTTAGGGTGCCAAGGACGTTGACAAAAATGGGAATACTGAGTTTCATAGGTATTATTATATCAATTGATATACATAATATATATATATTTTTGTCATTATTATTTTAATAACCAGAGGGGTATTGAAAGCACTGTGGAATAATGCGTTGCATATCGCTCTGGCACTCAAGGGGTTAAAGACTTTAGAGTGACTATTAACCCTTTGAGTGCCAGAGTGGTACGCAACGCATTGCAAAGCAATGCGTTGCGTACCACTCTGGCACTCAAAGGGTTAATGCATTTTATCCTTCATTATATACTTAAAGGGATAGTAATACTTTTATTAAAGTTTAGCGCTAAGTCTTCTTTATATTTTTTTTAAAATGTAGTGCAATACTTAATTACATACAGTTCTCTGTTGGTCAAATACTATTCAAGCCGAAAGGATCGCCCTTCCCCCCTTCTGGCTGCATCCCCTTAGATCTGTAATCTGGTTGTGGGACCGGACGGATGCAGCGAGGGACAATCTTCACTCAGTAAGTATAAGGAAAACCCCACCCCTTCTGGCCGCCTCCCCTTAGATCTGTGATCCGGTTGTGGGACCGGACGGATACGGTGAGGGACAATCTTCACTCAGTAAGTATAAGGAAAACCCCACCCCCTTGACAAAGGAGGACAGGATTTTTCTTTTGCTCACGAAGATTGTCCCTCGCCGCTCTCCATCCGGACCAAACTGAGAGGCAGAGTGACACAGGGAGAGGGGCGGGAGGGGGATCCTTTTCGGCTTGAATAGTGTTTGAACTACAACACTGTAAGTAATTAAATATAGCACCACGTGTTCAAGAAATACAAAGAAGACTCGGAGCTAAACTTTAATAGAAGTATTACTATCCCTTTAATAATTGTCATTTAAAATTTTATGGGTGCTGAAATAATTCCAGACTACGTTAGGGGTGCATCAAGAATAAAAAGATTCATAACTACTGGAACATCTTTATGGCTATCCCATTTTATAATCCCCTCCATACCACCTGTGTGGGGCGCTCATCCAGGAATGATCACGCTTTACATAAAGTAGTATTTACACCAACTTTAGACAAACGCCTTGTGTCCATGTTATTTTGTAGCTCAGAAGGTTGATGCTGATACATTTACCTTGTGGATTCAACTACGGAGTTTTTCTTTTTTTTCCTTTTTCTTATTTTGAAATGATATTTGTACATCGTTGTTAACCCCTTAGTGACAGCTGCGTGCGTACTCGGCTGTCACCTTAACGCCCGGCTAACATTTTTTTTTTTTCACTAAATTATTCTAGAGTCCCCAAATGGTGTGCAGCCGCATGGAGACCCAGACTTCCAGGACTTACCAGGTACGTCCTATGTCATTAAGTGACAGTTTTTGCGGGACGTACCTGGTAAGTCCATTGTCGGGATGGGGTTAATAACATGTGGGAGTGATCTGCAGTCTTCCAGCTGTTGGCGGTCAGCTGATAGTAATGAGATTTTAGTCTAAGATCAACTGGAAGACCATATAGTGCCCAAACCTGATCTCAACCATTTGAGTGCCAATGTAATGCATTATATACCTCTCTGGTACTCAAAGGTTTAAGCCACACTTTCTCTGGTCTAAAACTAGCTTTGGCCTACACGTGTCATGGAGAATGTGAGGCCTTAGAATTGCTGTCACACTACGGAGGAGATGCACTAAGGAGTGATAAAGAGGTGATAAAGTGGAGATGACTTCTCCAGTGATGCCACGTCTCCAGTTCCTATGTTATTCTATACAGCCTATGCATTAATATCTCCAGATTGGATAAATCTTAGTTAATTAGCTCCATAGAATAACCTAGGAACTGGAGAAGTGATATCGTTGGAGAAGTCATCTTAGTGCATTACCTCCCACATCTCCTATCATCCCCCTTCAGCCAATGACTGGTGGCCAAGGATCTCGAACCATGGATTCTGTTCCAATAAATGCTGAGAGGATATAAGGGAGGACTTACCAATAGGATTCTGACCATAATTCAATGTCTGTGGCCATGGACCAGAAGTGTTGGTCTTGCACCTAGTTCCTCTGTGACCAGGTCAATACATACCCTGCTTCTGGGTACAAAGGAATACCACACACACAGACAGCTACTCCCACATCGACTGCGTCTTGACACCATTGTTGCATAGAAGCCATTTTGAAGTAGAAAGATGGTTTGTGGGGTGGGGGGGCAGCAGACACAATTATGACTTAGAAATTTGGACACAGGAGTGCAGGTGTGGGAGTTAGAGATTGAGCTGTGCTGCCGGGTTCACCCAGTATGGAGTGAATGGTAGTATGGTATATTGGGGGGATGTATAAAGCTGGAGAATTAAAGAAAGTGACATGTGTGGAAATGGTTAGCAACATTTTCACTAAGCACTAATGCCGCTCAGTTGACTTTGGAAAGTGGAGTGGAAATGGTCTTTTCCAAACCGGAATTGAGAAGCAACGTACGCATAAATATATTCCGTAAATAAAGGCAGTTTTAGTGATTCAACCTTAACACCAGGTATAACCTGTTCTTAATGGAGGTATTTAGTGATGGTGTATACATGTACGCAAAAATATAATTTACTTTACTCTTTTATAAATATGACCCATTTTAGCAACAATTCATAAACGTACACTAAACATGCCCCTACATATTGTGATTTTGTTGACCAACTCCATCCAGTCTGATTGAAATCGACCCGATTGGACATATGTCTGTGTGTGGCTAAAACCGATGTCGTCAAAACAACCAAATCAGAGTTTTTGGTCTGTCTGGCATCAAAATTTTGATTGCCTGGCGATCAGATCACCCAATGAGCCAATAATATAAATACA